>RXID01014353.1:0-485727 GCA_005019695.1 Trichopus zeylanicus subsp. travancoricus
TTAATTGAAGACGATGTAAGCCTTGGGTGAATCCTGTGATAGCTAAATTACTGAACATGGCTTCAGCTAGTTTAGACAAAATCTTTAGTCCCTATATTTTATTCTAAGATAAATGAAGTGAATATGTTTTCTCCAATGACCAATAATATTTACAAATAAGGCCTGACTCAAATAGATACTCCATGAGCTATTCTAGTTTCCATTATAATCTCATGAATTTTCCTGCTCATGTAGAATCCATCATGCTCATGGTTTCTTGCAAATCTTTGTTAGAAAATAGCAGACTACAACTGACATGAATTTAAACCAAATTAAAAATTAAGAGTATTTTCAACAGAATAATTTTGGTGCTCTCAAGTGCAGTAACAGGCAAAAAGATACAAAAGAAAGCCACATAAAATTTCTCTCCATCCATCAATTAAGCCAATATCTGAAGCAAGACAAGGATCTCAAACATTAACTATCTCAGAACAGACCTTCAAGTGAACCCACATTATACAAATCAGAACTGCAGATTTCAACTGACATGAATTTAAACCAAATTACAAAATTAAGAGTATTTTCAACAGAATAATTTTTGTGCTGTCAAAAAAATGGAGTAACAGGAAAAAAGATACAAAAGAAAGCCATGTAAAATTTCTCTACATCCATCAGTTACACCAATATCTGAAGCAAGACAAGGCTCTCAAACATTAACGATCTCAGAACAGACCCTCGAGTGAACCCATAGTATATGAATCAGAACTGTGGTTTGAACATTTGGCCATTACAATGGACAGCATTTTCGCTTTATTTTTATAGACACTAAAATGATTTTTTGAGCCAGGAAGAGTGCCACGTATTCATAAAAAGAGCTTGCTAAGCTAAGGTGCAGGACAATCATCTTCAGAACATCCTTGGTTTTCATACTAACGAACCTAAATCCCCAATCTCAGAAATGGTTTTTGTCAAGAATAACAGAAAATGTTTAGAGAGCATAAGACCATCTACTTCCCCATGGCTACATTAACTTTCATATTGGTACAGTGGACAGTATATATTTGAGTCAACATGCACTATTGAGAATTTCATGCAAACCCAGAAAAAAGCTCTTGCCAGACATACAAAACAAGCATGACATACGTGAGAACTGTTGAGAGGAATATCTGCCAAATAATCAGCAGAAAGCATTTGGTATGTGAAAACTTGCAAAATTTGCAAAATTCCACATACAGCAAGAAAACATGCTATTGAACGGTAACTCTAGTTCTGTATGAAAAGTGCATCAACCAGGTGCACATCTATGTGAATAGTTACAGGATCATTATTTTAACATTTGATTTCATTAAAAGAAAAAATAACTTGCAAGGTTAATAGATAAGAATACCTGGTCTCACAAGGTTTATGGTGCTACAGCAGGAACATCTAACATTAGTTGCACCACGAGTATACATCAGCAACGTTTGACAACCACCACATATCAGTTGAGCCATGTCCATTGCTACAAAAGTTGTATAATACTCATGGTGAACAACTATTTCATGGAGAATGGCAATAGGATCTATGACTATGAACATAATCTCATTTTATTATGCAAAAATTATGAACATATAGAACAAACTTTGAAAGTAATTTAGCAGCAATTAAAAAATTTAAAGCATATGACTAGAAAAATAATGATGAATATTACTATGCAGGAAACATGAAATAAAAATGCATAAAAACAGAAAAAAGGGACTCCAAACGAAGAAGCCATTCTAATATTATTGCCTAGCTCTAAAAGATATATTCAATTAGTAGGTTCACTTTTCTCTGTTGTAGCTAACATCTTATGGGAGACACAATGTTCTGGCAACACAAAAAGCAAGAACAAAGGTATAGAATTTAATTCCAACAAATAAAATTGGTAATAACATGATTTTTTTTAGTCATTTGATTATATAACAATGGAACAGGAATATGTAAGTCAAGACTCAACCTTTTTTCTTAAATGAGCTATTTTTACCCTTATGAAGTGGCAGGTTATATAGCCAATCTGCATCACAGTGAACTCCTGTAGGCAGTGCTATGCCATGTAAAATATAGCATAGAATTGCAGTAAGCAGTAAACTTGCAAGTTGCAAACAAGTGCAACAGGATATATTTAGCCCTAAATAAACATTTGTTTCTGTTTGAAGTCACCCTTAGGAAAATAAAATATAAGTCCAACTTGCTTAAGTGGATGAATGCAAGTGCTTGAAAAATCAACTTATTAGCATATGGATGAGGACATTCAAATTAAATTTGATGTATTTGGACCACTATTTCAGGTAAAAGAAATTGCTGGTATGACAAGCATGATCATATGATCTTACTTCTAATGGATGTAAAATATGCCACAACATGGGCAGTACATTTAACACAATGCAATCACATGCTCATGCTCATATTGTCAATCAAGATTTTGGTAATATTTCATAATGGATATCGTCCCATGCCAGAATATGACAGGTATACTGGCTCTACTATCTATGTCATAGAACACAAAACAGCACCAAACAAGGAGCAGTATTTCACAAGACTGACAGACCAGCCTCTGTACTTTCTTTTCCAATTGCTATAGTGTAAATTTCTCTTTAAGAATAGTAGGATGTCAGGATATATCAAATAAAAGTCAAATTATCCTACTATTTATTAGTCTAGAAATGTATAGCTGCAAAAAAGCTACTTTATATATGTAGACTGCAAAATAACCAAAACAAAAGGCAACTATTGTATTGAAATAAAATCAGTTTGTTGCACAAGGCAACTTTAAAAGAGGAAGTCATCGTATTCACTGATACAACCTATAAAGGCCTCTACAACTAGAAATCAAGCAACAAATTGATAGCAAATGGCTAACATTCCACAGACAAACAATAATAAATATTAACATCAAAAAGTACCTGGTGCTGGCACTGAGGTTATAGTGTTGCATACTGCACAACAGACACTAGGCGCCCTCCTTGGGTAAAGAAGAATACTCCTACATCCGTTGCACACAATTTGGCTCTGCATGCCTACAATCCAACAGCAATAAGTAAAAGATAGCCATCTTCAAACACAAAAAAGGTCCAGTCATAACTCCATCAAATTCAATGATAATTGACTATACCATAAGGTTACAATCATCCATTGGTTCAGATATACATAAACAAACATGCAGAAAGTAATCCTAGTATCAAAAGTAATGAGAACATTACATAACCTGGGAGCATATCTTAAACTAATGTGTTGAAACAAAGACCAAAAGCTTCTCACAAGAAAGAATTTCTGCTAATAAACTCTTCCAACTATTTTCATTTTAACTAAAGCTGCAAGAACACAGGTTTTTTTCTCAAGACATTTTGCAAACCAGTTTGCAGATAGTTTGGATCCACTGCAGTAGATGCAAAAGCCTTTAACTAATTTATGAAAAACATGACAGGTTAGTCTTGTTGTAGCTCAAAGCGATGTTCTAGGAATATATACAAGAAGCAGAATGAACACGAGCTGAGTCAATCCTAGCCATATTCGCTCTCATTATAGCTTACAGTAGCCTGAACCTAAAAAATATAGGTAGTCAAGCTAAATTCAAAGAGTTAAGACAATGCTTCAGGAGAAGATTGTCTGGAAACAAAGAAACGAAGAAGCATGTCCATTATATACAGAAGGAGAACATAAGATGATGCTTAGACAGTTCAAGGGCAGGAACCGCTTGCTTCATCAAGCTTATATCCTTTTTATCTTCATCCTTCATTCTGTTTTTTATCCTTCGGAATTACATCCTTCACCATCAGTCTCCGATCTTTGTTGCTAATTCAATATTAAAAAATGCCATATGGAATATATCCAATTCAAAACAAAAACTTACGTTCTAACCATTCAGGTTATCATAGTCGACTCGAACGTTGCAATTTTTTTCATCCAATCAAACAGTAACAAAGCATCATCTCCGAAAAAAAAATCCACCACAGCCCCAAACTTCCCATCGTATCAGCCGCCACAGATTTCGCCAGGAAATAAATCTACGCATAACAACCCATAATGCCCAAATTCCAGCACGAAAACAACACCAAAACCAAATTTTCTTTGAAAAAACGAACAGATAACAAAATCATACCTCCAGAAAGAGGAAAACTTGGCGGAAATTCCAAGAACAGGAGGGCGGCGAACCCCCGAAGCCTTAGTGAGGAAGATAAATGGCGACGACCAGCGAATCGAAGCGGGGGATCTCAAGAAACCTCGTTGTGATTCAAGATCTCCCCAGGATTTCCGACGAAGGTTGGAGATTGGGAGACAGGGTGAGAGGTCCGCGTCGAAATCGGGATTTTATTTATGTGAGGGCTTAGGAAGAAAGGCAGGGGCCGTGCCTGGATTTAATAATACTCGAATAGAACTGTCTTTATTTCGATAATTCTGGTTTTTTTTTTTCCTTTTTTTTTTTTTTCCGCCCAAACGCTTTACAAATAACCCCTCTGAGAACAGAAAAATTTTAGATAGAACCTAATTTGCTTATCCTGCAAATCTCCCTTGAATCTTGGAAGCGCGTTACAGTGACGATGATGCTTCTGACCAATCGTAATCCGCTGTGCAAATATAAGCGATATAATTATTTAATTGCTTTATTATGATTTATGTGGACACAAATGACACAAAATTATTCAAAGCAAAAATTTGATCTAAAATAATCTCATGGTAAAAGCGTTTTTCTTTACCGAGCACTTTTTCATACATGTTTAGGGTATGTTTCCATAAGTGTTGATTTTCGAAAATAATAAAAAGTCATGAAAATAAGAACCAATAAATATAACGGAGTTGTAAGTTCTATCGTTTGTATAATTTTTAATATGAAAGTAAAAAAAAAATAATAGTTTTATAAGTTTCGTGACTTCCGTCGTTTGGATTGTGAGATTTAAAGTGAAAATTGTGATTTGATAATTATGTTAGTTAAAAAAGATAATATTTATTAATAAAAAATAAGAATTTTTTACATACAATCTCCCAAGATTTGTTTTATTTATAAAAATTCTCTATAATTTTAATATATACCTCCACTTTTTTTCTTTTGAAATTACTTACAACCCACGATGATTATTTAATTAAAATATTAATTAAAAATTTTACTTTTATCTTTTATAAGTTTATATTTTAACCATTCAAAAGTTTATTATTTATTTTTTATGTGAATTTTTTTTAAAAAAAATACCTGTGTCTTCCTCAAAGATCATATTCGGAGGCTTTGAAGGCACCTGCGAGAGGCTACGGGGCCCGATTTGCGCCGGGTGTCACAGGCACTAGGTAGCATTGGTGTGGGCCGACATGAGTGCAAGGTGACATGTCAGATTTGATCTTTGAGGGTAAAAGAGACACTTATTTTTAAAAAAATCACATAAAAATAAATAACAAACATTTGAGGAGTTAAAGTCGTAAAATTACAAAAGATATAAATAAAATCTTTAACCAAAATTTTGATTAAATAACAATCAAGAGTTATAAATAATTAATTTCAAAAAAAAGAAGTGTAGATATATACTCAAATTATAAAAAGATATTGATAAATAAAGCAAAATTTAGGAGATTGTAGGTAAAAAATCTTAAATTTTATACAATTATAAATTCAAAAATTAATTATAATTATGGTATTATTTATTATAATATTTTTAATAAGTAGGATAATAAAAATAAAAATTACTAAATAAATAAAAATTAAGATAATTAGAATAATAAAAGTAATATATAATTAACTAATTATACTTAAGATAATTAGGATAATTAGGGTAATAAAAAGTAATATATTTATACTATTAAGTAAATATAATATGTGACAAAAAATTTTTGAAATTTTTTTATATTAATATTATTATAATATTAATATAACTATAATATTATTTGGCTAAAATAATTTGAGATTTTTTACAAATATACCCTACAAAATTGTAGAGTACAAAAAATTATTTTATTTAAACCAACACATGATAATGAAGTAAAGAAGACTAACACACTTACCAAACATGCAAAAAAAAGAGCAGTGGTTGCTTCTACTAGGTGGAACTCCATATTTAGATAATCTCGTGATGCTATAATACACAAAAGTAACACATTTGGTAGAGTGGTAACACAAGTGCTTTAGTTAGAGAAGAAGCCATACGAAGTAATTATAAAAATAATTTGTCAATCAACAAAGATAGAAAATTTTATGTTTTTTATGTGTTCACAAATTAACATATACATATGAAAGTACCAAATCGTGGAGAGCTTCAACACCCAAAGTATTCTAGTAAAAAATAAAAGAGATAAGGACTAGGAATAAACCAATATTAATGCAAAGTAGTGCAAATATTTCTTATAATCCTTTCTATTAAAGACTTCCCTTCGAGAGCATCTCCTCATACATAACTATAATATTACACACCCTATTACAAAAGATTGGGAGGACAAGAACACTTAAGTCCACTTTGAGTGGAAGATTTTGCTTCAACAGAATATTCACAACATCTAACTAGAGAAAATGTTTCGCCATGACTTTTCTCCACCAACTCACTAATAAATTTTTTGATTTGTAAAGCTCTAGACTACTATAGGATGGAGAATAAGCATGTTGTCTTCCTTAGCTCATCAATAATTTTTTTTTTTTACAAAGAACACAAACATATGTAGTCAATTTCATGGTTTAAGTAATAAAACACAATACGACCAAATACATAAATATAGAAAACTTCTCAAATAATCAAGATTAAATATTTACTTTCCTCTAATTTTAGCTTAACAAGCAAAAATGTTGATATTAGATTGGGGCCCTAAAGGAGGTAATCTCGAAATTGTACATTACAAACCTTAAATACTCTAAATTAGCATATATGGAATATCAAATAATTAAAAGGTAAAAAAAACAAAGAGAATCTAAAATGCATTTTTCATTTATTAAGATACAATATACAACTATAACTAGAAATAGACATTTATCATTCGACTATGATGCTCTCAATGTAGAAGTAGCTTCAGAGCAATTCCTAACAAATATTTTTTGGATTTTACCACATATACACATGAAAAGACATAGAAATATCTCTAAAAATTATAAGATAAGATATGAATGCATGAATGTATGTTATTTGTTTTTGCCTTTATTAATGATGGCTACACTACAACGTGCATGGTAATACACAAAATGCGAGAATAAAATAAGAGTTGAGATCCATCAAGCACAAATCCTAAACCAAAAAGACTTGATTTTTTGTCATACATGAATGATAAGGATAACAAAATTTTTAGTTCTACTGCTTGAATTAACAAGACCAAGAACTAAAGAACGAAGAAATGGAAGCAACCTCAAGGCCATATTTGTGATCCGAAATATGTTTGTAATCCAAACTGAGTACATACTTGCAATGTGTGAGGTATGACCAGCAACAAATACTACTAAATCAATTCAATTGTCCATATGTACCCTAATTCTTTCTTACAATGTACATCGCACAACATTCCATTGTCCTAATCCTTCTGATCCAAAACAGATTCTTTTTCTAAAAAAAAAAAATCCAAAAAGTCTCATTCCAAATACCAAAACAGATACTATCAACCAGGAGATGAAAACACGAGCAAAACTTAGGTTTCATAGACTAAAAATAAAAATAAAAAAATCCCTTAAATTCAACAAGTGATAGTCTTGAAAGAATATCCCCCTCCCTAAGCAAACATCCAAAAGGCTGGGAATCACTTTCATCTATCATCAGAATAAAAGATCTCTCTCCCTAGGCATTAACCATCTCCAATGGAACAACAAATGATAGTTGGCTTCACAAGCCGTCCAAGCCACCATACTATTGCTACACAGAGAGGAGGCCGAAGCCAAAGCAAAGGACCATGGCCCATTTAATCACCTTCCCACGTGAGAAGATCATATATGTAAAACCACAAAAAAATAAAACTGAAAAACAAAAAATGGATCAAAAGAGATTATAAATCATGATATCATCAAATAAAAACCAAAGGAGGATCATAATACCTTGACAACAAATACCTAAAAATAAAAATAGCATGAAAGCCATCGAAAACTCAAATATAAAGTTAGAAATCTAAGAAACTTGGATTCACATCCATCATCCAAACCCAAAATCCCCCTCCCCAAGCATCAATCTCCTTTGTTAGAACAGCAGGAGGTGATTGCCTTTACAGGCCGTCCAAATCTCACATGTCATTGCTACATACAGAGGAGGAAGCCAGAGAAGGAAATTTAGTCCAATCACTTATCTTCCCATATGCAAGTGGTGATTTGGCATGGTCATCGCCTGGTATGTGTGCATATGTGTGCAGGATTGAGATTTGAGCCGGCCAGTAGAGGGGCTAGAATAGAGCCGGTCATTGCAGGGCTAGCGCAAGGGCGGGATCAAGGAAGGGAAGGCTAAAGTGACTGGATTGGAGCAAGATCGGGGAAGGCCAAAGGGTGGGAGAGAGGGAAAGGCCAGAGGTGCTACGCGAGAGCGAGATCCAGAAAGGTCAGAGCTCAGAAGCAAGATCAAGGAAGGCCAAAGCGAAGAGTGAGATCAGGAAAGGACGGAGCGCGGCAACGAAGAGAAGGTCGGAGGCGCTAGGTGGGAGTAGGATTGGGGAAGGCTAGAGCGTGGAAGCGAGATCAAGAAAGACCGAAGCGCAGGAGAAAGATCAGGAAAGGCCGGAGCTGAAGCGCAAGAACGAGATTGGGGAAAGGTCGACGCAGGGGAGCGAGGGAAAGACTAGAGCGCTGGAGCAAGACTGAGGAAGACAAAGCTAGTGAAGTTGCGAAACCACCGCTTTGGCAGTAATGAAGCAGGAGAAGCCGGTGAATCATTTAGAAATAGCCTCGCTCCTGCCAATTTCCTAAAATCAGTTCTCTCTAAAAAAACGAAAGCGGCAGAAACACTCCCTTAGACAACAGATGCTATTTTCAGTGCACTAAATAATTTTCCATATTTTTAAGGTTTTTTCCTCCGGAGAGATCATCCTGGTTAAAAGAACAAATTAATTTTGATGTTCATTAGCTTTTGACTTTGAAATGCTGTGCAAGGTCTTTATTTAGCATTTACAGTGTGGCTATTTTGCATATATTCCCTTGGAAAAATGTCTAATTGCATGTACGATGGTGCTAGACATATCTATGCATAATTTCTAGTGATCCAATATATAAATGCAATTCAATATTACTAGAAGGATGGGCAGCAGTACCATCAAGCCCTTTTGAGTTAAACAAGGTTCCGAATGACATCATGTCAATTACAAATCATATTTCTATAATAACCCATTAGTCATCAAAAGATGCAGTTGGGACACTTCATTGCAGATCCACAGGAAGGAACACCTTTTTCCAGAATTTGACTAATTTTCAAAAAGAATATCACCAATATATGATAAGTATACACTAAGAAAGGTAAAGGCTGTAAATTGAACATAACATGAAAATAAGAGGAACATATTACTCTTTAGAATGAGCAATTTGAAGAGAGAATAGAATGCTGCAATGCAATCTGAAAAGCATTCTCTTTAGGATGTTGATGTTGGAATTATTTACACTTACCCATCACAACGGCATGATGTCTACGATTCCCCCTCCATTCACTCCTCTTTTTCTGTTAATATTTCACCATATATTTTCCACAGATAAGTTGGAATTTTCCTGTTCGCTTGGGTTTTGGATATGTCCTCATCTTTCTGAGCTCATTAATTGACTGACAGAAACCAGTGATACCAATAACAGGAGGCAAGGATGCTATAATTTGGGTATGCTTAAAGAAATTTCTTCTCAAATCTGAGTAAGGTCATTGCCTTCAACAAACAAAGCTCAACAGAATAATTCGAATAGGTTTCCACTGACATATGATAGGAAAAGAGGTTTCTTTTACACACAATATTTATGTCTACTATTATAACGTAAATTCGTATATATCTTGGTGGCTTATTAGGTGTGCCGAAGGGTTGCAAACCTTCTCTCCAGATCAGAAACATCAGGAACCTGGGAAGGTGCATTTCTGTAGAAGTAGAAAAGATTATGGTGAGATCGAAATTTTGTGAAGCAAAAGTAATGGTAGCAAGGTACTGGTAAAACTAGCCATTCTGCTAGCAATTCATCCAAATTTCCATAAGAGATTATCTTATAGTTGTGAAGAAGTCTAATCAATTTGGATGTCTGAAAAACCATGTCTTTGAGAATAGCTTTTTCCCATATTTTACATCACCAATTGTCGTTACAAGAATATCAATTACACTTGCTCTTTTTAACATTGTCATGGACAGTGACAAGAAATATCCTCCTACTTTCATGTTTTATAATTCCTGAGTTCATATACTTCCAAAGACAGATATACCTGTCATAAGATTTGTCAAGAAAAAAGCAAATGCACCTGCTAAACCCTTAAGGGCTCACATTCTATGAATAGTTGTATGTTTACTAGGTGAGATTATTAATGATATGGAGTTGGTTGCATGCAAGCTCCATTCCATAGGGAAAAAAAAAAGAAATTGGGCCTTTTTAAATTTAACTATAAAATCATAAGAAATCTCATGATTACATAGGAATTTGGGGTTATCAAAAAATGGTGTCAAGCATCTTCATAGGAATTGTGAAGGAAAAAAATCTTAACCAAGATAGGAGCAGGCTAGGCAGAAGACAATAAATTTCATGGTTTTTCACATATACCTGTATTAATAAGCCAAAGGGTACAACCATAATTGGAATTTTTTTTAAAAAAATAGGAACTCCTGGTTCTCATGCATGTTAAGCATTCTATAGTTATTTGGAAAGAGCAGAACAAGAGGATATTATTGGGGGAGCAGGGAGCTGGCTAACTAGGTTTCAAACAGGTTTAGAGGCAAGAGCCACTAGGAGATTTGGTGGTTGAAGGTGGAAAGAGAGGACTTAAGCAAACATGGATGCTCCCTAAGGATTATATTATACAACTCGAACTAGACTCCATTTATATCTTTGGGGTTGGTTTACTACTCCTGTAAACAAGGCTAAGGAGTTTTGGAGTTCAGTCATTTGCTTTCTTGTAGTTTTGTCCCGTGAGGTTCATGCCCACCTATTAGTGTTTTGGACCTGTAGGTTATCAGAATGCATCTGCTCTTTTTTATGAATGAATTGTATTTCTTTCATCGCTAAAACAATTAAAGTTAATTTCCAACACCTGTGAACAATTTCAAGAAGATGGAATTATAGAGTAAAATGAATATGCTTGGTGCTCGAATTAAGATACGAAAGATAGTAAAAGCTTTGATACCTTGAGATGTTTTCAACCTTCTTTGTTGTTCCAATCCGACCTTTAGGAGCTGAAGATAGCTGTCAGGAATTATAGAATTAATTAAAACCTAGTCAAGACATGGAAGAATAAAAAAATCTTGTAAGCTAGTCAATCAAAAAGAAAATAGTTACCTGGGAAGCAACACCAACACCAATTTCATCCAGCACCTGAAAAAAAAATATTAAAAACCACAGTGAAATAAGCCAGCCTAAGCAATTGACATTCTGTCAGCCAGTCCTATTTTTAACTGCCAATGGAATTTTTGGCCAACCTGGTTAGTCAGCTCTTCTGTTTCCTCTTCTGCTTCATCTTTGTCCAAAGTTTCATCAATAGACTCGCACATCATCTCAATCTGCAAAGAAGAATAAAATATTAAATCAATACCTTCAGAAGATGAATACTGAACAAAGATATAATAATCATGGAATGCTATCAAAGCTAAACAAATCAGTAATTTGAAAAAACTGAAGAAAACATAGAAACCCTCTTTTCATTTGTCCATAACAAATAAATGCTAATGGACGAGAAGTAGAAAACAAAAACACAAGAGGTGCCCCTCATTGACTAAATCTAACAATTAATCAATTCGGGGCTAATCATTTAGGGACTCTAAGTGATAATTGATAAAAAGAAGATCAACTTTAACAGACTGTAGACAAGAATATCAAATGAGGAGAACCCTGATAGGACGGCACCCAACCATATGCCCTCCAAAACATATACTGAGCGTTAGCAGGAACCCAATAAGCATTAGAAATCAGTGGCATCTGAAATGCCAATCCCCTTTTCAAATCCACGATGAGCTCTCCTTCTAGCCAGATATTTAAAAGTTGGTAACATTCACGGAAGAAAGATACTATGCTGGAGCTATATTTGGGACAAATCATACCATCAGACAAGGTAAGCTTATGAAAACATGCACAGGATGCTTATTGGAGTCAAAAAGCATTTGCAGTGTTGCTCCTGAGATTGCAGTGAAAAAACTTTAGAAAAATCGCACTCAAGCATTCTTCATATTATTAGGTATAAACAGTCGTGAATAGCATATTGTGAAAAATTTTCAGAACTTCCCTTTTTTTTGTTGAAAAGAAAAGGTTCAGTTTAAGTATTTGATTTGCCTGGAGAGTAGGTTGCCAAGAAAAAGGTTGTTGATAGACTCCTGAAACTCATGAGGTAAACAGACTTTGTATTGGTTATTGTCATTGTCTATATTGTTCTTTTGCTTCTGTACTTTTAATTAAATATTCTTTCACAACTATACATTTCCTCTGACATTAAGTCATCAATACTTGTTGAGAAAGCTGAGAATTGTCAAAACAGTATCAATAGGGGATGTTCCAAGCAGAAAACAAGATAGCTGGGCAGTGATAAAGTTTGACATGATTATGTCTAACAGTTCTCACTTTTGCCTAACACATAGACATAAAAAATGATAGCGCAATGATAGTTTGTTAAATGGAATGAACTCGAGCAATTTTGTGTGGATAACAAAGTCATGAAGATGGGAGTATCAGTGGTTCAATTATAGAAAATGGGACAAGATAAAGCATCACTTTGAATTTATTACCGTCATGTCCATCTGAGTTGCTTGTTTTTGAAATTCTTTGATCACTTTAGCCTGCTTTGCTGGTTCCGTTTGCTGAAATATAGAAGTTTCAACGAACAATATAATCACCTTTTCAACTATTTTGATCGTCCAAAATAATTGAAATTTGATTTCTCACTTCTAAAAATAATCACAATTTCTAATTACCTTATTCATGGCTTTCATTGCTTTGCTTGCACCTTTCATTCCAGTAGAAATAGAGGTACTAGCATGCATCGCCTAAAATCAAAGATCGGAGATGATGAACTTATCAAGAAATTGAGGATTTCAGAGATGTGGCAAACAGACTAATCACTAGAAGTAACTCCTGACCTGAGTATGAGTAGCTACACCTCTTATTTGTGAACGGGTTCCTTGCAGATTAGTGATTTGCTGCCTCAACCGAACAAGTTGACGAGCCAAGATCCGAGTAGCTTTCTGAGAACATAACAGAAGATCAGGTAAATGGTGAAACAATCCATTATTCTACTTCACTTTTAATTACAACCTAAACAAGATGAACTTAATGGGTCAGTAACATTTTTGCTCTTTTAACAGGTGCACACAGTAATGATAAATCAGACAATTCCAGGGGCACACATGACAAATATCGGTCAAAGGAATCCAGAAGAATCAAAGAGTGGGCTTGATTTCAAAACCCCTTGTAGTTTGTACAGCAATCATAAAAAAAGGTCCTTTAGATCTTGCCTCATTCCCTTTCTTTGCAGTTTGCTTTATCTCCGCCACTAATTTTTTCTCCTGACACAGATTAATTCTAAATAAGGAAAAGAAACAAGTAATACAATGCAGGACATTTTTACTAGTTCGTATGATCACTTCACAAACCTCTAGTTGCAGCGCAGCAATCTCCCGTTCAACTCCTACGAACAAATAGAAGAGAAGGCAGAATGAAAACCAGCCCTTTTTCATTAGAAGACAAATATACTGAAGGAAACAGAGAGCAAGGCTTTGAGAAACTCATAGTCTAAAGACTCTAAACAAGACACAGGATATCAAACTAAGGTTAAAAAAGAAATGAGTATAGTAAAAAAAAACAGCTCACACCCTGCCAGAGTTCAAAGCGGGTAACTCTGATCTGGAGATAGCATGATATTGTTCAT
Source organism: Trichopus zeylanicus subsp. travancoricus (assembly GCA_005019695.1). Classification (NCBI taxonomy): domain Eukaryota; kingdom Viridiplantae; phylum Streptophyta; class Magnoliopsida; order Dioscoreales; family Dioscoreaceae; genus Trichopus; species Trichopus zeylanicus. The sequence continues at coordinate 13,956 of RXID01014353.1, forward strand.
GCTATCAACGACAAGATACAAGCTTCTTACCTCTTGTCGCGACTGACATCTCCCTCTTGCTTTCCCTGAGAGCATCTGCAAGTTTTTTCTCCTATCAGTCCCAACACAACCGACAGCGGGAACACGTGGTAAAAACAAAAACCTACTGCTGCAAGTGATAGGTCAAACATTTCAAAAGAAAAAAGCCAACGAAAACAGGAAATGGTCGAAAGCATCAAGAATTTGGCAGCAAAATGCAATCTTTTCCAAATCCCAGGAAAACAAACGACAATTCTGGGAATACTGAAGAAAGGCCCAAGCAAAAGAGAAACCCTAGAGGAGAAAAGAGGGAAAAGGCGAGAGAAGCGTGACGACCTTTGGCGGAGGTCTTCTTCCTCAAAATTAAGTTTTTGAGGAAACCCATATGAAGATCTCCGGTGATCGGGAAGCAGCGGGGAGGAATCAGCGCCCTGATGGGGTATCTCTCAGATCGGGGGATTTCTCAGGCTAGGGTTTTGGCGTGTCGGGGCTACGAGAAAGGGTCGTGGGAGTAGCTCGTTCATTGAGGCACGGTGATAAAGAGCGGGAAGTAGCCGTTGCGAGAGTTTTCGAAACTCCAAAAGGGAAGGACACATTGGCCCACGTTTCAGCAGCACCCGGCATTGGTCCGTTAGCACTCAGTCAAAGAAGAGGGTTGACTCGGTCCGACCGGAAACCACCCAAACCGGGTTTGGCGCGGACCCGAACCTTTCCGGTCGTGCTGGGATAGTTAACAAGCTGGACTGCAGCGCACAACCACTTGAGTGCTGTTCGCTTCTTATTAATTATGAAAAATTCTTTTTATTTTCTTATCGAGAAGATTTTACCATGTTTCATTTTTTTTTTATTCATTACTGACCTTAGCTAACAGCTATTGGTCACCCTACAATTAAAATCGGGAGATAAACAAATTGATCATTAATTGAAGCCGCAGATTAAAAATAAGTCAACATAGGAATCAAGCGATCCATTTGTCATCTGGATTGCTCTCCTGATTCACTGATAAATTTTTACAGACTACAATAAACAAGTTAACCCATCAAAGATAATCCAGTGTCTTAACTTCCAAATGCACCAAAGTCTATCATCTGCTGTAAGGCAGGAGATCATTCATCAGGAGAAGCAATTAACCTATAATATCAAAATCCAATTACACACCAAATATCAGAAAGCATGTATTTGAACTTCTTCAGCAAACCCGGACGTGGAGAGTAGTATATTGTGTTTGTCTCCCACAAAATTGCACCAATGGAAGCTCTCTGTTCCTCCGTTTTTCAGTTCTTGTGCTTTTTAGGTGGAGGAGGGCCCATGCTGCCAGAGTCGGACTTGCTGCTAATTCCCAAGAAATGCTCCACCTGGCAGACAGTGACAGTGCTTCAAATTTTTTAATGAACATAGATACCCCAAAATTACAGGAGACAATTTGTGATTTGTCACTAAATGATTAGATTTGTACCCGAGAGATATAGTAAAAGAATCAGTAATAAGAGAACACAAACAATTTTTTTTGACAATCACAACAGAGTTTTTTTTTTTTTTTTGGCAACAGTCAAACAAAAGGTGGAGGGAACTGAAAAATTGCAAGAAGCAGTTCCGCTTCTGGCAAGCTCAACATGGTGTAGTGTTCGCTTTTGAATTTATAACTATGAAAACACAACTAAATCTAATCCAGTTTAATTTTAACTTCTAATCAGTGCTAGAAACTCACTATGATCCACACCATATAAAAGCACCCACAAAGAATGTCCATTTATAAGAAAATATAACAACAAACAAAGCATGCCCTCAACAAAATGCTGGTCATTTTTCCAAAAGTTGCGATTTCAAACAAGTAGTAAACAAGTACTCGCATAAATAAGAATTCAGAAGTTCGATTGTCTTTTATGCATATTAATCTGAAAATTACCTTTTTGTCCCCAAGCATAGGTGTCAAGCTCCCTAAATGATCTTTCTCACCAGTAGCAAAACCACTTCTAGGATCACTTGTTTGCCTGAAGTACAAAAAGAAGATACAGAATTGGTAAGATGGAGCACCATCATGTTCAAATTAGAAGAAGTATAGACTATGAAAAAATAAACTTCCAGCAGCAAGTGGGTACTAAATGTTATGAGCGAGAGTTCATTGGCAGGGAGAAAATATCAGCCAATAAGATGGTATTTCTAGTAGCATTTCAGGAATTGAATAATAGAAGCACTAAGTTATCAATATATGTTACCCTACTTAAGAGACACCAGACAAAAAGCTTGACCATGAGATGAGGTGTCTCAAGAAACGCTGAAACTCAATAGAAAACCATTAAAACTAATCCCACGTAATTGGTTTTCTTGACAAAGAGAAGATTGCTGAAAATATAATTTGTTTTAGTGCAAAAATAATGCCAGTGCCAAACTGAAATCAAAAAGAAGTATGCCATTACCAAACTAGTCATTAACAAAGCAGAGCACAAAATGTGCACAGATGAGACATTATTGCTGTCATTGTAGTATCAGAAACGGAGGATCAATGGGGAACAATAAAATCAAATGTCAATCATGAAAAATCTTGAAATGCTAAGGGTGTATTGCTCTAATATTCATAAATTTTGCCAATAGGAACAAATGGACCAGAACATTAGTTCATTCCATATGTTTTTTGTTCTTTTTTTGGTAAAAAAATAACGTCAAATGTTACACAAAAAATGCAATAGGCTGTATCAGACTCCTGTATTATGGTGTCAATGACACGTCCAAATACATTAGAAGTTAAATAGTATAATCAGGATTGATGTTTACCCTGGTTTTACATGCCCACTGAGCACAAGATATGGAGTTTTGAGACGGGCTTGAGCTTCCCTCATTTTCTCCATTGCCTGTGATGGTGTGTCAGAAGCTTTCATTTGCTTAGTCTTAAGTTCCAATAGATATTCCTTCATACGTTTTTCCTGCTTCGACTTTCCAGGGGCCTTCCCATGAAATGTATGGGAAAGCATCCGGAATGCCTCCTTTGGTGTCACCTGATCAAAAGCAAAGGAAAATCCTTAAAATATGCCCTTCAGAATTTATTTTCAACGGAGCATATAATATATCACAACACATTTTTATGATAGATAAAAATACAGCAGATATACTTTGTAAAAACAAATTAGAAATACGTGATAAGGTGCATCCAATAATGATCACTTGATTACTAGACGCCATAAGAAAATCTTCTATGGATTATACAGCACCAACCAAGTGCACAAAGAGTTATACTTTTTTCAACCTCTTCCAGTAAGAAGCTCAAAATGCATGTACTTGGAAGCAGCAAAAGATAATCTATTGCATAAATATAAAATTGTTAGCCAGAAATCGTAACTACTTCAATAAGCAGATTAAATATTACAAAAGGCATAACAGCCAACAGAAAACTAAAAGTGATGATGTAAAAAAGCCAATAATGAAGATTATCAAATCAATTTGCATTCCAGAGTGATATTCAGTTTCCATATGGCCAACTCCATTAAAATTTAAGATGCGAGAAGCATGAATCAGGAGACTGGATGACACATGGTAGAGTAAATATTTCACATGGTAAATGCAAACGAACAACAATGATATAATGGCCAAAAGACAGCAAAGATAGTTGACCTAAAAGGAGCCATCCATAAAGATTATCAAATTGGTTTGCATTCCAGAGTATTATGCAGTTAGTGTATGGCCAAATCCCATAAAATATTCGGATATGAGAAGCATGAATCAGGGAACTGGACCACATATGGGAGAATAGCTAATTCACAAAGACAACATAAGTGAATAGTATTGCATCTCGCAAATATTGGTAATGTATGTAAGCATATTTAGACAACTATATGTGTATGAGAATATACAGAATAATAATTCAACAATTTGGAGAAATGCTTAAAAGGAAAAGGCGAGAATCACTTACAATCCGACCAAATGAATCTGTCTTATTAAGACATGACCAGTCTATCTCAGTGCCTTCAAGTTTGCTTTTCCTTCTGTCCGTATTTCTTCCACCATAATTAATGTCCTCCTTAAGTGTCCCACGTTCATTGAGCAACTTAAGCACGCCAGATAGACCCTTTCCGATAGGAGTTTCATGAATAATCTCATCTGCAGTGACTTCCTTCTCTTCCTCCCTAACTGGCAGTTCATCTACATTGGCCTCTTCTACTTCATTCAAGCCACTATCATCATGGTAACCATCCTGTTCTGAAGATTCCATACCATCATTCTCATCCATAAAAACATCATCACTCTCTCTCTTATGCAAATCTGACAAATGAAAATTTCAAATAAAGCCACAATAGAGTGAAAAGCAAGAAGATTTTAGGAAAAACATAACTTGAAAAAAAGGATCCCAAAAAGAATAGCATATTACATTCCTGTAAAAATCCTTATTTCCAAGGTTTTGAAGTACTTTTCTCCAGACAAATAAAACATACTACAATTAGAAGAAATAGGGAAGGCAGGGTAGAGTTACCTTCATTGAACTGTAGACCAAGTACAAACTCCTCCATCTCTGTGATGACCACTTTATTCTCTTGAGGTTCTGATGTGGGGCTCTGATCACCTATTTTTTCCTTATTTGCTATGGCTAAATCAGCAATTGCCTGAGGACCAGAGCTAGCTGCCTCAAACTGCCCTTTAAGAGCAAGTTTTCTAGCTTGTTCAAGGGACTTCTGGAGATCCTCATAATCTTCCCCAAACACAAGATCATCATCTTCCACTGTCCTGACAGATAGAGTCTGCTCCTGACGCAGAGCTTTGGATGCCTCCTCAGCCTTAGCATAAGCCGATTGGTATGCATTACTCCTCATTGCCGCATCCGATTTCTCTTGTTCCTCTTTGGCAGCTAGCCTCTTTGAATCTTTCCTTGAACCAAGATCTCCAGCACCCAAACCAAGAGAAATAGCTTCTGCTTCAAGGGCATCTAGATCAAGCTTATCTTTCTTCCTCAACGATTTCTTTTTCTTAGGCTTCTTAAACTGAAGCATTTCATCAGGAGTGTAATAATCTGATGATATTTTCCCCGGTGAAGTAAGGTCTTCAAAGGTTTTGCTTTTGGACCCACCCTCTATTCTCTTACGAAGCTGAAATGTAAATGAATTATCAGGAAGCAATTCAGTTCATTTCAAACATATTAAAAACAAATTCAGAATAACAGAGACATTTGACTTCAGAACAATAGGGGTCACAAAATACTGCCAGGTAATTGAATCAACAAGGGCGGTCTAGAGTTTCCAGTATGCATGTGGACTGGCAACTGTAGGCAGCAGTGTGGCATAGATTATTAGATCAACCTACCCAACGACAGATAAAAGTGTTTGGAATAGCTGAGGATCAAGAACGTATACTGTAAATAAGCTAAGCACATCACATCACAGAAGAAAATATTATTGGACTTGATGAAGCCATAAGTGCATGCATATTCATGGGGGAGGGCAAAATAGTAAATTTATACAGAAGGGCTAGTAAGACATACTTCTTCTAGTTTCTTCTCTGCTTCACCAGTAAAGTGCCCACTGTCATCCAATGTCACACCCTAGAAAAATATTAAAATGAGGAAGAAAGCAAACAGTAAATCTTTTTGTTCAAACAAATACAGAAGATACCTACCTCATCCTCAACTGGATCATCATACTGTGGAAGTATCCTCCTCTGAGAACCAGTACCATCATTAAACCTATAATCATAAAAAACAAGTGAAACACCTCATAGGCAAGGATTTCTCAGACAGAATTATGAAGGTAATAGAATACTCACTTGTCATCATATATCCCAGTCTTTTTCTTTGCTGCTTTGTAGGCCTCATCTCTCTGTTTCTGCTCACCAATCTCAACATTTTCAAGCATATCAACATCTGATACATCATTTCAAACTCAAAATTAAGAATTATAGGTGAAAACAGAAATTTATTACAACTGATCCAAGAACTCCACTACCTTCATTAAGATCGCCATCCACAAGAATGTTTTGATCTTTGAGAGTCAAAACAACAGCTCCACCCTCCATCACTTTATCAAGACCATGGAGAATTTTAATGCCAGCTAGGTCCTCTGTTTCCAGCACAAATCATCCATCCAATCATTAACTTACACAAAATGTGTCAATATGATATGGCATGGGGTACTTTCTCATAAGGAGTATCAATTGAAATAATTAGCTAATGATAAAAAGAATTGAAGGTTGTTGGTTCAGAAAGCAGCAGCGGAGAACAAGAAAATTATGAACTATAAAAGATATGTACTGAAAGCATGAATTGAAATAGAGCTTTCATAAACTGCTGAGAAATTTACTGAATGGAAACCATGTCATCGTTATAACTAGGGCAAATATAATCAAGTAGTATTATGAAGTACTCAAAGAGCCAACTGTCAAGAACTACAAACACTGACAATGCAATACACATAATGAATATTTTCTCCCAAAAACAACAGATAACAAAGTAAGAGACACCAAGTCAAGAAGCATTACTTTCACTACGTCCAGCTACATCCTCATCCTCACTTTCTGCTAAAATAGAATCCTGAAGAGACAACGAAACAACATGAGATGAACCGCATAAGTCTACAAATCCAAGAAATTTTACCTACCCAAGCAAATTATGAAGCTTGCAAAAAATCGACCTGCTCATCCAATAATTTAGCAAGGCGTGCAGCTTTCTCCATTTCAGCATTCCTCTTCTCCTCCAGCTTCCGGCTCTTACTAACCCAAGAGGAAATCTCCAAAGCACCATCAGACTTTCTCTTGAGTCTTTCATCTTTCATTCTGGACAATTAGTTGTCCATTAGATGTATGTACAAGAAACATACATCTCTTATTTAATCCTGACCTAAAGTCTGGAGTCTGCAACCATATGCCCTCAAACATATCTAAAGGATGCAAAAGAGAAACACACTGACCCATTTTTCATATCACTATGGTTCAGCATTTCATGATTATGAGAGAAAAAACTAAAAGAACTGGATAACACGGAGCATGATGATGTACGCCATCCATTCACAATGCAATTAATGCAGAAGATAAATCTCACATTTTAATACTCCATTTAGTTAACAAAGTAAATGTCTAAGAGAAAACACGTAGACCATCTACCATTAATGCTGACTGCAAAATTCTTGTGTTATGAGCCTCTAGCATTAGTGGACTCCAAACTAGCATTAGGAAGGTGCTTTCTCAAAATCTTGATTCTCTAATTTTAAACCCTAACTCTGTTAAGTAACCTGCCAAATTATAGCTAAGACGAAGTCAAATTCTATCCTGGACCAATTTAGTTACTAAACAGCAAAAATGGAGGACATCCAACAGGTTAGCCTGGTAAATATGTACTGGATTAGGGCACGTTGCACTGGCCTAATCACTATCACATCCAAATAAAAACTACTAAGGTGCTAAAGACTAGAGACTATCGACCAAATACAAGACAAGCAAGTCCAATATCTGAATGCATTTATAGCATGGAAAAAGTACAGAACTAAGATTCCTAACAATCCGCAACGGATTTTTGAAAAATTATAGCTGAACCACAGGATAGAAGTTTGAAAATGTTTCTGTTTCACATTTTTATCTTTTTGTCCACTAAGTAATTCCAGATCCAGAAGGTGGATTATATTAGCATCTCCGCCACAAAAAATAAAAACCAAACTTCTCGGCTAAAAAATGAAGTCTTTACAAAAATATTTAAAAAATAAATTGAGAGAATGAGTAAATTAGAGTTTCACTGATCTACATAAAACAGAAAGACAATGTCAGAATAGCGATTATGGGTGATTTATACAAAAACATACAGGAAAAGAAGAGTTCAAAATTATTACAGTGACTGAATTAAAATAGACATAACAACCACAGCACAAAGTGTTTTATGCTGTTGGAAGTCAGATTATATTAGAATGATAATTCCTCAGAATTGTCTTATGCCTTCCAGAGAGCAGGTTGAGAGTAATCATTGAACATACATGAAAGCAGAAAGATCAACAACAAAGGTTATTAAAAACGAAACTGAATAAATAACGGACTTGAGGAGGTTGACCCAGAAGGTAACAAAAATGCAATACAAGAGAAAACCAAATGCTTATCACAAACAGCAGCGTGTATATAGCAACATGGTTTACAGGTTCCATCAATTTTGCAGCAATATAATTCACAACAATAGAGAACATCCAGAAGCAAGCTAACTAATTAAGCAAAATGCCAAGATGAAAGTTATTGAGGACTTATGGAAAATAATTATTATAGATACAGCTAGGAGCAATCACTAAGAGGTGAAAATGAAGAAGAAAGGCTTACTTAATTATACGCTCTCCTAAATCAAAGCTTGAATCAGGAAGATCAGTTGATTTTTGACCAGAATCCCTGGGAACAGTTGTTTCATCAACACCACCCTCATCATGAGCTCCATCTTCTTTCTCCAAAGCATGCTTATTGTCCCGAACATCAACTTTTACCTTCCCATTCTTCTCCTCTTCTTTAACCTTGCTTGTTGCCCTTTCTCCTCCTTTTGTTCTTGATTCATCTTGATCAACATCCTGGTCTACTTCCTCCCCCCTTGCTCGTTCTAGTTTATCTCTTTCCCTATCTTTTTCTCCATCCTTCACCTTTTCTCGATCTTTACCCTTGTCCTTTGTCCTGTGCCGATCTTTCTCTCTTTCTCTCTCCCTCTCTTTTGCCCTATCACGGTCTCTCTCTTTCCCTCTTTCCCTCTCCAAATCTCTTTCATTCTCCTTACCATGATCTTTTCCATGGCCTTTAACCTTGTCACGGCCCCTGTCACCATCTCTATTTCTCTCCTTGTTCTTCTCCCGATCTACCCCATGATCATGCACCCTCTCCCCTTTGCTGTAATCTCGAGTCAGATCACTATCCCTGTCCTCAAAATCTCTCCCCCTCTCTCTCCCACGATCTCTGCCTCGTTCACGCTCACGGTCATAGCTTCTCTGCCTAACCCTATCAACATCTTTCTCCCTATCACGGTCCTTTACTCTTTGAGCATCCTTATCATAATCTTTCTCCCTGACTTTATCTCTGCTTCTCTCTTTTTCCCGAACCATATCCTTCTCAGGCTCCCTATCCTCCTTCCTCCTCTCCCTGCTCTCCACCCTATCAGCCCTCTCCCGTTCCCTTGACCTATCTCTTTCCTTACTCGCACGATCCTTCTCTTCTCTCCTCCTTTTCCTATCCTTGTTCCTATCCTTCTCTGTTCTTTCCTCGAGAGCCACCCTATCTGAAGACCCATTCACAAACCTACCATCTTCATCAACTTCCATTTTCAAGTCATTCGTCTCCACCTCCACCATCTTTCGAGACAAACAGTAGATTCGTCCCTATCTGAAGCCAAACCCCAACCTTGAAGCTGCAAAAGAAGCCGGAAACAGACCATAGCACTAGAAATTAAGCACTAACAAGAAAATTATAAAACAATTGACAAAACCGCTTCAAAAACACTGAAAATTGAAGCGTATAACCTAAGAAACAAAAAGCAATAAACACAAAAACTTACAAAACAAGAAGAAATAGGGGAAATTCAAAAACCTATCACATGGATTAGATTATGGTTTTTAGTTTGTGGGAGAAATCGGATCTTGATTTCTTGCTAAACCCTAACGCTAGCAAAAAGCGAATACTGGGGATTGGATTTCAGAGATGAAGAATGAAGGGTCCTATCATGGAAGCGGAAGGGAAAGCCACTGACCTCTCCTCCGGCGAACCCGCCGGTACCGCCAGCGAGCCTTCTCCTCCTCTTCTTCGCTCGCCTTCTTCCGAGCGTCTTCTTTTGGATTCGGAGACCAAGGGTGCGATTCGGTTCGGAATAAAAATCAGCATTAACGTGATCATGATTAATTTATTATTTAAATATTAAAAAAATAATTTGTATTTTTTTAAAAATAAATTATTATATTATATTATATTTTTATTTTATTTATTTAAATTTTAATATTAATATATTTAAAGACATAAAAATTTAAAAAAAATTTAAACCGTTTATTAATTAGACTAATATTTTAATACTAAAAATGTAATTTAATTATTTTTTATTTTAATTTTGATTTTAAGCTTCAATTTGATCTTTGATTTGAAATCAATACCCAAAAGATTTGATTTCTGGCTTCGAGAACCGATGACCCCTTATTAAAGTCGGCGTCGGTTGTGGTCCGGGTTCGGATTTGGATCAACAAACTAAAATTGCATATATACCTCTGAAGAATCACAAATTAGCATATATATATATATATATATATATATACCTACAAAATTAAATATCTAATATCTCTGACTACTTTTGCATAATTACTTTAAAGACGAACAAACTTGATATTAGTACACATCCACCCACAAAATCATTGTATTCTTTTATGAATAGTCTTTTGTTTAGGGGTGAGAAAAAAAAATCGAAAAACCGGTTAACCGAACCGTACCGGTTGAGAACCAAACCGGAAAATCGGTTCTCAGGGCAAACCGATACGGTTCCGGTTCTGAAATTTCACAGAACCGGAAAATCGGTTTCGGTTCCGGTTTCACGTTTTCTGAAAAACCGGTTAACCGGAACCGTACCGGTTTTCCCTCTATATATAAAATCCTAACCCTAACCCTAATTGTACCGCCTCGGCCTCGCCTCACCCTCATCTCGCCCCTGCGCTCGCAGCAATGCGCCGATGTCGCCGCCTCGGCCTCGGCCTCGGCCTCGCCTCGCCCCCGAGCTCGCAGCAACGCGCCGACGCCGCCTCGGTCTCGCCCTCGCCCCCGAGCTCGAAGCGACGCCGCCTTGCCTTCGCGCTCGCCCCCGCGCTCACAGCGACGCCGCCTCGCCATCGCTGGTCGTCGCGATGCCGGAGATCTGGTATACCGATTTTAGAATCGGTTTAGAACCGGAATCGAAAAATCGGTTCTTTACCCAAATCGGTACGGTTCCGATTCTCAATTTTTTGAGAACCGGAATTTGGTTCCGATTCCAAAACGAGCAAAACCGGTTCGGTTAACAAATTGACCGTGTTGTAGCATATTTAACACCAATGCTTTCAAAACTGGATGGATGCTGAACCGGAAAAGCATCCGGTCTGATCAATAAGTCAAACCGGTTGAACCGAAGTTGGACACCAATCCAATTTTAATTTGTTTGAATTTAGTAGTTTTGCACGTAATTTTTTTGTTACATAATTAGTTAAGTTATTTATTAATTGTGTTGATTGTTACGTATTCAATTATTAACAAAAATAATTCTAAAAATATTTTTAGATCTAAATTAAATTAATGAATCAATCTAAATTATTTGGTTCACTCGAATTTTAATAAAATCTGGTTCAACCGAGTTTTAAACAAAACATTTATGGTTCTGATTTTATTCGGTTCAATCGTCAGTTCGATATAATCAAAATATAAAAAAAAAACTAGATAATGGGTAGCCAAATTGTCTTAAAAATATATGTTGAAGGGTTTGGATATTTTTTAAAATTAGAAATTTTAGAAAAAAATAGGTGCAATATTATAAAATTACGAAAAAGCCAATTTCTTTTTCGCTATTAATTAAAAAAAATATTTTTTTTGAAAAATTACATACAATTATTTTTCAATCAATAAAATTTTATTCGATTTATAATATTTAATTAATATAAAAAAGACTATTATAACTTTAACTATTTAAAATTAAATTTAAAAGCTCATTCTCTTCCGAGTCACGAGAATTTCGTAACATTCGAATATTATTTTCTTTTTTATTTTACCAGTCAGCAACGGATACAATGGTAGTTAAATAATCAAAATTTCCTTTGTTAAAAAAAGAAATTGAAGAGAATAAATTTATAGACTTATGTTTAAGAAATTAGAACATAAATTTTTATATTAAATTAAATATTAAAAATTAGATAAAAAGTTATTGATTAGAAGGTGATTATTGGTAATTTTTGTGTTTTTACCGATAATAATTTTTTGTCAATTCGTAATGACACACATGATTTTTTTCAAAAAAAATCTTTAAATTATAAAAATATTTACTTTAAATATTAACAAAATATTTATTTATAGAATTAGAAGTGAATTTGAAAGAGAAACTACGACCAAACAAATTGTTTCATTACGTGAATACTTAGATTGTAATAGTATTAATCATAAATAGTCTTCTTATTAAATAATGAGATAAACGATTTGATCGATTTTTTACCGGTATATAAAGATATATTATAATAATAGTAGAATTTATAATGAGTGTATATTGTGCCAATGTCAACATGTAAAATCATGAATAAATACAGAAATTAAACTGCATTTTACGTATTGAAAAGGAGCATGCCAATAAGACTGCATTCGGGAAATGTCACGAAGGACTTCGCATGCAAATATCAGAGTGATGGGGCTCTGCATGCAAACATTCATCACATATGTAATTTGAATCATTTGGCAGGTGAATGTGCAAATGTTTGATTTATGGATATAAAAAAATAATTTCTTTTGGGTTTTCCCAAATCAGGAGGCGAGAACTAGGGTACGAAAGGAGCCAAAAATCGGAGCACAATTCCCGGAATTCCCCAAGTTATCGCCTGAAAAATGATTGCGTGTTAGATTATGTTGAACCAAAAAATCCAATCCCGAATTCCACTGCACAGTGGACAGATCGATCCATGGTAATGGAGTATTTGCCTCTTCTATTTTTTCCTTCCGTGTTTAATTTCTTCAATAGAAAATCTGTTCTTTCTCATCCAAATCGAAAAGAAAGAGAAACAAATAATTCACGATCTTCCATTTATTATTGCTGCTTTTAAAGAACAACCATCCATTGTAGCATTGATTTGGTGTTTAGCTGTATAATATCTGCAATACGGCTTCAAGTTTCCATTGAAAGTTGCAATTTTTGGGGACCTTTTTTTTTTTTAATCTTTCGCATCTGAAGAGATTCCATAGAATAGTCGAGTTAGATTTATTGCGACAGTTGCATAAGCACTTGATCTTCTGCTATGAAGAATGATTGCTTGTTATTCCTGCGCTTGAACCCTTTCTAAACCTAAATGTAATATTGATTTATACACGTAGGATGTTTTATGCTTCATTTTTGTATCGCTTTCATAATTATTTTCGTAGAATATCACATTTTTCTCATAGTTGCTTCAGGTCCTTATGATCCTGAATGGGTTGTTTAGAAGGTATCAGAAGTGGAATCCTGTGCATCCAACCGTGGGAACCTTTTGGGGCATGGATATTGAGCTTGGCTGGTTAGCATTGGATGGGCTCCTGTATTTGGTCCGGAGGCAATAGGCTATGTTGGAGCTGGCTGTGGCATAGGATTTAGTGTTGGCATCACTCTTTCTGGCATTGGAGTTGGCATTCCTAAGAACAATCTTATCCAAATTCCATATTGTGGTGAGATTTTTCCCTTTTTCTTCACTGGCTAGATGATTTTAGCTTTACAAATGACTTAACTTGCAGTATTTTGTTTTTCCTTTTGTTGTAGTTGTGCAGGATGTAATATGTATCTTTTAGACATCAAGTTAGTTTGTACTAAAACCAAAAACTAATGGCTTTGCCATTTCTTTTCAGTTTGCATATTTGGCTTAAACTTTAAATAACTAGGTAAGACATAAACTTGATCGGTCAACCTCACTACCATGCGTGCTTCAATGGGACACCAAAAAAGTAAAAGAGTTGCCGTTCATTATAACTGGGATATATGTGTACAAGAGTGGAGAGTCGTTACTTGTAGACCTGGTGAGAAAACAAGATGTCTAGATGGATTTGGCCCCTATATGTTGTAGTTAGTTCAATGGAAGAAAATGACTTGACCTGTTATATGTTATCTCCAGCAGACCCTGATGGAAAATCTCCCTGCAATTCTAGGACGGGTGACAAATAAAAGGCACTCAGGGGTATTATAAACCTCTGATGAATTTTAAATGTAGATATTTGGATTATGCTGACAAATTTTTTGTCCAATGATTTCCAATGTTGCACCATAACCAAGTTATGCTCCTTAGTTCCTAATTATTGCAATAAGCTGTAGCCTTTTGGAGCTTGTGAGATCCCACAACAATAATACCAGGAATCTACAGAGGACTTTTTTGTGTCGTGCAGTCAATGTCTGTATGATTAGAACCATTCAAAGATTGGCTGTCACGTCCTGAAATATTAGCTTTAGTCATTTCATGCATAATGTACCCTTTTTTTTACATCTAAACGTCAGCAGTCCACATTTAACCTTGTTCTATGTTTCTCGACAGCAACAGAATTCATAATTGTCTTTTTAATAACACTATTTAAATTTCTAAGCCTCTTGGGCTACAAAATACAGCCTTGAATTTCACAAAAAAGAAAATGCTGCCAACTAAGTTTCCTAGTGAAAAGGTGAGATGACACTCAATTGAAGATACAAATGAAACCCATTCCTCTTTCATTATGGATGCTATCCACAATGCTGCCAACTAAGTTTCCTAGTGAAAAGGATGAAGTTCAGCTTGGAACCTGGAAGTACAAAACCCCATATAGAACATTAATGAACTGTTATGAGGTTTTGCATTCTCAATGCATTGTGGATAGCATCCATAATGAAAGAGGAATGGGTTTCATTTGTATCTTCAATTAAGTGTCATCTCACCTTTTACTGAATTATGAGTTAGTGATCCTGCTAAATCATCAACTCTCACTCAAAACATTTCTGTAAAATGGTGTAAGGTGACGCTATTTTTTTCCTCTTGAAGTTGTGCTGTAAAGAAGAAAATATTAATGTGGGTACTACTAAAATATGGATATCCCTAGTATAGTTTGGCTTGAATTAGACTTGTTCAGCAGGCAAGGTATTTTGTTTCTCCATTCTGATGTATCTTGATTTTAATTGTTGTCACCTTTTCTCATTTGTCAGGTTGTTCTGACAGTGCGAAACATATTTCAGACTCCATTTATTCCAAGAAAAGCATCTATACTACTGTAATTATCTTAATTATTTTTTCGTATTTGAACCTATGGATTGTATTATATCCCTTCAAAACATTTTTGCAATGTGATGCTTACAATGCAGAATGACACAAGAAGCGAGCTGTCTAGTCCATTCCCCAGAAAAGATTCATCTGCACGATTTGAATGGACTCATGGAAGTCAGTTGTCTGCTTCAGAAGCATTAAAGAGAAAAGCACGGAGATCTTATGGATACCTTGAACTAGAGGTAAACAATAAATTTTCTCTTCCGCGTTTTATAACTGGTGTACTAAGACAACTATTCCATGTATACATCTTTTCATGTCCGGGCCCCAGCCAGCTGTGATCCTTTGTTAACCGTGAACGACCCATGGGTTTCAAGTATTGGTCAAAATTGGTGGGGGAGGATCTGAATACACAAGAAAAGAAGAGAGGAAACCTGTTGGTTTGCCTACAAATAGTTCTGTTCATCTTCATCAATGTGGCCAGTGAAAACTCCATGGAATTTGACATGAGATGGATGTTTTGCTTACTCTGTTTTCAGTGTGATTTTAACTCTCTAAAGATCCAAGTCAAGAATAAGTTTTTATTACTCCATAAATATACACCACAAGCTCATTGTATATAGGTTGTTTGGTAAATGTCTTTACCCCCCAATTGAGTTCCTAAATCTGCTGCATCATCAGATATTCTCCAAACCTGTATTTCACTTATGAAGGCAAATGTGCTGATGATGGTCTTGTTGATTTATTATCTCCTGTATACTTCAAATCATGTAGGCTTTTTTAATCTGATGTTGGAGTGTATGTTTTTGAGTGGAACAAACAGTATTGATATTTTATTTGTCTTCTTGGATCAGTGCAAATTGTGTGGTAATGGTGCTCTTGTTCTTTCAACATCATGAATTATGACATCTTCCAAGTGGAACTCAAATTAAAATGCAGCTCTTTTATATTGTAAAAGAAAACCAGATCTATACCTTTCATCATGCTTCGCTGCAATTACAATCAAGAATGTTCTTTCTTTTTCATCCATAAACATTGTATTTTCACCATCTTTTGATTTTTCTCTTTTCAGATGCCCTCCTATATTGTTTGCTCAAAAAAAAAAAAAATTATTGACATTGTGACAACTGAAACTGAGGCGAACAGGATCTCAGAAATAAATGAACACAGAGACATGAAGGCTGAAAGCAACAAGAACACTAGTTATATATAGTTGGCATTGGGAAGCAAACAATCAAATATCAGTCTCTGTTCTCACAGCTGTTCTACCAATACTTGCATCATGTTGCCATTTTGATATGTGACACACTTGTCTGACCTATTCTTATGGCTCCCTAAATACTGAGATTTGGGAACAAATGACTCCTGTGGCAATTATGGTGGGAATATGGAACCCAGCTCATTTGCATGGATGGGTTCTTGAATTGGGTGATGTTGTGGGTGTGCATTGATGGTGGCTGAACCAAGAAAGGGCGGAGTGCAAGCTTGCGTGGGACCATTCAGATGCTGAAAATAATTAAGGTCACCCGGGAAGAGTCACGTGGCAGAACATGGAACTCATCCCCCACCATCGCCCCCAAATTAAAGAACCCCGAGACTAATTTGGTGTTGTCTTTCTCTATCAAAAAAATTTAAAATAAAAAAAAGGCACTATACACCGCCATCAATTTTCTTTAAAAAAATAAAAAATATATATAAAAAAAGAGGAAATGGTGGACCAAACTGATGGGAATAATATTGCGTATTAATCGTTGAGGAATGTTCAATTATCCTTTCGGTCCCTCGTGATATTAGAGATAACATATAATTATGTGTAATGTACGTGATCATATATTTTTGAAGAATTACCAAAAGAATTTTTAAAATTCATGATCAATTCCTAACATTTTAAAATTTGGGAATCAATCCCTAAAATTTCTAAAATTCAAAATCAATACTTAAGAGTATAATCTTCGTATGATTTTTATCATTATATATAAATACTTTACTCATTTACGTATGAGGTAAAATATTTATATACATGATAAAATGATAAAGTCACACTTCTATTTCAAAAAACATCATATTTTCTGTGGTTAATTTTGAATTTAACTGATTTTCAATTTCCAAAATATAAGGACTGATCCTGAATTTTATAATTTTTTTAAAAAATTATAATACATATTTATCTTTTTTTTATTTAAATTAGGAAAAATTAAGAAATAAGAAATATTCTTGAATGGAGATTGGGCCATCTGCGCAGCATTCACATCCTCAAACCAAAAGGAACAATCTTGTACTAGCCTGTTATCTCCTGGTTGGCACATTTATTCTGACTACCTGTGTGAGCTAGTCCATTGTGCTTCAGGAAAAACACTGGTGTTTATTATAATTTTTATATGATAAGGTGTTTTATGCAAAAACCTATCTTCCCAATCCATGGAAAACGATTACTGTTGGTTCCAGATCGAAGATTAAAATTAGTGAATTATTTTTATAAATTAATATTTTTTATTAAATTTAACACTTTAATAATTTAAAATTCGAAAAAGTATTTAATTTTTTATAATAATTTAATTTCATAATAATATAAAATAAATAATATTAATTTTATAAAAAAATAATTCTGAAATCGATTTATCATGACGGATCACGCCCTACTGTTGGGTTACATCAACAGTCAATACCTGACACGAAATTTAACGCCGCTTGTTGACGTCATAGAATGCAGCAGTCATTTTTCGCCAGGAGAATTACAAAAACCTGAAAATTTGTGAAATTTCTGATAAACCTCTCGTATTTTTAAAATTTCTTATGAACTGAAATTTTTTGAAATCAGAATAATTTTTGCAATAACTAATATTAATAATAAAAATTTAAGTTTATTATTATATGTAAACACTTTATTTTATATATAAATATTTAGATATAATATTTATAAATAATGATAATCTTATATTTTTATTTAAAATTTTAATTACTTCAAGAGTTAGATTCTAAATTTTAAAAAATTTTATAAACTGCAAAAAAAAATTAAAATATAAAAAATAAGTCATTCCAAAAATCTTTTAGTAGTTTTTTCGTCGTCGGGGAAACAACAGGCAAAATCCGTCGCCTCAAAAGCGGCAAGTCTGGAATGAGCCCCACGGTGTCATTCTCGTAAATCATTTCCAAGGATGGACCCATTTATGACAGCCAAGTTTTCATTTCAGGTAAAATTCCGTAACTCTCCCGGTTGACATCCGCGCGTAACTGCCCCAACCTTTAAAGAAAGGCCCTCGTCCTCGTCGGAAACCACAGTCTGCCGCTGAAAGCATGAATCTCGCGGCACCTATGCAAGTGACCCGAGAATTTGACTTACCTTTTTTATTGCTTTGTTCTGGAGACGATTCATTGGGTCTAGGTGCAGAAATTGGTGCCGCTAATTTCCAACTTATTCGTTTTGTTGACTGTAATCTGATGGCCTTTTTGCATATTACTCTAGATTCTTATCTAAACTGCAGAAATGTCGTCACTTTGACGTTTGAGAATAACCCCAAGACTCTTATTATTTTGCACTAGGCCACATCCGCCACTGGCGATTGTAGAAAGAATCCAAATGCCGGGTTTTATTTGCAAAATGCAATTTCAACAAATACAGGGAGTGATGCAAAAATCTAAAAACTGATCATCAGATAAAATTACCATATTAGCCCGCAGTAAGAAAAGGACGGGATCGATGGTCGGCGACCGAGGCCTCTTTAAAACCCCGCGAGAATTCCACTCCGCCGTGGGACGACACCTCCACCTGTCCAAACTCCGTTCGATCCCTCTCTCCGATGAAGGTCCTCGCCCCCTGAGCCCGATTCCGGCGAGCCGGTCAGCTCATCCCCGCTTCCGGCGATCTTCTCCGGTGGTAGATCTTAGCCGGACTCCGATCTGGATCAGGCCGCTTCTTGGTGAGATTTCGCATCTCTGGCCGCCTTGATTGGGGTTGAGACTTGCTGGTTTGATTCCCGAGGAATTGTGTATTTTGTTAGTTTTAGGTTCGGTGCGGATGGCTGATATTTCGTCCTGATGCGAGATCTGGCGGCGATGCCGAGGCTTCTTCTCGGATCTGGGGCTTTTGGATGCGGAAAACTGGGAGATCCGTCGGTGGATGGATGAGATGTTGACTCCGAGTTTGTGTCTGGCGGTTTGGTCTCCGATGGGGGAGAGCTGAAGTCTTCGCTGCGGATGCTCATCTGAGGTGAAATCACTGGTCCCAGATTGGTTACCATTACTCTGATTGCTGGTGTTTTCGTTTTCAGTACAACTAAAAATTTCTTCTCTTTTTTAATTTTCTTTCTATTTTTTGGTGTTTAGGGATCAACAACTATCTTTTCCAGGATTACTACTAATTTTGTTGCACTATTTGTATAATCGGGTTTTTGTTATTCCAGATCTCTTTTTCAGCATTTGTTTGCAGCTTTTTCATATGAAATGCATGGTCTTGTTAACCTACTTATCAAATGGCGGGATTTTACTCACTTTTGAAATAGCAGGGACTGTTAAAATGATCTGAGTTGGCATTTGTTTAATTGATTACATGTAATCTCATTCGAAATCACATACATCTGTCATATGTCAGCCAATTTTGCTTTGAAATGGCACATTTTGTTATTTAAGGCATTTAGTTAAATTGCTTTATGTTTGTTTGACATACCACATATAAAGCTAGAGCATTTCGTTCGTACTGGGCAAAAGTTCCAATTTTCAGCATGAGATAATCAGGCGAAGAAGCTGTTTCTTAAACATGTTGCCTCTATATGTTAATCACCCAGTTTGATTTTTTTCATAAATCATAGATATTGCCCCAATACCTTTTTCATTTTCATGAAGATTGTTAATATGAAGATAGAAGGTCATTTTGATGCTTCGCAGATATACTCTAATTACTATTTGAATAGAGTTATGAAGCTTGCATATTTGGTGAATGACTTGCTGTTTATTCTCTCTCCAGCACCGCATATGCAATTGCAAAGTATCCGATGCTTATAAACTTAGAGAAGCCAAAGATAGATCAGAGTGCCACATAGAAAGTCAGAAACCATGGTTGAGGCACAGGCATGCCTATTTTCACAACACTCGTGTTCCTTTGATCAGGACTGTGGTTCTTTCCAGAAGTACATATTTGTTTGCATCCTATTGGCTAGGAACAGAGATATATTAAAGGAAGTTGAGAAAAGCATGTGCAAGGAATTGTGCATATCTTGTTTTGATTGGATTGAACAGACAAAAAACTACCCTGCAGTCAAGACACTACCAGGAAATGACTACAGTAGACAGGGATCTGTCGATTCTCTTCTTCCGGGCCTTCATGATGATATTGCATTAGATTGTTTTGCTTGGGCATGTAGATCTGATTATCCTTCACTTTCTTGTCTGAGTAGAAAATTCAACTTGTTGGTTGGCAGTGGATATCTATATAAATTAAGAAGACAGCTTGGAATTGTTGAGCATTGGGTCTATCTGGCATGTAGCCTGATGCCATGGGAAGCATTTGATCCTGTAAGACAGAGGTGGATGAGGCTACCACGAATGCCATGCGATGAGTGCTTTTCTTATGCAGACAAGGAGTCTCTTGCTGTTGGAACTCAGCTTCTTGTTTTTGGTCGGGAGATTACAGGTTTTGCCATTTGGATGTATAGCTTAGTAAAACGGGACTGGGCTCGATGCCCATTGATGAACTTGCCTCGTTGTTTGTTTGGATCTGGCAGCTCTGGAGAGATTGCTATTGTTGCTGGAGGAAGTGATAAGAATGGTCATGTTTTAAAATGTGCCGAGTTGTACAATTCAGAGTTGGGTACTTGGGAAACTTTGCCTGATATGAATATGCCAAGGAAAATGTGTTCTGGTTTTTTTATGGACGGGAAATTTTATGTTATAGGTGGGATGTCAAATCATACAGATTCTTTAACTTGCACTGAGGAATACAGCATTGAAACGAGGACATGGAAGAGAATACGAGATATGTACCCTGGGGGCAATAGGGCGACCCAGTCTCCACCATTAGTTGCAGTTGTAAATAATCAGCTCTATGCTGCTGATCAAGCGACAAATGTGGTTAAAAAGTATGACAAGGTAAATAACGCTTGGAATGTTGTGAAGCCACTGCCTGTTAGAGCCAACTCTTATAACGGCTGGGGTCTTGCATTCAAGGCATGTGGCGACAAATTACTGGTGATTGGAGGCCATCGGGGGCCTCAAGGTGAAGTCATTGTGCTGCACTCCTGGTGCCCTGAAGAAGGAAACAATGGACCCGATTGGGACATGCTCTCTATCAGGGAACGAGCTGGTGCTTTTGTTTACAATTGTGCAATAATGGGTTGCTGAAGCATGCCAAGGCATGCTTGTTACAAGCCTTTGGAATGTGATGCGATTAGGCAACTGTCTCATTTAATTGGTGAAGCAGTTCACACCTAGTGTACTTTCTTTCTTGCACTTGCATTGGCAACTTTTATCTCACCGCTGTTGTTATTTCTTCTTGTTTGTTTAGTGACTTAAATAGTGTTCACCAAGCTAATGTGGAAGTTTAATTTGTCCCTGCTGGAACAAAGTCTGATGAGAAACCCTAACATTACCTTGTTGAGTTGTGCTATTTCCTGCTTCCATGCTTTTACATTGATTCTCTAGTTCTGTTCTTTTATGTGAAGTCCTGAAAATTGATTCTCTATGTTCAAGTCATTGACATCTTGTATCTTTCAATGTTTCTCTGTCATTCTCTTGCTGTATAAACCCTCCAACCAGATACATCATTTTGGTGCTTTTCTTGAAGATAGTTTCCTACATTGATGGTTCAACGACATTGCGAGGCTTGTGTTTCCGTTTGAATTGCTCCTGGTTTATCTAGTGAAAACTATATTATCTTGCATATTTTCAGTTGAGTGCAGTTCAGTTCAGCAATAGAGGTAGTTCATGTTGCATTTGGGATGAAAAAAAGAACTAGAAATGCAGAATAATTTCTATTTCCATTAACGATAGAAGTTTTTCAACAGTCCAATATTATTTCATTGAATTATTTCTCCTCTGCAAAATGATCAATCTAAGGAAAGCTTCAACTCAAAACCTTCTCCCAATAGCTGTGACAACCCATCCATCTCTGCAATTCCATGCTGCTTCCCTTTCGACCTGAAATTCTTGTTCACCCTCCCATGCTCCCCAATCTCCACTCCTTTCACAAATGCGGAAGAAATCCAGTTGCCACCTTCGTCTTTCGAGCCAAGAACAAGTATCTTCTTCACTACCAGCTTGTGCTTCAAAGCATACGTGCCATTGACCACCTCCGACTTGATCTTCACCTGATTCCCTTCAACTCTGGCCGTGAACCTCAGCAGACTCCACTGGTGCCTTTCGCCTCCCATCTCCGCCACCTCGCCGTCGTCGACAAACACTTCGCCACTCGCCACACCGCCTCCGTCAAGCGCCACAAGAAGCTGGTACCCACTCCGTTGAGCTGCCCGTGTCGTCATTGCGGCTTCCTGCATTGTC
Source organism: Trichopus zeylanicus subsp. travancoricus (assembly GCA_005019695.1). Classification (NCBI taxonomy): domain Eukaryota; kingdom Viridiplantae; phylum Streptophyta; class Magnoliopsida; order Dioscoreales; family Dioscoreaceae; genus Trichopus; species Trichopus zeylanicus. The sequence continues at coordinate 36,338 of RXID01014353.1, forward strand.
AGAACACTCCCTCCCCTGACATGCACGTTGATGGTATCTTCCGGAGCATCGAGCGTAGCATACTTCCCGGAGGTTGCGGCATTCACCGTCTGCGAGTAATTGAACAGGTTGAACCACTTCCCTTTTGGGAAGTAAGCGTCCACGGAGCTCGCCCCCTGTGTCAAGACCGGTGATACTAGCACGGCGTCGCCAATCATAAACTGCGTGCTGATCCCATATGTCTCTACATCCTCCGGGAAGGAGAAGAATAGGGGTCTGGCTATAGGACTTCCCTTCTTGTGTGCCTCATACATTAGAGTGTAGAAGTAAGGAAGAAGCCGGTACCGGAGCCCGAGTGCCTTCCTCGCCGACCGGGCCACTGAGTCCCACAGATAGAGCTCTTGCCGCGCCGAGCTATTGTCCGAGTGATCTCTCGCAAAAGGATAGAATGCTCCTAGCTACAATGCAACACAGTGTCATCTTTCCATTTCTTTGAAATGTTTCTTCGAGAACTTATACTTGAAAATTGAAATGCAATCAAACCTGAATCCATCGTCGGCAGAGCTCCTCAGTAGTGTCTCCACCGAAGCCACAGATGTCAGCTCCGACCATCGGGATCCCGAACAGCCCGAAGTTGAGCATGGATGGAATCGAATACCCGAGATCCTCCCATTTCGCCGCGTTGTCTCCCGTCCAGTGCGCCGTGTACTTCCCCGACCCGACGAACGTCGACCGGCTCAGCACAAAAGCTCTCTTCCCAGTGTTCCTAACCAGCGCATCATGTGTTGCTCTAGCCTCCATGAAGCCATAGAGATTGTGCGCATTGTACTCTGCTATGTTACCATGGTGAACCGCAGAAGCTGGCACTGTCCTGTTGTTCAGAGGCCTCCGCACGCCGGAGTTGTTGATCTTATACGGCGGGTCGTCGAGCTTATTGAGCGGCGTCGGATCAATGAAGTTGGCGAGCTCATTCATGTCAATCCAGAGCCCATCGACGGGGAGTTCTCGTCGGAATATGGCAATCTCCTGCGCCCAGAACTCCGCGGTCGCCGGGTTCAAAAAATCAGGGAAGTAAACATTTCCCGGCCAGACTCGTCCAAGGTATTCGACTCCGTTCCTCTTCAAGAAAATGTCGGCCTTCATGCCTCTGACGAACGTTGCATAGCTTTTGTTGACACTGATGCCGGGGTCTATAATCACAACATACTTCTGTCCGTTTTCATGGAGCTCGTCAACCAGCTTCTTCATCTTGTCCGGCGGGAAGTTCACCGGATCGAGCGTGAAGTCCTTGAACTTGTCCATGTGATCGATGTCAGTCCACATTACTTCAAGCGGTATTCTGGCCTTCTTGTACCCGGCGACGACGCCTTCTACGTCGGATACATTCTTGTAGCCAAACTTGCACTGGTGAAACCCGAATGACCAGTACGGCATCGGCGCCGGCCGGCCGATAAGCTCCGTGTACTGCTCGATGACCGAAAGCGGCGACGGCCCGGCGAAGAAGTAGAAGTCAAAAACACCACCAATGATTTTGTAGGTGACATAGTTCCCGCCATAAACGACGTCCATGCCGTTGCTGTTGAGCAGCAGCACGCCGTGCGCCGCGGCGCCAGGCGGCGTGGACCGGACGTCCATGTAGAACGGGTGAGAGCCATAAAGGTTCAAGTCGGGATTGGCAGAGGCGATGTCGGCGTTCCACAGCGTGAAGGTGTCGCCGGGGACGAGGCGGAAGGACTTCTTAGTGTGCTCACCAAGGCCGTAGAGGGAGGACTGGCCGGCGGCGGGGAGGGAGGAGGAGATCTGCAAGTATTGGTCCTTGAAGACGATGGAAGAGCCGTTGAAAAGGGTGTCTCCAGAGCAGCGGCGGGAGACGGAGAAGGAGAAGGGGGAGGAGGGGCGGAGGTGGAGAACGAGGTCGGAGTCGGCGGCGGAGAGGGTATAGGTTTTTGTATCTGAGGGAGAGAGTTGTTCACCGGGGAGAAGTGATCGGAGGAGGGAGTGGGTACGGGGGATGATCTCCGGCGGGATTTCCCAGCGCGGTCGGTCGGAGTCCGTTATGCGGACTCGGAGCCGGTCCTTGGTTTCGAAGCTGCAGAGGGAAGAAAACGGGGCATTAATGGTTGTGAATATTTGTGATTTCAAGGGGCAAAGTGCAAATCAAGCGCTGTACAATCGGATAATGTCCATTTTTTTAGGGAAAAAAAAGACAAAAATGAAGATGAAATTTTCCGAAAGGAATCTGTACCTTGCTAGAAGATCGAGATTCCTAATATCCGGCCCGTAGACGGGCGATCCGTGAATGAGCCGGAGCTTGGCGGTCAGCGATTCGCCGGAGGGGTTGACGTTGACCGACAGGAGCTGATAGCCATAGCCAACCGCTGGCTCGGAAGAACAAGAAGAAGAGGGGCAAAAGAGGAAAAAGGAGGCAGCGAAGAAGAAGAAGAAGAGGAGGAGAGAGTGAGGTTGATTACAACCGGAGAAGTCCCTCGAGCTCATTCTTTTTTTGGATTGATGAGACTTTCCGTCGGTTTATAGGGTTTGAATTTTGAAGATGACGAGTCCAGCGCCCAAAGACAATTTTTTATCACGGACCACGAAACAGTTGCCAAATGAATCACGGCATGTAGACACACGTCGAGATATCATATCTTGACGCACCCGATCTTCGTCTCTCAACCAACACATTGACCGGATCGTGCGTCTCGGCTGCTGCTCTCAGTTCATCGTCATGCGATTGATTATCAGATCGCCGTCTCTGTGGGTCATCCAATTAATTATGCGGATCTCGTTAGGTCTGGTTAAGGGTATATATCTTCCATGTTTTAATCAAGGGACATATATATGTCGATAATTGCCCTGAATGATCCACTAGTTTTCTATTGGGGTCAGGTATATTATTAAAAAAAAAAAGGCATTATTCCGTAATAATGCCTGGGGTCATGAACAGACAAAACGTTGCGGTCACAAGCATAGTCCTCACCGTGAAACGCCCGCACCAGTTGCTGCAATCATGGAGATATATTATTGTGTATCAAGCTCTGTTTTTCAGACCTGTGACATGGTTTGTCCAAAACTACAGGTCATGAATATTACACAAAATAACTTTAGATGATGGCTCACTTTTGAACTGTTGTTTGCAATATCTGGCTTTTATATCTCAAAAGGGGTAACTAACGAAAACCACCTCGATCTTTTTCTTTCGCTTCGCCTGCCTTATATTCCCATTGAACATGCTTTTTCTTTCTATCTGCCGCCTGCAGGAAGAAAAACTGACCTTGTGTTAATCTCATGCTTCACTGTCCATCTCAAATACCCTACTACATACTACATTATCACATAACTATTGAGGCAGGTTTGGTTCCATCTGCAACAAAAAACCAGACAATATATATATATATACACCAAAATCAAATTGTGTTTGGTTTACTGACCAGGCCACAACACAAGATAATGCAAATGCATTTTACATTGATTTGATCAAAATCAAGCTACAGAAATTGTGGCTTTTGTGAGACCAATAACCACTTAAAGAATGTAACTATTCGTGAGACATTCTAATACTCAGATCCAAGGATATTTATGTTCTGCAAACACAGTGCCCCTCGACCTCATAAAGCCATTTCAAGGAAAACAAACATAATCAAGTTTCTTTCAGCTCAAGAGGTTATTGTTGAGATCAGAGTAAATCTTTCAAACAAAGGTAATGGTCAACTATGACTATCAAATGCCCAGTGGACTTCTATGTAGCATTAGAACAAAATCAAGTGGTCTATTATACACCAGTGTTTATTAGAATATTGAGTACAATCACCTTGTTAGGACAAGTCTAGTAGCAATTAAGGGTGAAAAATCACTAAATCTTTCTTAAATTTTCAATGGTTGAACAAAAACACACAACCTTTGTATTTCATACCTGCTTATGGTTTGCCTGCAGAGTAGATGCTTCTGTAACGGTTGTTGATGGAACACTATTAATTGATGGGGTTGGGCAACTCTGGATTGCCTCAAATGGGCAGCTTTTGATTTTCCAAGCATATGGTGTGGGGAAACCGGGTGGAGCATCTGGCATGGAGGGAATTATCAGTTGCCGCGAAGTTCTTTTTTGCTCCGACTTTCTGACATTTGGCTTGGCAAAGCCGGGAGGAACAGGAAATTCCGGTACTCTTGTGGGTCTAGTAATCTTTTCCATGCAGTTATCTCCATAGGGTTTTGCAGGGACATCTGAAACATCAATGCGAGGGACAGGTATATGGCTACCAATTTTCTCAATATTTTCAACATTAAGCTGTTCTCTGGAAATAGGAGTATCAAGGATAGCATCAGATGTGGGTTTACCAGTCCTCTCCATACTATTGCTCTCCAACAATTTACTGGACTTACAAGAAGCATCATAGGTGGGTCTAGAAGAACCCATTCCCTTCAAGTCAGACTCCTCCAATGGTTTTGTAAAGCTAGGAAAAACATTTACTTGTTTATCAACTTCAACATTGCCAGCAAATGTTCTCAACCTAGGGTGTCCACCAGGTGCAGACACAGGTGTAGGTCTACTACCACCCTCCAAATTATCAACCTCCATAGAGCTTTTCTGTGAAACATTGGATTGATCATGGATCTTCTGCCTCCAACTACACTCAGGAGTGCAAGAAGTTTCGGTCACCTGGCTCAGTTGTTTGCCTTTTGCATGGCGAAAGATCCCCCACAAATAAGTCTCCATATTTAAACCTGCTAGCAATGGAACAAAAGATTCTGTGATTATTACCTGAAGTTCAAATCTGAGGTATTGAAAATATTAGTAGGAATAATTGGAAGGTTTATATAGATTATCCCAATTTTCAGCTCTAAAAACAATGACAAAACAATCGCATGCATTAAATGCATAACTGGTTCTTTGTGTCAAATATATTCCTAACACATTAAGACAGCTGATTACAAGGGGGAAACAATAAAGTTTGTGTTTCGGACAACAACAATGATTTTCTAAAGCCTCAGTACTTTCTAGAGGAAAAAGGAAGTCAATATATATCATCACGTAAGAATGGACTTGAAGAACAACAACAGGGTCACATTTTTTAGGATGAAAGAGAAGTTAGGTTACCAATGAATAAATTTACTTATCATATGCACGGATAATCATCCATATAGTAAACCATGTCAAACAATGGGAAGTAAAAGAAACTCACGGCTAGAGGCTGCAGGCAATTGTTTAGACGTATATACAAGTAAATCAACATCATCCATGTGACACCAAAGTGCAGCATCATGAGAATCAATATGCTCCAAAAGGGAAATATAGTCCTTTTCTGACCTACAACAGTAAGAGGTATCCAATAAGAATGTATATGCTACTAAACAATAAGATGGAGAAAAGATCTTTCATCAAAGTCAACCACATATAGTGGTGATTGAATGATGGCTTGACTGAAGACACAAGCACAAAATCAAGTCAAGATCAGGAAAGGTATAATAAGCAAATTAGCATGAGTCATGACTCAAAACTAAGTGCACAAGGTACTATTGACGATCAACTAACCGCTCAAGTCTGCAGGGTAAAAAGAATAAACCAATGTCATTGCAGCTAGGAGGATTTCGTTGGAATATCTTTGGCCAAAGATGCAAACGAGGCATGACCTTCAACTCTAATGTCTGAGCCATTTGTTTCATAATCTCATAAACTTTAACTGCTACTTTGCCTGGAAAATGAGCTTGAATTCCAGAAAAGCAATAGAAATCCTTGTCAAGAACATGAAATGTCCCCCTGCAAAGATTCCAAGTATAATAAATGGCCCATAAGGTAACAACAGGTAAGTAAGTAGAACCTAAGAAACCAGGAAACGACAAAATTGCATGGAAATATATCTGGATTGACATTTTATCTTCATTGTTTCCTTATTAAAATCAACATCTGAACACTTTTTAATTCGTATTTTAGCTACGATGTAATTGGATCCATTCGCAATATATGCTACATTAATGAAAGACGCATCATCTACTTTGCAAGTCAAGGAAAGAAACCAAAAAGAACTCTCACAAACTTTGAAAGATAATAAAATTGTAGACATCATACTCCTAATATATTTCTGCGCTAAGTACAATATACAGGGTCTAGTGTTCAGCCCCCTTTATCCCTCAACAACAATGAAAAGAACACCATCTATGCCTAAAACATAGGGAAAATTACCTATACCCAAAGCCATTTCTTTTTTCCTTCCTTAAAGAACCTCAAAAGTTTCAAAACCTTGATTAGCCCATATTTCCAAAACCCTCATGAATTTAAATGACAAATATGGTGTTGCCTTGCAAGTATTTTTGTCATCTAAATTGGAAGGAAATGATTTTTTTAACCAAAAGGCTTAGGAAGTAAGTTTATTAGTCAAAGGCTGATCAGGGTTCTAAAAAATTCAAACGAACAAAAGGGAAGAAAAAAATTGACCAGGCCAGTATAGATAATTTCTAAAAAATACAAAGGGGGCAGAATAAAAGATTATAGCCTATAATTACGGTTGAATTCCAAGCCAAATTGAATAAGCAATGATAATGTGGATTCACCTATCAACATATCATGGAAGAGCACTGACCAACTTAAATTCCTATAAGATCTTAGTTATAATCCTTCTCCAAGGTATTTATCTTCCTCATCTCTTTTAAACCTATGTTTCCCTTTAAACCTAGGAATAGAAGCACTAAAGCCTCGATGCAGTTTCATCACAACTTCATTTTACCCATATATTTTGTTTATCCAGCTTTCTCATCATTTTCCAGCTTGTCATTATACCTTGTGTTTGCATCTCAGCAGTTAATGAAGAGAAGATCTCCACTTCAAGAGGATCTCAATAAGCAAATCAAAATGATAGACGGGCAGGTGACAGGTACCAACTCCTAAGATGAACATTGGGCCAACCAATTTGAGCAAAGAAAAACAAGGAACTGCTGTGACTAGGATTACTATGGGAAGAGTAAACAAATATATGCACAAAAAACAATGATAAAATACTTAAAAAGGAAGTTCAAAACAATCCATCTAGCATCTACAAGCTACTAATGCAGGCAGGTTTAGTTTATTTTTTGAAAAATTTGTGCTAGTTGTCAAGTTCAGAAACATCAGTTATAGTATACACTTCCATGCAGATTGATACTGTTTAATGACATAAAATCATAGGACAAATTGCTCACCTCCAACAGGCTTCTTGAACAGGATGATCTAAAAGCCTGTCATCTGAATTTATGAGCAACAGCAATGGCCTTTTTGGAACTTGAAAACCAGAGGTTTCTGATTGAAAACAACCATTCTTCAGTTAAAAGAAACATTTGACTGAGGTAATTACAGTTTTATTCTATCTTGTGCTATTGAAAATCAAAAGAAAATGATTTTCTTCTCCAAACCACCTGATGGAGAGAAGTTTTCAGCTAACCCAATATGAGGGCTACCAAGCTGTGTATTCGCATTTACAGGTGTTGCCCTAAAATCACATTCTTGACTAGGCATGGCAAGAATTGTATGCCCTGAAAATAAAGAAGTTAGGTCATTCTTTCACAGGGAAGAGAAGGAAGAACAGTGTAGAGACTATAACAAAGCACGAAAAAAACACCTGCGGAGTCATTGACATCCATTGTCACATTCTGAACAACATCAGATGTAGCACGTGCAACACATACTGATTCTACGAGTCTAACACGCTTTTGATAAGTGCACAGTTCGGCATTAACACTTGTTTTAATTGGCATTTCAGGGTCCTGTTCTGCAGGAATTTCCATTTCCAGATATCGAGATGAACAAGACATGCAAAAGAATTAAAAAGAGATTGCCTTTCACCAGGCACAGCTAATGCACCACAAAGACTATATGGTAATTCACAGATGCGCTCCACATACCTGAGGCCCTCATTGAACTTCCAGTTTTAGTACATGGGAATGGAGAAGAATAATCACTTCTTGTTTTCTCAACTGCACTGCCTTTTGCAGGAACTGGACCGACTCCAGCACCAATAGAAATGTCAGTAGTCCCTCTTAAGCAATGAACATCAGAAGCTTCTTTTCCTAAAACTTGAAAAGAAAGAAAAGCGGGCATTATGCACAGTAACAAACCATCCATCGTTAACTTCAGAGACATGCTAAAGTAATGCTATGAATTAGCCAGCCTGCCAGGTCCAACCCAACTTATTGGGGACTGGCTTTGGGTCTGGACCAGGCTCAGGCCTGAGTTTACTTCCAAAATGAATTGACCCTACCACCCTTCCCAGAGAAGATGTCTAAATAAGTTTTTGGGCCAGGCTCAGGTTCAACAGGTCTAGAATATAGGCCAGTCTCAGCCAACTGTTGTTTGATACTGGCCCAGCCTGTTGAGCCTCATATTAATGAATGCAAACAAACCTGAGGCTTCATTCTTTTGTTTCTTCCCCTCCTTTCCAATCAAATCATGTTCCTTATCAACCCTGCACTTAGTAGGTACCCACAATGTCAGAATTAGCACATGTAGTGAATCTGAAACCAAAGCCACAGACCTATTATTAGAAGATAGTCTTTCTTTAACCGTTGGAGTGACCAATGCTGGAGCACTTCCTCGTGCTCCTCTCTGTGTCACTTTAGTTTGACGGTGCATACTCACTTGTGTATTACGTGCCCTCGCATATGTCAGAAGGGCAACTTCTTCAGCAGGTTTCATCTTGACTTTAGTTGCTTTTGAAGGACCACGAGAAACCGACAGTTTCTTCTCAGGAGGCAATCCAGCCACTGAACTTCTCTTTTGTTTTCTGGATTTCTGAATTTCAAATGAACCAACTTTAGAAGCCTTTGACTTAACCGTCTGCTTCTCATACATGTCAATGCATTCACAATCACTTGTATCATCTGACCTGTCAGAATATGCATCTCCCAAACATTCATCACAATACCATGTCTGTGGAACACCATCAACTTGCTTTCTCATACAATAGCTGGCCAAAAAAAAGGCACCTATAAGGGAAGTCTTGTTTCCTGAAGATCACTAATTCAATATATGATGAGAGCAGCTAAAAATCAAGATAGCTCAACAGGCTAAATGTGGACACAGATGTGCTCTAAATTACAAAAAGAATATGAAGTAGATGGCTTTTTTCAGCTGGACAGCATCTTCACTATCTTCTGCATGAGTAATTGGGAAAAAGAAAATGGAAATTCTGTGCCATACATTCTTCTAAGGAAATAAACACATTCTAATATGTTTAATCATAGTTTTTTTTTATTCAATAGTTGGTCAGAGAAATGGTCTTTTAGCCCTAGTATCATTAGTTTTACAGGTCCATCGTTCCCAACTAATTGATGTTTGCAGAAATAATTGATGCACTACAGCAGGTCTAATAACTGAATGGACACTCTCTGGAGTAACTCTGTTATGAACCACCTTACCCTTGCTGGGTCATACAGACTAAAAAATTACAAAGAATTTTAATTTCATAAAATAAGCAGAGGAACATCACCAAACTAATCTTTGCCAGCAGCATGATGCTGCTAGCTATTAAAATAGATTTTCTGAAATACTAGCACATATTTAAATGAACAAAAGGATGGATTTACCTGTGTTCAGATATCTCCTTGCACATGAAACAAGTAAAAAGATTAAATCCAATGCCGCCACATGTATTACAAACCTTGTCCTGCAGAAATAGATCAAAAAAGGAAAGGCCAGAGAGAAATCATCATATATCCTCCACAATGATAAAAGAGGGAATCAATAAGAGTAGCTGAAATAAGCAGCAGTTGATGGAAAAGATGGAGAAGGTACCCTGTATATACAATATATGATTATTGTGGAGGGACACATTTTAGATGCACAAAATACTGCAATTACTTCTGGCTAAGGGCAACTCTATTCTTCCATGAAGAGACTAAGGCATGCAAATATCCCTGATAAGTGATGAGGTGGAGAACACAATCTAGAAAAAACATACCACTGAATTCCCTAAGCACTAGGAATCCTAAAAAGAACTTTTTTAAAAGCAGCACCGTATTAACCTGAAATGGGACTCAAATTTTCAGCTATCCTAATGCATGGCAACATTTGTGAAGAAATAATAGCTTAATCCCAAATATTAACATTTTGGCATCATAAAACTCCGTGGTAGCTAGTTCTTCATGGACATCTGATTTACATAATTTCTTCTTTTCGTGAAAATATCCGACTTAAATAGTTAACAATTGTGAATCAAATAGTTTAAATAGATCACCATTAAGAAAGAAAAAACACCTCAGATATTCTCATGCAATTACAGGGCTGCACATTTGAACAGTTTAGACAACCAAGTGGGAGAATGTACATCTCTGTGCGAAGCAGCATTTTGACCTACTACAAAGAAAAACATCTGGGACGAATTTCTTCATATGACACACAAGTTTCTCATAACCTTTTTTTTTTCGAGAATTGCCTAAAAACAACTGGTATAGGACGATGCAACCTTCTTGTTAAAGAACCGATTCAATCTTCAAAAGTAATTCACCCAAAATCTCAGATTCTAAATTACAAGCATAAACAAAGATGCATGAGAAGAACCCCTCTCCGTGAGGGGCTTAAAACAGCCGGGCATGAAGAATCGGAAAATCTTGACACGCAACGACATAAAAAAAATAAGAAGCCCATTTCCTTCAAAGAAAAAGAAAAGAAAAGGGAGAAAGAATCCACCAAAAGACGGAAAGAAAACCGGACGACAATGGACAAAGCAAGAACGGCACTTAAAAGATCGGAATCTCGCAATCCGGGGTTCCTTTCACCAAAACCAACCGAAAACTCCCCCATTTCCGTTAAACAAGCAGCAAACGCCAAACACTGATAATCAAACCCCCAAGAAATGGCAAGAAAAGCAAAATCCTTTATTCACGACAAAAAAGCCGAGAAAATAAAAGCAAAGTTAGGATCAAGTACCACTTTCGATTCGCGAAGAAACCCCATTTCCGATTCGGAGAAGGCGATGATCGATTCCGACAGCGCTGGGTCTTTATCTATTTTTTTTTTCCCGGATATTTGGTAAGAAAAAAGGAAGAAAAAAAGAAGAAAGCGAAGTGCGTCGCTCACAGTCTCAAGCGCACGGAAGGAAGCACGGCAGGCTCTGGGAAATGTAAAAGGCTAAAAGCTTTCATTTTCGGCGAGCATTGATGGACGGTGACGATCTCGGGCTCGGTCGGATGGAGGGTTATGGTTTGACCGAGAGGTTTTGAATTAGTACGATCATTAATGGTCAGTAATTGCGATTATTATGGTGATTATTACATTGGTTGCGAGGCTGTAACGGTGGTTGATGGCTTGAATTCTGGTTATTAATTGGGGATATTAACACATACCCCACTATATATTGATATATTTACGGGCAAACCCTTAGCCGTTTTGAATAATTACAAATAACACCCTATGATTTCAATTGTCATGAAAACACCCTACATACTTCAAGATGTAATACCAGGTTTTTTTCTAGAGGTGTAAATGCAAATACCAAGGATCAAGGACAGAATAGTGGATATACATGTAATTTTGTTATTTACCCCTCAAAACAAAATACCAATTACAATGATCACATTTCTTTAAATATTTTTAATTTGAAAATAATAAACACGATCATCGTGAATAATATACTTTGTCACATAAAGATGAACTTTGAATTATCATAATTATTATAATAAAAAGTGCTTATAACACTAATTAATGTGATCACACCATAATTATCATAAAGCTTTTTGTTGGACCTTCATCCAAATGAACTACTGTATTTGGACAAAAAATCATGGAATAAGACAAAAAATTCAACACCACATCACCTATGCGCGGACATGACTGCTTATGGCTAGAAATATTAGTTTTTTGGTAAATTACAGAACCCTGTATCAATTCTGCCTTATGAGAAACTATCCGTCCAAGCCCCATTTGGAACATAAAAATCATTCCCGTTGGCTCATGAAACTAGAACAAGCAGGAGATTAAGATCAGTTGATATCTAATACAGATCTAGTTTGAGGGAGTTGCATCCTTGTTATGTCTTCTCTTGGAAGGTTGTATATAGAGTTCTGATTGTCAACACCGGCACTATCATTGGTCCCTTGGCCGAGCTCTGCGTCATTTGACAGCAATGTTTGAGTGGTGTTTCTGTTCCTCCTGAACACCAAGTAGAAAACTGCTGCCAGATACACCAACATTGCTCCAAAACCGAATAGGCCTGCAAACACTTTAGATACAGTCTGCAAACCACTGTGTAGGAGCAGCTTGATGAAGCCTGTCACTATGTAGTAGGTGTTGATTGCCATGATCAATGTGCTTATGATCCATGTCATTGCAGAGATCCGTTGTCAAAAAAAATAAATAAATAAATAAAATTTCAAAGGTAGGAGCTGAAAGTTTTTTCATCAAACCAATGAAAAGACAAGGCAGGATTCTAGCTGGTTAAGTTAAAATGCCACAGCTCAGAACCATCTAAAATGTTTAATTTTCAATCAAGCAAAAAGAAGTTACTTAGGTGATAGAGAACAGAAGCAAAGAGAATTTCCATCATACCAGCAGCGAGTTGGCATATGAACCCATCTTAGCCTTGCTGCTAGTAAATTTGAGCAGAGGTACAAGAGCAAACGGAAGCTCAAATGATAGAATCATCTGCGCAAATCAATTATCAATAATGTAAAAGAAGCAACGAAAGAGGCAGCCATTTCATCCTTTTGACTCCATATCCACTGAAATCCGACAGCATGATGTTTTTCACAAAAACATTCTTCAATGAACTTTCAAACAGATAAATACAAAACCGGTGCCTGTTCTCAGATAAAGAAAACTAATGATAGAAAAACTAAGAAAGGGAGGGAAAAATGGGCATGTAAGGACATTGACACAGAGCAAGACAAGGAAAATTAAAATGAGATAAAGTAGACTAAGTTAAGAAAAGCACTAGCTGCACATACGGATGCAATGATTATCAGCTTTCCAGCACCAGCAGAGCCGCCAACTATAGCAACAATTAGACTTGGAACAATTGCTAATGATCTTGTCAAGAAGTTTCTTATCCATGGCGTGATCCTCAGATCAAGAAACCCCTACAAAGAAAATTAATGAAAAATAAGTTTCTAGTATCACAAAAGCCTTACAGAAATTTCACGTTTAAAAAGGATATCCCATATTTAAAAAATATACAACACTGTTCATATAACTTCCAGTTGTCACCAACAGGCAATTGCAAAACAAAACCAAATTCAAAAGAAAATGATAATTTCTTGCTGAAATGGTTCATTTATCAGACACCATTCAGTTATTTTGGTAGTAGAAAACCTGCATCACATATTGCCCCGCATAGGTTCCTGTGATTGTAGAGCTCTGTCCAGATGCCAACAAAGCTATTGCAAATAGCTTTGAGCTCCAACTTCCAAGGACATTCTGTAAACATAGTATCATTAGTTGCCACTTGTTAGGAAGAACAAGCAAAAAATTAGTTGAATCTAGTAACTCTTAGTCCCATGGATTAGATAATCACTTGCAGTCTGACATATAGAGAGACTCAAGAGATCTGTAAAATGGAGTCCTTATTGCGATTTTTTATCAACAAGTTTATAATTTAGCACACAAAGATTGACTAATCACAATGGAGGCGAATGTACAACAATAACGTCAAGTGGTTGCCGTCAACAACTTACTTCTAGCAAAAAAGAAGCCTTGTTAAGATCTAAATCCATGCAGTTCATCTGATCTTCTGGATCCAAATTTGGTGCACTACAAACAGCACCACTCACAGAGATAACCGATACATTAATCAAAAAAGCCACTGTAAGAGCAAATGCACTTTCAATAGTGTAGAACCTGCATGCCTCCTGCCACCAAGATAATTGCCAGTTATCTGATCATCACTATTTACAGTAATAATAGATATCAATAGACCAAGTTTAAGCATATTGGCACTCATTTTACTATTTGGCTTCAAAACATGTACATAAATACATACATTATGTATATAGAGCCTACAATCTGTATTTTTTTTGTGTCTATACATAAACATGTATGTATATGTATGTACATACAAAGATTAATACCTGTACATATGACTAGCTCTAATTGTCAAATTTGCTTGTCTGAAGAAAAGACATGAGGGTAGACACTGATTTTGTTTAACAAATTTTCAATACTTGCACAGCACTAAATTCAATGAAAAGGAAGCATGAAATACCAAAATTATTGCATGCATAAGAGGGTGCATAACATATTATTCCGCTAACTATACTACAAATTCAAAATGATAAAACAGTGAGCATTCCATTGATTCTATGTTCATATCATGAAACCGACTTACCTTGATCCCATGAACTGAGCGTGGTACTTTTCTTGATAAAACCAACGCTGAGTGGAGGAAAAGATTGTGACTGCATCAATAATATGGCAAAAATTATACATCTGGAAATAAAAGTGGAAATAAAAATGACTTTGATCAAAAAGAAGCTTACGGCATGACCATGGCACCAAGTAGTGAAATAGCAAGGCCAATAGCACCACTCCCTTTAAGCTGAGGGACAAAAAGTCCCTTTAGAACTTCTGAAGACTGAGGTTTTGCATAGCCAATCTCAGCAAAAAAACACCCCGCCATGGTGAAAACCAAAAATGCAATCAGAAACTCAAGTTTCCGAACCTGCAAGAAGTTGTCAATCTGCCATTGGCCAAAGTCTTGCACAGACAAAAGAATTGATAATTCTACACAGGAGAAAGTCTCGAGGCATCAACATGCCTTAATTTGAATTTTAAACCTACAACGATGTATGCAAATCCATACGTATGTTTGTTTCCATACCCCATATTGCTGTAATAATAGAAGCATCAGAGTACTGAGCCCTGTGATTAGAACACCAGACCATACAGGGACTTTGAACAGCATGTTCAAGGCAAAAGCTGTTCCAATGACTGCAAAAGTGTGAAGAAAAAGGGTCACTTTTCCATGAAAGTTTAGTCTAAAGGTATAGGATGTGGCTATATTCAGAGTAATAAATAATATATGTAAATAATTCCCATATGAATGCATTTCTGTCATAAACAGACACTCGTAAAGAGGAATGTGCTTATTTTCACAGCAAGGAAGAATATGAATAGGGTAATCATATAAGTGTTAACCTGCAGACCAATAAACCATCATATATGGAGAGAGGAACATCATGCAAATGCAATTTTCCCAATTTTTAGCTATGAGATGTAGTAGCACTCTATAAAATAACTCTCTGCTTCAAGAAAAGCATAACCAAATAACAAGAATAACTGAAGAACAAAACATTTTAAAATAAAATAAGTAAAAGAAACTCAATATGAATGAGGATGAACACCTTCAGGGATGTCGCAAGCAACCACGGCTATCTCAGCTAACACCCATAAGATAAAATTTGGAATCCTCGGGTATTCAGCTCTGCAGTGCTCAGCTAGATGCTTCCCTGACATGACAACAATCTAAGCACATATTAGAACAAATTGTAATTGTTCCTGACAGAAGAAACCTGTCACAAACCTGTCACAACCCCTAGCCTGGCCGCAAGAGATTGAATGATGAGAGCAGCACAGGAAGCCAACAGAATGATCCACAGAAGCTATAGCCACGACAACAAAATCCAAAGTGAATAAACTACATATCAGTAAATATAATGCAAATTACTAGTAGAAAAAGTGAACAAAATTAGGTACCTCATACTTATATTGCGCTCCTGACTGCAGATCAGTCTCAACTGAAAATCGAAGAAGACATGCAAACAGTGTTAATGCTCACAGGAATTCAGCAAAACACTAACTATTAAGAAATAAAACCAAATAACATCTTACAATTCCCAGGGTCAATATACGCAATCGAAACAAGAAATCCAGGGCCCATATACGCAAACAAGTTCTTCCAACTCTTTTTCTACATCGTCAAATCACAAAATTAATTGGAAACAAATAACATAAAGGAGTGAGCTTTCTCAGCTGGAAAAATTTCGACCAACCTCAGGAATGATGATCTGGTCGGTCTCGACATTTTCGATGAGCGGCGCCCCGGCGCCACCGGAAACCCCCCGATTCCCGTGGCTGGAGATGAACTGCGGCTGCAACGACATCCCCCTCCTCCCTACCCAAAAAACAGCTACAAAAATGGGAGAATAGAGAATAATTTTCTGCTAATTGCGAACAAAAAAGAAAGTAGAAAAGAAAAGGCAAACGAATTAATATTTAAAAATAAGGAAAGAGTTGATTTTGAGCAGTGAATAAGGATTGCCAATTGAAACCAAGCTGAAAATGAAGCAATCAAGTGGTTGGCGGGATTTGGCGAGATTTGGCGAGATTTGGCTTTGCAATCTTAATCGGATAGTTCACGCAAGATACGATGCAAAGAGCATTATATAAAAACCAACGGAGAATACGATTCGAAGAGTGCGTAGAATCTCGAGGAGTGGACTCAAAGGACAGCGAAAGCCGCCGCTTTTGATCCCTTTCTGCAAAAATAGAATTCCCAAAAGAAAGACCGGAGGAGAAGAAGGGCGGCGCGAACCTGAGAGGCGGCGGAGGAGCGTGTCAGGGGATGGACGGCTGGGAGCGGGACTGGAGAGGAGGAGGACGAATAGTTTGCGTTGGCGACTTTCGAGACTTCAAGACCCAGCCGATCCGGCCGGGCCGGGCCAGGCCATTTTGATTAGCTGCAGACACGTGGCAGTCAAAGCTGAGTCGGGACCCTCGCTCGTCCATGCTAAGGGATTAAGCCACATTAAAATTTTCCAAATCTCTGATTATCTTTGACATTGCGATTACGAAAATGTTAAAATATAAATCAATCTTAATACATATTTAATACAAAACCACCCGTTTGTCTGCCTGCTGTTCGGGTTCGTACACTGCCTTTGGAAATTGGCGGCGGAACGCAGACAAAACGGAAGGCTCTCGGTGCAGTTGTTGGGTTCCGAACAGCAAACAGGAACTCGCATATTATAAACTAAAAAGTTTAGGGAGGGATCTAAAATTATCAAAGATTCTACGGACTTCCATGCCATATTGCAATAGTTGGGATTTCTCTGCGAGTTCGTCTGATTAAAGAAAAAGCTCAAAACTAAAAGATTTTTTTTTTCTTTTGTTCTCTTGTTGATGACTTATAGCAAAGATCCTATAGTAGCATGAATTGGTGCAAATCATAATCGATCAGCAATCAAAGATAAAAAAATAAAAGCGACATTCTCTTTTATTTTCTGAACTTTCCTCCACTATGAAAATTAATACACCACTAGTCCATTTTCTGTGGGTTCTGTTAAATCACAATTGTTGATTAATAAGTTGTAATTAACAATTGCATACTGTCAAATAATAACACATTGTAATGGGAAAGTTGTAGTTAATGAGTTGTATGTTGCCTTAGCAAGCCTCCAAACTCTTCCAAGAGGGACTCAATGCTTCTTCTTGATATCAACTGGTTATCGATCTCAAATGCTTTGAGCCTCTCACTTGAATCTGCAAAACAGAAGTCATGAATCTGCAAAGTTCTTTTTTTTAAAACAAAAAAATTATAACTATGATTGCTTACCTAATAGATGCAATTTTTTGAGTTGTAGATGTGCGTCGTTTACATTAAAGAAGAGGAGGAGACTATTCATAAGCTCTACAGTAGTTGCAGACACCAAGATCTCTCTCTGTTGCACACCATCAACTTCATTAGCCATTCGATGAAAAAAAAAAATTGCTCATGATACTGCAAGATGCTACTGCTAAACGAATTCATTCATACCTTGAAGTTCTTCTGGCTGTCATAGTAACCTGAGATCATAACGAGTAGCCGGAGTTTCTCTGATTCTGAAATTTATTGTGTCAGCAACTTATATATTCTGCTAAAACTGTAACACAAATTTGAGTGCAATTTCTTTATTATAACCTTGAAAGACAATGATTTCTTCAGCGGCCGATTCCTCATGTGCGAGAAGTTCTTCAACTGAGAGTCCAATTGAGCACAACCCAATGTGGAACACTGACAGTCTACTAGCAGCTCTATTTGGCTTACCTAGTTCCATATAAATCTGAATTATCAGCAATCATTCATGAAAACTTAGAGCTCTTATAACGAAAAACTTGTATTTTACCTGCAACTCTAGTCCACCTTTTAAATTCTTTGCGGAGGATGTCTCTCACTTTAAGACTTGATATACTGTGCTTTTTGTATTTCACTGTAATAATTAGAGAATAAGAAAAGGCAAGTAAAAGATAATATTCAGATTTATGTTGCACCATTTGATCGAATCTGTAAGACATACATATCTGGTAGAGTCCCTCCATCCCAAATCGACCAGCTCCTCTAATTAATAGTGTTGCCATGTACTTATCTTTGTCAGTGCACTTAGCATCAGTCAGGTTTGCAGTGTCCAGTAGAATACCTGATAGCTGTATCCAACAGATCGAAAACAAATCAGTTGATAAACAACAAGAGGTTTATGGATCAAATGATTGCTACTCATAAGAAAAGTGAGGAACTATATTATAAACCAGAAGTCTGCTAAATCCTTGTCCAGACAGGATTTCTGGCGATGTCTCTGCAAACCTTTCAGCAACAAATGTACAGCATGAGCATTCCTGGTTCAGGCAACAAACCCTGGTTAAGTCATATGGTTTTGTCCACAAAGGCAGTTTTAGGAGCTGATAGGATGTATCAGAACTGGATTTACCTCAAAAACTAGGGTTTCCACCAATGCTTCTCTCAATCCCTCTAGCTTTTTTGGGAGACTTTGGCTATTTACTAGCACAAGACTCAAATTGCCAAACAGGTTATAATACGAAAGGTCGATCTGCATAGGAATCAGTAAAATGAAATAAAGCCTGGTGTATACTTCTTCATAATTGATATCATAATGTTTTCCTGTGAAATTTTTCTTTAGAAACAAATTACTTGAAGCATACTTGGGCAGTAGTACTCACATATGTAAACTGTTCTTGAGATTACAATTTCTGGAAGTTTTTCAAGTCAGGCAATGATATATTCGATTATCACTATTACCTCATCAATGAAAACCAAACTTGATTCCTCAACTTGACACGAAGCAAGCAGCCATTTGAGCTCAGGATGCAACCCTAAATCCGCTCGCTCCATGTTAGCCACAGGTACTATGCAAAGCTCATCGCTCTCGTATGTTTCATTCGACAAATAAGCATACAAAATCGTCGAAACGACGGATCCTAGATCTGTAAATAACAGCATCAATATCACTTTTTCATGCGGCAAAACATGAAAGCCCGATGTAAATTGAAGAATTGAAGTCGACAAACCTGCAACTTCCTGCCCAATCACAGCATGCAAGAACATCCCTGGCAAACCAGCCTTGAGATCAGCCTTCCTGGCTCTCAGATACTCATTCAACCGGCTAACACTTGCACATGTTTTAATGACAGCACCATATTCGGTTATTGAACGATTTGAGCTGAAATACGATGCAGCGGATTGCGGCAAGGAAATATGTGAAAGGTCCATGTAGTTCCTATACTTTTTATGTGATGTTTTGAGCTCTGGCTCGTGAGTTTTCTCATCAGCAATAGATTCAGATGGTGTTTCTGATATCACGGTACTAGTGTTTATAGTATCTGGGGTGCGGGCTTTTGACTCTAGCTCCCAAATGGAAGACAATGAACGCGAAAAATTCCGGTTTTTCTCGTCGATTGTCAGGTTCTGATTCTGCAAACTAGAATTAGTTCTTCTCATTCCTTGGAATTGAGGATGATCTCGCCGGCGAGTAGATGGCACCTAGAGACAACAGAAGAAGCTCCATTCATCTGTATGCTTGTGTTCAAAAGTATATAAAATGAAACTGACCTGGTATTTTTCTTTGACCGCTTGACTAGAGCTCTTCATCTTGCAAGAAAGAGAAGTTCGATCCTATGAGAAGTCGAAATGTGATTCTGCTTCAGAGACTGGCGCTGATGGTGTTAATGAGGAGATGCAGACGCAGAACAAGTTATTGTGATTAAATGACGGAGAAAAACATCAGAAATGTTTCATTGTTTTCGTCACCAATTAGCTTTTAGATTTCATCAAAAACTCAAAAAAAAACGAAGGACATATCAATGAGCTTTGGTTTTCTCTCTTGATCTTGTCCATCATTAGCTGTAATTTTTGGCATTAATGAATATGCAAATTTCAAGTTTGATTTTAATTTTATCTTACAATAATTTTATCTTTTTTTTGGCCTTTTTTGAATTTTGAAATAAATAACTAATGAGATAAACATTCTTCTGTCTTTATTTTTTTTTAATAGTTCAGGGAAAACGCGAACTTACCAAAAAATAATAAGAAAGAAAGAAAAAGCAAAGGACGAGATGATCAGGGGATGGATGGGCCCGAATCTTGGAGCAGGAAGGACGGCGCCAAAAGACACGGAGCAGCGAGTCCGTATTGAACGCCCAGGCACTGGACGTAATGGGCCTCATGGGCTGCCTCTGGATCAGCACCAAACTACCTTCTCGCGCATCCTATCCGTCAAAACAATAAAGAGCGATAGGCAATGCCGGGCCGAAAGACCCATCTTTGACCAACTCCTCCAAACATCAATCTTTTGACCCTTTTCGCTGACCAGTTGACCAAAATATCGGTTTCGGCTTTAGTTTTGATTGCCGTTGGACTTTGAAAATTAATTTTTTTAAAAAAAATCATCTAATTTACAACGAATTTACAAAAAAAATTACCTATTTTGTTATTATTAAAAAAATTACTTATTTTATAATATAAATTCAAATTTTATTTTATTTTTATTCAAATTTATCTATCAAATTGATATAAAAAATATCAAATTATTTTCGTTTAACTTTAATTTGAATATCTATTAAATTAATATAAAAAATTACATATTTTATCTCAATTTTTATGAAGAATAAAATTTAAAATTTAGAATCAAGGTTTTTAGACCAATCATTTGATGATTGTAGACCAATTATTCAAGCCAAAAATAAATAAAAATAATTTAAATTTTTAAAATCAATTTAATTAGTAAAATTTGAATTAAAATAAAATATCTTTTGTAAAATTATTATACAAAACAAATAATTTTTAATAATAGTCATAAGATAATTAAATTTTTTAAAATTTATCATAAAATGGATGATTTCCTTCCAAAAACTCTAGAAAATATCAACAGAAAATTGTCACGTGATCTTCTAACGTGGAACCAGACGGGCGGTATTCTGACGTGGACGTGACCTGGGGGACGATTGAACCTCGTCTGTTGGATCTTTTCTGCATGTTATATGATGAGAGCTTCACAAGAATTCACGTCGTGTTCTCCTTCTCTCAGTTGTTTCATTGTCTTAATTAGCTGGGAAAAATATGCAAATTTGCTCTATGGTCCTTGAAAGTTTTAAAATCTCAATTTCACCCTTGCATCTCAAAAAAATTGATTTCTGCATGAACATAATATAACTAAAAGATTCACTAAATTGCATATATACCCCTGCGTACTTGATATTTTTCATATTGGTCCTACGTCAGTATGGAACCCGGGCACCGTCCATGAGTACAACACGACAGCACACAATTGTTTGCTGCTT
Organism: Trichopus zeylanicus subsp. travancoricus; assembly: GCA_005019695.1. Classification (NCBI taxonomy): domain Eukaryota; kingdom Viridiplantae; phylum Streptophyta; class Magnoliopsida; order Dioscoreales; family Dioscoreaceae; genus Trichopus; species Trichopus zeylanicus. Next base: position 57,819 of record RXID01014353.1, read on the forward strand.
TATTTTTTGCTTATTATTCAAAGTATTTGCAAACTCTTAATGCTCACGAGGATTATTATTTAACGAAGAACTCTAAAAATAAACACATTCTTTGTATTTGAGACATGACACCAAATGAAACACAAGATTGCTTTGTTTCTCTGCGGCGCTTTAACCTTGTCTTTGTATCTTCTCTGCTGCATGTTCCTAGAAATGCAAATAATTTTCTTTTGTAAGGGATTATCTGCAAATATTGCTGATACAGGGGTGTATATGCAAAAAAAACTGACCAAAATATGCCCTGTGATCCATGAAAGCTGGAAATTTATATCAACAACTGCAGTGCATCATTTTTTTTCTCAGTTTCAACGCTATCTTTGTTGCCATGCCCTGGAATTAGGGGTTGTCGTCTTAAGAAAGAAGAGCCGGACTAAACCCTTAATTAGGTTTAGACAAAAGCAAACATGCAAAGAATGAGGATCCTAAAATGCTCGTAATGTTTTAAGTAATGAATCGTTCTTTGTTTTCTTGAGAATGATGTGCAGGAAGAGATTGCGACAAGTGCAAACCTTGGGGCGACATTATCAAGAGAATCAGATGTCACTGTGGCTGACAATTTTTCATTAACAAGATTAATATTACAATTCTTATGAGTAACCTAATTGATCAATAGTTGAAATTTATCGACAAGGAAAGCATTTGATTTGAGATGTAAAGTTTGTAATTAACAAAATTATTGTAGAGAGTGCTGATGACATTTTGATGGTCGATTTCCAAAATGGATCATTATAAATTTTTTTGCAGAGGGAATTTGCAATCAAATAAACCAAGAAGATGATTTTAGAGGAAGAAGAGGAATAGGGAAGAGAGAGCAGTCAGATACAGAAAAGATGAAACAAGGCAGGAAATGTGGGTTTGGATTGGTGGGGGAGGTGGGCAAAAAGAATCCAGGGTTAATCCAAGCACCAGCAGACAAAACACAGTCCAGAAGAGCAAAAAGAAAGAAGCCATATCACCACCAGGCTTTTACTTTTTCACTCCCTTCTCTGTTTCCCAATCTCACTGTCTGAGAGAGAGAGAGAGAGAGGAGACGAGAAGACCAACCTGCTGCAACAAGCTTTGCCTAAACAATAATGGCGATTCCTTCTCTTCTTCCTCCTCCCATCTTCCCAGCTAAACCCTAGCTAGCTACGCATCTGCTTCTGACTATCTTTGTACTTATATAACCTCAACTCTCAAGTGTTGTGACTTGTGGAGGGGGAAGAAAACCCTAACCCCTTCTTTGGCCTATAAATCCGCCGCCACCACCCTACACCTCTTGCCCTCTCACCACTTTCTTCTTCTTTCTCTTCTTCTTCTCTCTCTAGACTATGACGCGAAGCGAGGCTTCGTGGGTCTTCCCTTTTTTTTCAAAAAAAAATTCTCTCTCTCTCTCTTAGGAAAAAGGTGAGCTTTTTGTTTAGTTTTCTATGGAAGGGGAGCAAGTGGAAGTGTCGATGTTAAAGGTGAAGGAAAGGGGTGAAATAGGTTGTGCCTGGCTCCCTGTATGCCACACTTGTAGCTCAATCTATGGCGTGATTGGCTACTTAGGGTGGCGTGCGAGGAGCCAAGCATTCAACCTTCTCTCTCTCTTTCTTTCTATTTTCTTCTCCTTGTTCTTCATGTCGAGTGTTAATATGAACTCAGTGGATGCACTTCATGCTGTATGTCTTTGTCACTGACGTTGGAAAGTTTGGTAGTTTTGCAGCAATGGATGCATCAAAAGCATAGGTTTTGTGATCAATGAAGCCTCTTTAGTGATCCAAGTCTCAAGAGTCTGAGATTTGGGCTTTGTAGTTATTTTGTTGGTCTTTGATTATTAGAAGTTCTGCTCATAATAACTCAGTTGCTAATCTCTTGAATACTCTGCTTCATTTAGCTGGTAGTTTTATTTTGAACAGTTAATCAATGATGTGGCGCTTCCCAGATATAATAGCAAGATTTGCGCCGCCTAATTGATGCAAAGTCAAATTCTTTTGCAGAAGATATTTCTTGATTTTATAGCAAGATATTGATGTGAAGATATAATTTGCATCATTGATTAATTGCAAGTGCAGGTGTCTGGTTCTCAGGATATTTGATGGGACTTGGATCTCTCTCCTACCTTCTATGAGTGACACGAGAGTACATTTCTAAAATCTTCTTGTTTGTCTATTCAAGTTACTTGTTCAATGCAAAGAGATACAAGTATTCCTCCAGCATTTTATTCCCATATTTGATGTAGAATATCTTCTGACACGCTTGTAATTCCTCAAATTTTGATAGCACAAAAGGTTGCTCATATCAAGATGAAATTTTCGTCTTTTATTTGGATCGTTGTCACTAACCCTGCAAAACAGCAATGCTTCTTACAGATCACAGAACTAGTTCAAGGAGAATTTTAGTTGATTTAGTTTGCAGTTGAGTCACTCGAAGAAGCTGAGGCAATGCTTGGCATTTGTTTCATTACATGCAATTAGGCTAACTGGTTCTATTTTCATGTACAAGATGGTCGATGCTCAAGCTTTTATTGGAATTGTATGTTTTTTGTTCTGCTGATTATTAGATTGCTTAAAAAATTGTATGCTAAGTGCAATCAAGCACATTCTATGCAATTTTTTTTTTCAATTCTTTCCCATTAGTTATGATTATTTTGTCGCTGCAGTAGTTATCTGTGAATCAAAATTTGTAAACTTAAGTCAGAAAACTGCAATTTGTTTTCATCAACATGCAATATAGTGTTGAGTCTACCAAAATTTAATAAAGTTTTTGCATACATAACCCTGCTAGAGGGGGAAATTGCCTGCAGCTGCTGTATTTTGGAGATCTACAGCAATTTCCCGGGTTTGTGCATTGCTTCCTCCATTTTCTCCGAGGCTAATCATCGTCTTCTCTTGGGAAAATGCAACTTCATATACGCAATGCATGCTTTCTTTGGGGGAGGAACTTCTTCTGAGAGCAGATGGAAAAAGTTTTCTTTATGAAAAATACGCAATAAAATGAAAAACAAATATTTTTTAAAGAAAAAATAGCTTATTTCAAAAAAAAAAAAAAAAAAAAAAGAGGAAAGAATTGTAGCAGCTTTATTTCGGGAATAGAATGGAGGCGGCGCTTTCATGATGCAGGCCCAGCGCGCCTCTTCCTACGGAACTCAAGGAACCCGCCCCCTCGGAAATTGTTCCGAGAACGACCCTTGCTTACTTTGCACTTCCCAAACTGCCCCTCTATCGGGATTTTTGCACATACAGCCCAAAATGTAACGTTATTTATATTCTCTGTCTTGACACTTGGAAAGTTACGCATAGCTCCAGGGTGGTCTTTGGGCTACATTTATTTATTTATTTATTTTTTATGAGTAACTCCCTATTGATTTTCCGAATTACAATTTGATACTTTTTACTGAAGAAAAAAGAAAGACTGATAGAAATTATGCTTACCAAAATAACATTGTATTTTCGTTAAATTACTGTGGTGCCACTGTCCACGTGAAAGTGCCTCTCTCCAGGGGGCAAGCGCAACGTACGGAAGGAAAGCTCCTCGTGATATCCTCGTCCTTGCAGGGGCATTATAGTCCTCATATTTTTAAAATTCCTTGGGGAGCAATTCCGCGGTTAGATTCGGGCTGGGCCGTTCATGGCCTGGTTGTGACCCATATATAAGCGGATTTTTTAGGAAACATATTTTCTCTCTGTCCATTTTATTTTGAATTTTCTTGGATATTATTTGCCAATAACATCTGCATTCTTCTATGATTTTCCTGCTCTATACAACCCAAAGCCAAGCACAATGATTTTGCTCACTCCCTGCTGCCCAATTGGCTTCTCAAACCCTAACTTTTCCCCATTCTGGCAGCTGTAGTTTATTCTCTCCATTGTGGACCATTCCAGACAACATCAGCACTGGCTGCAATACAACCTTTTCTGACAATATATATTTTTAGGGATAAAGAAAAGAGATGAACCAGCCTGGAGAATATTCAGAGAAGAGGAAGCAAAGCTGCAGAAGAATACCTGGAAAAATGATAGCAGGGATGTAGTACTCTCATAGGCTATTATTGAGGCTGCAAACCTGGCCATCATTGACAACAAACAACTACCGTTCCGCATGGATGTGTCAAGATGTTTCACAAATAATGGAAACTTGGAAATTGAAGAAATTTAAAACAAACATCTCAAACAGTGGCAAATACATGTATTTCCTAAACATAAATATAAAAAAAATCCAATAATGCTCTGCTTCTAGTGCTTTACAATTCCACATCCTTTATCTAGCTCATGGTTTGGGGCCCATGAGCATTTCAGTACAAAAAATGAAACTCGGGCAAGTAATTTGAATAATCAAGATATGAATAAGGAATTCAACATGCAATTTGCGCAAAGTAATGAAATGCAAATTGCTTTATATTTCATTCACATGCTTCAGTCTCCTTCACTTATTGCAGCAATGGTCGAGGAATTATAGGTTGTAGTTCCCAAGGACATTGGTGAAGTGTCCATGGAGGACAAGTTGACCTCCTCGATCTTCTTGTTGTTTCCAATCTTGAGCTCCATGAAGTCAGATACTAGACCAGGTTTGGTGATTTCTTCCTTATCGATATTCCTCTCACCTGTTAGCATCTGCGCAACAGCAGACATGGGAGGCCGTTGTTTTGCAGACTCTTGTGTGCAAAGTAGGACAATCTTCAAGAATCTGCATGCCTCCTCAACATCCAAATCATCATTTAGAGAAGTATCAATAATTCTTGCAAGTTCACCGCGCTTGTAGAGTCCCCACGTCTGCAAGAGGAGAATCCCATGCATGATGTCTGTGGACTGTATCAAGTATTTGGAGATTTAGGACCAGGGTTGTTAATGAACAAGAATGTACATCCAGTCAAAGGTAAGATGACACTGCATGTTGAATCACAATATTCAAATGTACAAAACCTGCTTAGCAACTTCAGAAAATGAAGCCACTTGCTAACAACTCTATTTGAAACTTGAAGTAGCATTTGTGTTTGTTCTGCTTACCATAAACTAATACCAGTTAAAAGTGGACATAGAGTTTCAGGGTGTTATGCTTAGAATTTTCAACATACCTTACTTATAACAAGAAAAATATATCTAATGTAAGAATACAGAAAATGCTGAAGTGTAGAAAGAGGATAATCTGCTTCATAATCAAACCAAAACAAAAATGAAAATGAAAAAAGAACACAAACATGAAAAAGGAAATTTAACTAACCCCCTCAAGTAACAATTGATCCCCATATGGTAACCTTGTGTTTGTATTGCATCTGCCGCTAACAATTTCCAAAAGAAGAACGCCAAAGCTGTACACATCTGATTTCCGCGTCACCCGTCCACCTACTGCATACTCGGGCGCCAAATAACCTCTAGGAAAAGAGAAAGAACTTACAGGTTAAGAGTACGGGTAAACCAACAATGCAGCTAGCAATGAAGCATCTCATGCAATGAATTAAATTACAGGTTAAGAGCCGGAGCAAACCAACAATGCTGCTAGACTGTCCAATGAAGCATCTCATGAAATGAATTAAATTACTGCCCGTGTCCATTTGCAATCTTCAATAATGATATTGACTTTTTTTTTCTTCTTTTGGTGAGGCACATTGACTTATATTACAAAAACACAGAAGCAAAATTAAAGCTATGAAAACCCATAAAAATACATTCTACATTTGGAAATATCTAATCAGGCATACATAAAATAGCTGAGTGGAACACAACAAAAATCTGATTACATAAAGGTAGGGATATATATATTAGCAGTTCAGCTCACATTGTTCCGGCGACACGAGTGCTAACATGGGATATATTTCCTGGAAGAAGCTTTGCTAAACCAAAATCTGATATTTTGGGAGTAAGATCTTTATCGAGCAGAATATTGCTTGCTTTGATGTCCCGATGGACAATATGAGGTCGGACCTCCTCATGGAGGAATGCAAGCCCACGAGCAACACCAATGGCGATCTTAGACCGTGTTTTCCAGTTGAACTGGATATCACTCCTTCTATTGCCTGGGAGGATGCAAACAAAAAGAAATTCAATTAGCAAATATAGGAAAATAATAAATAAATGAATATGAAAAAAATCAAATCTATAATGTTGTGATCGGCAATCACCAAGAAGTGTTTGGGCAAGGCTGTTATTTTCAAGATAATTGTAGACCAAAATCCTTTTTTTTCCTTCTGCACAGCAACCATACAATTTAACAAGGTTCTCATGCACTATATCATATATCACAGTGATCTCAGTCAAGAATTCTTTTAGTCCTTGTTGTGAATCGGAGGAAAGAACCTTTATAGCAACACTCGTCCTATCTCTGAGCTTTCCCTGCATCAATCAACAAACAATTATACTCGAATGCTGGTTTCATATATGCAGAAAATCTGACAGGTTCAGACATAAAAGTATGTTTACCTTGTAGACAGAACCAAAGCCACCCTGACCAACTTTGTTGCCAGGGCTAAAATTTCCAGTGGCAATACTCAGCTCCTTGTAGGTGTAAATTTTCACATTTTTGATGCCTGGAATCTCTAAAACTGGAAATCATATGATAAGTATTTCATGTATTGCAGAAATGAATAGTGTAGACATCACAATGAAGAGAAATGTTTATGTTGAGAGGTGTAAAGTAATTGTAAACATGGTGATTGAATGAAATGAGAAGCTAACACAAGCAGGAAAAGGAGAAGTTACCTTCATGGTGTTTAACTATTTGATGCTTGCAATTCTTGCTCTTTCCGACCATGAAGGAAAGACACATCATGCCAATAAGTAAACCACTCCTTTAACTTTTCTACTCTGCAACAACCGAGCAAAGGATTTATGACTAAATTCCCGCTGTCCCATCCGTTATGGTTTGCAGGAATCCACATTTCAAATCAAGAGTTAACAGGACAACCCATATAATACTTCAAACCATTTGCAGATAAAACTGGTACAGAACGATCCATGTAGCTTACTGGTGCTTGAGCAAAGCAACGCCAAAAGCATGTGAAGGGTGTATTATTAACAAAGGATGAAAGTTCGACTTAAAATATCAGAATCCCTGCGCATAAATAGATGGCAAGAACAAACTTGCAACAGTTTAATCAAACCATAAAGTAAATAAATACGAGATCATTCCCAATTCCAGTGCAAGAAACCTCTGTACTTTTTTCAAAAACAGAACTTGCTACTTATCCCAACAACTTCAGACTCCAAAACTAGCTTCAAACCCACAGAGAAAGCAACTTTATCCAAACAAAACACGCATTTCCACATACCAAACAACTGTGATCATAACTCCAGCAAGAATTCTCCAACAAAACAAAAAAGAACTATAAAAAAACAAAAATTCACCTGAGAATCGGCAACCAAAACCCGAATGACGACCGCAGGCGAAGAAAAAGCCAGAGCTGACCAGCCCCAATTCCCCCTTTTCAGTCGACGCCCTAAACCACAACCAATTAAAACAGAGAACAACCAAACAACGACGAAACTTCAAACTTTGAGCAAATCCAAGAGAGAAATTGTATCCGGAAAAGAGGAAAATTGGAGCCCGGAAGCAGGAGAGCTCGGAGCGGCGATGCGAGGGATTCGTATTCGAGAGAGAGGAAGGATTGAATCAGTTTGGTCGCTGCAAGGACAAGACATTTAAGAAACATGGGAGGCTTTGACTTGCGCATTGCGACGAAAGCAAAAGCTGGTCATGATCGAAAATAAATAAATAATTAAATTAGCTCTGGAGTTTTTTTAAAAATTAAATATATATCAAATAACTCGTTGACTCATGGTTTTGATGATAAAAAATAAAAAAAATGAAAAATGAAGACCGCCATCCGAGTCTTTTCTGCTCTGCGGAATATTTGAAAGAGTTCAGCAGGATATTTTGGTCACCGTTTCAGTTTTATCGAAAAACAAAATTGCGAATACCTCCCTGAAATATTATAATTTATATACTATATCCTAAAAGTCGGTTTAGATTGGAATAATCACAAGATTAACGTGACGAAGGCTAATCTAATTAGTGAGTTAGTCATATTTTTTAATCCACTAAAAAAATAAAGTATTTGAATATGATTAGGACTAGTGCAATTACTAAAGTATTTGAATATTTTTTTGAAAAAAATACCTTATCTCCATTTAATATGGAATTATGATATAAAATCAATTAAGTACCTTCAATATTTAAAATGATTTGAATTAGAGTGGTTGACTCTAATCCTGTTTGGAATCTAATTAAATTAAGAAAAAAGATCAACCAGCCAAAGATTTTACGAGCTTTTACAAGCAATTATACAGATTTTTTGTGAATTTAAGCGTACAGTGCGAGAAATTGAGGGGGTTGCATACAATTATCGCAGACGAGGAAGCAGTAAAACGAGGTGTAGGACCGAGTCCTGGTTTGGACTCGGTTTGATTCGAGTGGACCCGGTCCTATTTTTAAGCCCGTGGGCCAGTTTTCGGGCTCTTGTACTTTGTTGCAGATACGTCGAGATCCAAAACTTTAATTAAGAAAATAATAATAATAAAGAATAATCAAATGGAATATTCTTGGCACGTGGGCCTACCAAAACAGATGACCGGTTATTTGCAATTTTAAGTTTGAATAAGAAATATAATTTGAAAAAATTTTCAAAAAATTATATATATATATTCACATTTTTAAAAAAAAATGTAAATTTGACGATATTTTAAGAAGCTAATATTTTTTAAAATTCGGAGAAAAAACATATAAGTGAGATTTTGAGGAGTAATACATCAAGGAAATATCTAGTTTATATCACACGACCGAATTTTATTTTTAGCTGAGTTTCGATTATTTCTTGATTTCTCAATTCTAAATACGTAAAAAGATAGATAGGAATTGGTAAGTTTGATTTTAAATTAATATTTTAAGTTTTGATTTATATTTGTTTCCACTCCATCAAATTGATATATTTTCATCATTTTAGTCATTTTAATTTTAATCAAGTTATTATCTTTTACTAAAATTTGATTTTAAATTTTACAATATTAAAAAATCTTAGAAAATGTGAAAAAAATTATATACATATGTTTTTTAAACATTGTTAAATAAAAAAAATTTGGATAAAAAATATTTTAAATATGAAGAAAATAAAAAATATAGTTACTAGAACTTGAATCTGAGTTGCCATGATCTAAGTTTAAAGTCCAAAAAATAATAATAATAATTTTAAAGTTTGAAATTAAATTTTCGGATTTGAAACTAGTTTAAATTGATTCTAATTCTTAATTAAGATGCATCGGGAGAACGTGTTAATTGGGATTCAATTGGCGACACATCAAATAAAAAAAAAACACACTCTTATACTGTAAATTTACAAAAAAAAAAAAAACCACATCAATTAAAATATTTAAAAATATTTTATTTGAATTTAATTTTATCAATTAAATTAATATAAAAAAATAAAAGTTTATTTTATTTTGAATAACTGATTTACGATTACCAACAATCAATCAGATAAAATTAATTTTTAAAATTTAATTTCATAATTTCAAATGATCAATTTTTGACATAAACTATAATAACAAAAGTTATTTTTCATATGAATTTAATAACTATTGAATCAAAATCAAATAATAATAATTTTATTTTTATATTACTTTTAATTGATAACATTATATTAAAATAAAATATTTTTAAAATTATATTTTAAGGGATATAATTTTTTTTATTAATTTATTGTATAAGACTATAAGGCGAGCATATTTTTTATTAATATTAATAAAGTAGATATTTTTTGTATATTTATAATAAAATAGATAATTATTTACTAAAAATGATATAAATTAAAAAATATGGGAAGAACGTGTTGATTGGAATTTAATTGGAGACGCATCGAATCCTGAAAAAAAAGACATCCTTATCTGTATTGCATGTGCCGCTAACAATCGAGAGAAGAACACGAGAACTATACACATCTGACCTCTGTGATACATTTCCAAGTAACCACTGTTTTGAAAAGACAAATAGCTTCAAACGTTAAGTAAAGCCAACAATCTCAGGCAGCAAGTCCAATGAAGCATTTCATGCAATGGCTTGATTAACTGCGAATTGCCAATAGCTGCCTTCAGCGATGTCATCAAATTATTTTACAAAAAATAAACATGTTCCTCATTCAGACATCTTGTTATGAATATTCAGAAACTGATTGGAACAACAAAAGCCAGATTTTATAGAAATATTGATATATGAACAAATTATCTCAGACTCGGTATTCCGGCAACATGAGTTTCAATGTGGGTTGTATTTTCTGGAAGAAACACTGCTAAACCAAACAAAATCCATGATATTGATGTCCCGATGGATGATATGACATGGAGGAATGCAAGCCCACGGGCAACACCACTGATGACTTTAGACTCTCTTTCCCCAACTGAACTGGACATTGCTCCTTCTGCTACCTGGCAGGACACAAGCACGAAAGAATTTCAATCAGCAAATCTAGGGGAAAAAAATAAACAGGAAATAGACCAAATCCATTACTCTGTCATCAGCAATCACCAACAAGTGTTCCAGCAAAGGCTGTTTTTTCAAAGACAATTATAGACCAAAATCATATTATTTCCTTCAACTCATAAACCATACAACTTAACAATGTTCTCATGCCACATTAATCTCAGTGATCACCTCTTCTGCTCTTTGCTTTGATTTTGAGGAAAGCAACTTCCCATATCTTAGCTGTTCCTGCATAATTCAACATACACCATACTAAAAAAAGAAAAAGAAAAGAAAGAAACCTTCAGCAGGTTCTACTGTTTGATTCTTGGGATCCTTGCTCCCTCTGACTTTGAAGGGTAAAACCATGGTAACTGTTTAAATAATCCAATGTTCGAATCCCTCTACCTGCAGGTTAAATTGCCATGTTATGATCCAGCTAAGTGGTTCTTGAGCAAAGCAAGACCAGAACCATATATGTCATAATCAAAATGGAACTTCAAACTTCAAACTTCAAACTAAGCAACTTCAAAGATGTATTAGAAACACAAAAGGATCTCCACGCTTATATATTGTCAAACAATAAAATGAAAATAATTGGCAAAAAAGAAATATGGTTGCAGGAATATGTTGGACATTAGAATTTTCGACAACAAAAAGAAATCTAAGGTAAGAAATAGTAGATCTAAATTAGGAATGGCAGAGGATTCTCTTTTTTTTTCCCTTTTGTTTGTTTGATCAACTAGTGTGGTAGAGGATTATTAACTTCATACTCATATCAAATGAGAAAAGGGAAACGAAGAAATCAAAGATGGAGAAAGAAATTTAACTGACCATGTCAAGAAGATATATCTCTTCAAATTCTATCCTATAAAGAAAGAAATTAAACTCACTCTTAAGAGAATAAATACAACTAACCATCTGGAGAAGGAATTTACATCCATATGATAACCTTGAATCAATAATGCGTCTGCCGCTAACAATTTCTGAAAGAAGAACACCAAAGCTATACGTGTCTGACCTCTGTGATACCTGTCCAGATGCCATATATTCGGGATCCAAGTAACCACTGTTTTGAAAAGACAAACAGCTTTAAACGTTGAGAGTAAAAGTAAGCCAACAATCTCAGGTAGCAAGTCTAATGAAGCATTTCATGCAATGGCTTGATTAAATGCAAATGTCAAACAGTTGGCTTCAGCATGGTCGTTAAATTATTTTACAAAAAACAAATGTGCAATCTCAAAGATATAAAAATCCATAAAATATGCCGCATTCAGATATCTTATTATGAGTACCAAAAAATAGCTGATTGGAATAACAACTCCGATGGAGAATATGAGGTTGGACATCCTGGCGGAGGAATGCAAGCCCATGAGCAACACCAACAATGATCTTAGACCTCGTCTTCCAGCTGAACTGAATACTGCTCCTGCTACTACTACCTGGGATGATAGAAGCAGGGAAGAATTTCACTTTGCAAATTTAGAAATAAACGATTAAATAAATAAACAAGAAAAAGAACAAATCTATTATGTTGTGATAAGGAATCACCAAAAAGTGTTCTGTCAAGGCTGCTATTTTAAAGGTATTCGTAGACTAAAATCATATTGTTTCCTTCCGCACAGTAACCATATAACTTAGAGATGTTCTCATGTGCTATGTTAGCTAGCATTGTAATCTCAGTAGAGAACTCTTTTAGCTGTCGATGATTGTTGAAGGAAAGTGCTTTTAGCACTTTTATAGCTACACTTGTCCCATCTCTAAGTTTGCCCTGCATGTCCACATACATTATACTAAAACTTTGCTTTCATACTTTGAAATTCCAACAAATTCAGACATAAAAGCAAGTAAGCTTACCTTGTAGACAGTACCACAGCCACCAATGCCAACTATGTTCTTAGTGCTAAAATTTCTAGTGGCAATTCTAAGCTCCTTGTAGGAGTACATTTTCAGATTCTCAATGCCAGGAATATCTAAAACCAAAAATTATAACGCTTTTTACCTATAATCTCTCAAGATTTATTTTATTTACGAAATTATTTTTGCGATTTCAATATTTATCAAGGTTTTCAGTATTGGTTTCGGTTTCGGTTTTGACACCCAGCGAAACCGATACATTTTGGCCGTTTTGGTTTCGGCCGAAAGATTTTTTTTTAGTTATTAATTGTGTATTGACTACAGTTTGACTATATTTTAACTGTACTTTGAGTTTAAATTAAAAATATGATAAAATTTTAAAATTTTATTTATAAAAATTTAAAAATTATGAAAAGAATTTATAATTAAATTTACCACAATATTAAATATTATTTTAATTAATTAAAGTTAATTTTGATAGTTAACCACTATTTTTATATATTACTATATAAAAAAATATATGAGAAATAATATGAATATGATTAAAAAATTAAAAAAAATATAAGTAAATTTAACTTATTATTAAAATACAATTGACACATACATAATTTATTAATTATAATATAATACAACTAATCATCATCATCATCAGTTGAGTTTAAAACATCTGAATGTGAAATTATGAATTCAGTATCTGAACGATTCAGATGAACATTTATAAACATACAAGAACAACTAACCCTGCGCAATCTCATGACAACGATTTACATGGAGTAAGACCGACACAAATTTTTTTTTACTTTACTTTCGATAGAACGATCATGTACGCATGCACGTGAACAAAAAAATCAACGTGTCTTGACCAAAATCATTTTCATTTCATTTTCAACCAAAATAATTTTTTTATTAATTATATTTTAACTGAAATTTAACTTTATTTCAACTATTTTTTAACTTCAAATTAAAAAAATATAATATGTTTAAAAATTTTAAAAAAATAATGAACAGTTATGTGAATAATATTACGTACGTGAACAATATCTGACAGAAACCGGTAGAGGCGTCGGAACCAGATTGGCGACAACGCTAGCCTCGATGCAAAGCCGGCCTCAGATTGGGGGAATAAGGGTCAGGTCGATGAGAGCGCGAAATAGGCGAGGAAGCGGCGGCAGACTGGCGAGCGCGCATGGCCCTCGGGCTCGAACACGAAGCCGGCGCGAGCTCCCTCCCGTGCGCGCGAGCCCGACGAGCTCTCCCCTGCGCGCGCGAGCCCGGCGAGCTCTCGCCCGCGCTCGAGTTCTGGCGTTGGTGAAGATAAACAGTAAACCTTAAACCGAAACTAAAATTAGGGTTTCGGTTCGGTTCTAGCTGAAACGGCTCGATTTCAGCCGAAACATAAAACCTTGGTATTTACTTACACCCCCTTTTTTTGAAATTTATTACCTACAATCCTCTTATTATTATTTAATTAAAATTTTTTTCAAAAATCTCACTTTTATCATCTATAATTTTACAACTAAACTCCTTAAGATTCTTAACTTCTCAATATTCACTCTTTCTCTTAAATATTTATAAATAAACATTCAATTAAATTTTAAATTATAATTTATATAGTTGTATATTTACAAATAGACCTCTCAAATATTTTTATTTATACATAAACCCAAATTTTCATATTTTTTAAATAAAAATTTACAAAAAATCTTAAATATTTAAAATTTTCTACAAATAAACCCTCCATAAAAACTTAAATTACAAGTTTAATATTCATGCAGTTACAAATAGCCCTATCAATTATTTTTATTTATAAATAAATTTAAATATTATATTTTCATAAGAAAAAATTTACAATATTGAAGTTTTAACCTTAAATTGTTAAATTTTAAATTTAATATTTATATATTTATAAATAGACCACTCAAAATTTTTTTATAAATAAGTTCAAAATTTATCAATTTTTTAAATAAAATTTCACAATATTGAAGATTTTAAAACTTAAAATTTTAAATTACAAATTTAATATTTATACTTTTATAAATAAACCCCTTGAAAAATAATAAAATTTAGATTTATTTATAAATAAAAATATTCAAAAGATCTATTTATAAATATATAAATATTAAACTTATAATTTTAAATTTTAAAATCTTCTATATTGTGAAATTTTATTAAAAAATAATAAAATTTGGACTCATTTATAAATAAAGAATTTGATGGGTCTATTTGTAAATATACAAATATTAAACTTATAATTTAAAATTTTAAGTTTTAAAACGTTTAATATTATAAAATTTTTATTAAAAAATTAGACTTATTTATAAATAAAAATATTTGAGGGGTCTATTTATAAATGTATGAATATTAAACTTGTAATTTAAATTTTTATGAAAGATTTATTTATAAAATTTTTAAATATTTAAGGTTCTGTTTGTAAATTTTTATTTAAAAAATATTAAACCTTAGACTTATTTATAAATAAAAATATTCAATGGACTTATTTGTAAATATACACATATATAAATTATAATTTAAAATTTAATTGAGGGTTTATTTATAAACATTTGAGAGAGAAAGTGGAAAGTGAGAAGTTAAAAATTTTAAGGGATTTAGTCCTAAAATTATAAATAATAAAAATGAAACTTTTGGAAAAATTTTGATTAAATAATAATCAGGGGATTGTGGGTTATAAATTTTAAAAAGAAGAGGGTATGGATAAATACTGAAATCGCGTGAAATTTTTAATAAATAAGACAAAATTTGGGAGTTGTAGGTAAAAAGCCCAAATTATATGATTAATATTTCGTATCTAGTAGAAATAAATAGGGGCAAGCATCATATGTGACAACCAAAATGAAGGGAAGTCCATCTTCAAAAAAAAAAAATTGCAAACTTCGTAATTGAATGTACCTATAGATTTTTTTTTATTTTCTTCTTCTTTATTTTGCAGGAAACAACCTGCGCATAAAACCACATGTTTTCTTTTCATAATTTACAAAAAACAACTTTTTATCCATTAATTTACAAAATACTATTCATAACTTGGTTTAGCATAAATATCTCAAATTCATTTTGCTCTTGATTTTGAATTTGAAATTACCAAATCACACCTTTATCTTAGTTTTTACAATGGAAAAGCCAAATTTTGTTTCAATTTTCTTTGTTAAAAATGTTGATATGGTCATTTTCATAGCTAAATTTTGGATTAACTAGAATCAAACCCGGTTTGAGTAGTTTTTTGCAAATAAATTGATAATAGAAGTGGTTTCGGCAAATAAAAAAAACATATTTTTTTTCTGAAATAAAAGGAGAAGGTTGTTTTTGCAAAAATAAAAAAAAACAAAAAAAAATAAAATAAGAAGGAACAACTGATGAGAAATAGGACAGGTTACCCTCAACATGTTCAACTATTTGATGCTGGGGATCCTTTTAACTCTGAAGGGCGAAACCATGCTGGGGATCCTTGCTCCTCTTGACTCTGAAGGGCCAAACCATGGTGACGGCTTAAATAAACAAACAGGACTCTAATCCCTGTACCTGCAGCTAAAACTGGCATATTAATTAATGATCCATGTAAATAAACCAGTGCTTGAGCAAAGCAAGAACAGAAGCATATGGAAATTGGGAGCAATATTACACGGCGCTTCCAAGGATCTATTGTGCTTATGTTATATATTTTCAAACAAAACAACGAAAATAATTGGCAACTATCTACAATAAAGATCAAACTGCAGCACTATCTGCAATATAGATCGAACTTCTGTCAATAAGTCATAATCAAAATGGAACCTTAAATACCAAAACTAGCTTGTTATCAAAGGTACCGAAACTAGCTGCAATTCCACAAAATGGAAGTAATTTCATGCAAACACACACCGGAAAAAAAAAAAGGAGAAGAAAAAAACGAAGCATTTTTCACATAGCAAACGACGAACTGCATCAAACTATGTCCAAAAACAATTCAATGTCCACAATTCTGTACGCGTGTAATCACAGAAAACACAAAGCTCACCAGCCACAGTTCCCCTTTTCAGTCGACGACCTAAACCAAAAGCAAGAAAAAAACATCAAAAAATAAAGCTGTGAGCAAATTAAAGCGCGGAAGCAGGCGAGATCGAGAGAGAGGGAGACGATTACGAACTGTCAGAACAGGAGAACGACAGCCGCCAGGAAGAAAACCGGGCTACTCAAGCAAGGAAGACATGCGAGGAAGTATGAAACTAAGGGGCCGAATGCATCAAGTCGGATTTGAAATCTAGGGAACTGTGAATTCGGTCGATTCGAAAAAATAAAAGAATTAATCGAATTAATAAATTAAGAAGTTAATTTCGTAAATTTCGATGTTTGAATTGAAAATAAAAAACAATTATTTTGAAATAAGTAAAATTACTTTATTTTATTTTTATTTATATTTATTTTTTAAAAATATAGATATTTAATAAATAAATAAATAAACATATTTTGGTGATTAAAAATAAAGGATAATTACCAATGAGTCTATGTAATTAGCCTTAATCATTCACAACCCCCGTAATTTCCGAAATTACCCACACCCCTCATTTTCGAAAATATTTACCCACATCCTCCGATTGTTATTTAATCAAAATTTTCCCAAAAAATTCTGATTTTACCCCGTTGTTTTTACAATTAAACCTTTAAAAACTTTTTTTTATATATTTAAGGCCCTGAAATTTAGTTTTTTGCAAATAACACTCCGAAATTACTCCGATTTACAGACAAGTCCCCGAAAGTCGGATTTTTGCAAATAACACCCCGAAATTATTCCAATTTACAGAAAAGTCTCCGAAATTCGACTGCGGCTAGAGTGGCTGCGAGCGGACGGCGACGCCGGAGCTGGTGGCAAGAGCGGAGGCGAAGGCCGGCGCGCTGGCACAAGGGTGCGGACGGCCTCGACATGTGGGACGGACGCCGAGGCCGGCAGCAGGCGCGGATGGCCTCGGCCTCGGCCTCCTTCCCTGGCACGCGGGGGCCTCCGTCCTCGTCTAAGGTCTTGGCCTCCGTCCACGCCTGCGTGCCGGGGACGGAGGGCGAGGCCTTGGACGGGGACGAAGGTCTGGGACGAAGGCCTCGTCGGCGCGCGGCCTCCGTCCCCGTCTAAGGCCTCGGCCTCCGTCCCAGGCACGCGGGCGCGGATGGTCTCAGTCTTGGCCGTCCGTGCCCTCGTGCCAGCGCGCCGACGCGCCGACCTCCACCTCCGCTCTCGCCATCGACTCCGGCGTCGCCGCCCGCTCGTCGCCACTCTGGCCGCAGTCGAATTTCGGAGACTTTTCTGTAAATTGGAATAATTTCGGAATGTTATTTGTAAAAATTCGAATTTCGGGGACTTGTCCGTAAATCGGAGTAATTTCAGGGTGTTATTTGAAAAAAACCGAATTTTGGGGCCTTAAATATAAAAAATAAGTTTTTAAGGGTTTAATTATAAAAATAACAGGGGTAAAATCGGAATTTTTGAGAAAAATTTGATTAAATAACAATTAAGGGGGTGTGGGTAAATATTTTCGAAAATGAGGGGTGTGGGTAATTCCGGAAATTACGGGGGTAGTGGGTAATTAAGGCTAATTACAGGGATTTCTAGGTAATTATCTCTAAATATAAATATAAATATAAAAAATATTTACGCTAAAAAATAATTTTTTAAATATTTATTTAATCAATAAAATATATTTTAAATTAGAGATTATAAAATATAGGTATTAATATTTAAAAAATATGTAAAAAATTTAATGAGCAGAGGAAAAAAATTAATTCATATGATTTTAAATAAAAAAATTTAGTTTATTTTTTAAAAAATAATAATAATGTTAATAGTTGAATTAAAAAATATATAGAAATTTTTTATTAATCTATTCAAATAAATGTGGGCCATCCAATTCCAAATGGGAATTGTGAATTCTACTTTTTGTAAAAGAAGAATTCAAAAAAAATCACTATTTGAAATGATTGAAAATATTAATTCTCCAACTTTAAATTATATTATTATAGCCAAACAATGAAATTAGGAAAATTAAATTCTCAATTCATCTAATTCTCTCAATTGTGTTTGAAATTAATTAACTCACTTAATAAGGCAAAAAAAAGTTGACTTACTCGTTGACCCAAAAGCTTTTTTCAAAGAGACCCCTGCATTATTATTTTATTATAAAATTGACTTTTGGATATTTGTAAGAAAACCACAACATTATCAATTTATTTATAAAAAACCATCTGAATTTTTTTTGGGGTAATAAAAAAAACCATCTGAAATTGTTCTATCTAACACCATTGGACGCTCCCACAACACACAAAAAAAAAAAAATAAAAAATAAAAAATGCCATTTTCACTATTTTGATTTGAACTGTGTTAGGCGAAGCTGTCATCGGAGTCGAAGCCACCATCACACGGTGGAGAAAAACAAAATCTTGGATTTGGGACGAAACTCGAAGTCCATCTTTCTGTTCGCCTTTCCGACACGAACGAAACGGAAAGGCAGCGGTCCTTCGCATGTTGGTGTTTCGCGCGGGTTCTATCAGCTTGAAATGACTGAAACTGCCGCTGACGTTCTGTGCCAGAGTCTGCGGCGGCGGCGGCGTCATGACTAGGTGAAAGCAACTGCTGCTGACGGGCGGTAGAGTCGGCGCCATCGTTGTGGGGCGACAGACTCGGCAGCTGACGGGAAATGGAGTCGGCAGTGTTGGATGTTGTTGAAATGTCTGCAAAGCCAGTAGCGGAGTCGGAGGGGTTGGACGTTGATGAAGAGTATAAGGTACGAGACAGACAGGGATGGCGGATATCTTTCGGATCAATATCCCTCTCGCCCGTCAGCATTCGCACGACGGTGGACATGGAAGGCCGACGCTCTGAGGAGTATTGGGCGCAAAGAAGGCCAACCTTCAAGAACCTATAGGCCTCCTCGACGTCCATATCCTCGTTTAGAGAAGGATCAATGACTTTTAATAACTTGCCACGCCTATACATTCTCCACACCTGCAAAACAAGAATACCATGCATCATAATGTCCGCGTAGAGTTGCAGGAATATGTCGGACATTAGAAATTTCAGCAAATAAAAAGACATCTAATGCGAAAATTAGTGGATCTAGAAAAGAGAAAAACCTTCTAGTGTGGTATAGGATTATCAACTTCGTACTCAAATCATATGAGAACAAGGGAAAATGAAATCAGAGACGAAGAAAGAAATTTGACTCACCGTCTTAGGAAGAGGAACCATCGTTTCAATCAGTGACCTATAAAAAATGAAGTTGAACTAACTCTCCCAAGAAATTTCTTTTTTTTTTACGATAAAAATCTCTCAAGATGAAATTAACCTTGGATCCAAAGGATTCCTGCCGCTAACAATTGCAAAGAGGAGAATGCCAAAGCTATACACATCTGACCTTTGTGATAAGTTTCCAGATGACATATATTCAGGATCAAAGTAACCACTGTGAGAAGACAAACAGCTTTAAACAACAAGTCCCGTAGCAACTTGAATGAAATATCTTAACAAGTGGCTCAATTAACAAAGAATGTCCATCAATTGAGTTTAGCAGTAACCTTAAATTAGTTTACAGTAAGAAATACGCAATGTCAAATCTATAAGAATCTATTAAAGATGTCTGAATTCAAATATCTTATTATGAACACTCAAAATAGATAATTGGAACAACAAAAACTTGATTAGACAAAATTATTGATATATGCACGAAGCAGTCCAACTCACTTTGTTCCTACGACGCAAGTGTTGATGTGGGTTGAATTGGCCGGAAGAATCGCTGCCAAGCCAAAACTCGTGATTTTGGGAGTAAGATCTTCATCAAGTAAAATACTGACTGATGAGATGTTTCGGTGTATAATATGAGGTTGGAGCTCCTCGTTGAGGAACGCAAGCCCACGAGCAACACCAATGGCGATCTTAGACCGTGCCTTCCAGTTCATCTGGATATTGCTCTCTCCACAACCTAGGAGGATACGAGCATCAAAAAATTCGGCGTTCCAAATAATCTAGCAATACAAAAGTAAATAAATAAACAATAAAAAGATCAAATATATCAAGCTGTATGTGATCAGCAATCACCAAAAAGTGATTTGGAAAGGCGGTTATTTGCCAGATATTCGTAGACCAAAATCTTCTCATTTCGTTCCGCGCAGTAACCATACAACTTAACAATGTTCTCATGTACTATGTCAGATAGCACGGTAATCTCGGTCGAGAACACTTCTCGTCTTGGAAATGCCCCTTCGTGAAGAACCTTTGTCGCGACTTTCGTCCCATCTCTAAGCTTGCCCTGCATCAGTCGGCACATCTCATGTAAAAAACTGTCAGGTGTTGAGACGTGAAAGCAAGAAAGTTTATTTACCTTGTAGACACGACCCCAGGCACCCCGACCAACTTGGTTATCAGAGCTAAAATTCCCCGTGGCGATCATAAGCTCCTTGTAGGTGAACGTCTTCAGATTCTCAATGCCACGAAGATGATCTAAAACCAGAAATTGCTTTATTAGAAACAAATGGCGCCGGTGTCACATACGATCCTTGTATTTGATTTTTTGTTTTGGATTTGAAAAACAGCAAATAATCCTCCTTTGACAAGTCTGACTTAACGAATCTAGCTCACAATCAGACATTTCTTTCGATAATAGCGCACAAATACCCATTTTAGTAAAAAAAAAAAATTGTCTACCTAAACTGAAGTTACTCGAGTTACCTTCAGCATCTTTAACTGATTGACTCTTGGGATCCTTGCTCCTTTTGACTTCAAAGGGAAAAACCATGGCGACAGTTCAAACAAGTAAATAAACCGGAGCTCTAATCCCTCTACCTGCAGCTAAATAAACCAGCTATATAGGATGTGTTAGTAAAACCAAAAAATCTCCATACTCGTATATCGTCAGAGAAAACAAAAATTTCCGTCGATGAACTAAATCAGAACCATTAAATCAACCAAAATAAAAACAATAAATTGCAAAATTCCAAGTAGCGACTAAATCCCAGAGAGAAACTTACCGCAGAAGAGCACAAATTGAAGCGCGGAAGCATACAGGATCGGGAGAGAGAGAGAGAGAGGATTAGAAACAAGGAGCTTGGCAGCGTGCGACTGACTTGCGAGGAAGGAACGCTAGTCAGTAGTCAAGCTGGGGGGGAAGCATATAAGAAACTCACGGCGGAAAAACTTTTGACTTGTTCTCTAACGCACAAATATTCCATTTTTCGTGATTTTTTATTTTTATTTTTTGGTACTTAACGGAGCAAACTGCATTTAATCGGAAATGAAAATGGCATTGATTTGGTCACAACTGAATCTTAATAACTTTGTAATACATATAAATTTAAAATTTCGAAATTCAATATTTCTCATGCTAATTTATATATAAAATAAAATAATTTAAAATTAAAATTAAAATTAAAATTGTATCTAACCAAATAAATGGTCCAGGCCACTGCATTACACATTTACACGCGATGCAACTCTAACCCCGACACTATTTACATATATACCACCCAACAAAGGCACTACCGTCCCACGACCCCAACACAGAAGGCACCGCACTGAGACCCCGGTCAAGAACAAGGGGATCAAAGCGAAGAAGACGTCGCCATCAAGGAAGAAGAGGAGGTGACGGTGGTGGAGGTGGTGGCCGACGACGTCCGGGGCGACACCGCTTCCTTGATCACTACCGTCGGCACCGTGCTACGCTTCCGCCGCTCCTGCTCCTTTATGAGCTCCCCGGAGAACAGCTCCAGCCTCTCTGCATTGGTCTTCTCGGACAACTTGCTCCCCTGGAACATTACGGTCTCCACGCTCCACTCTGACAGCGCCGCCAGGGCCGCCGCCAGCTTCGCCGATTTTGTGTTGCCGGGTTTCCAACAGTCCGCCTAAAAATATCCCCAAAAACGATTTCATTGTTGGTGGTATTCAAGGATGAAAAATGCAAATTGGGTATTTGTTTGAGTGTTTCCAAACAAAATACGAAATTGAGGGCTAGTTTACAAATATTTACAGCTATCCAAAAAATAGAATAAACCGTAGGGGGTTATTTGCAATAAAAGTACCTGAATGCGGATGTAGCTCGTGGTCCTGTCGTGCCCAAAAGCCATGGCCACCGCTTGATCCACCTGCTCATAAATCGAGAGAATATTGGAGTAAAATCCTGAAAAATTGTCCAGATTTTCCCTAAATTAATTTAATAACATATTTCTTTCACAAAAGTATCTAAGTAGGGGCATTATTATCATTTCAGGTTACTATTTTTCTTACGAAACGAGATTTAATCGATACGTACCATGTCGGCGGCGCCATCGGCCGCGATCCTCGAGATGTCCGCTTTGGACGGCCGAGATCCACTCCTTCCGCCGCCGAGTGAAAGGACCATCAAGTCCTCCACCCCGGCGACTCGCGGAAACTCATGCTTGTTATTCAGCACGTGCGTGATCGCCGCCGCCGCCGGATTCGCCATCCCCGCCGCCCCGATGGCCTTGATCTTGCTCCGCCCATCCACCGACCTCAACTCCACCGTCTGATCACTGGCACACGTGGCCCCACACACATCACTCATCAAGAAATTGTAGCCGTCCGATTCCACGGCATCCGCCCTCGAGATCATAAAAACCGATTCCGTCCCCAAATCGTAGCACGGGATCAGCACCGGCTTCGCGAAATCCCGCGCCGTCAGATCCCCAAAAACTCGCCGGAATATTCCGCGAGGCTTCCCGAATATTCCCCTTCTGGCGATGTTTTTCCGATTCTTGGAGAGGAAATCGAGGGCCTCTTCAGCGGAGAAGAGGGGTCGGCCATCGGGGCAGCGGGAGAAAAGGAGAGCGGCGAGGACTCCACCGGCGCCGGCGCCAGCAGCGAGATCGAAGAAATCGGAAATGCAGGCGGATGGGTCGCCGAAGCGTCGGCGGAGGGAGGTCTCAAGCCGGGCTAATGCTGCAGCTGCGAGAAGGCCATCGGAGGCGCCGACGCCGTCGATCGATAGGATCCGGACCTTTCCATCGGCGGCTGCGGCGATGCCCCCGGGGAAGGAGATGAGCTTGGCGTCGTCGTAACCGAAGAGGAACTTGGTCTCGAGGATCGAGAAGATCTCGTAGCTGAGCTTGTCCATTTCCGCCATAAGAGTGCACTGAGAAGAGCCGAAAGGAGGCGGACACGGAGGGAAGGAGGACGTCTTCAAGGGGTTTATATAGTAGCCGAAGAACGGATGAAATGACGATAATGCCACTAACCGGCGATGAATTGGAGAGGAATTGGAGGCACGGACGCCGCCGCAGGCGTGAGGAAATGGGTACGGAGAGGATCGGACGGTGGAGAACGGGCGATCAGGATGGTGTCGGTAGATCGAGCGACGGAGAGGGATTTAGATAATGGAAGCATGGGATCGCAGCAAGGAGTTGGCGATATCAGCTCTACGTTTCCAGTCGGAATCAAATCGGCGGGCGAATTTCTTTTTCATATAAACCCCTTCAGTTAACGTAATCATATCATGGCATCCTTTTACAAATATTCCCTAACATCGCAACTAACTTAATTATTCAATTAATTATTGCGAAAAGACGGTTATGTCGTTGTTTATGCCACGGGATGAGTTAGGGGGCCATTCTCGTTTTTAGTTCTTTTTTACTTTCACATGAAAAAACAATTTCTTCGTGGGGAATAATATGTAATCAGCTAAATATTTAGGAGGTTATATGCAAAACTCTTTTAACAAATGCCCTTCGTTTTAATCAAGAAATGCATCAACTTGTCATTCCTTTATATTTAGGTCCAAAAACTATTAAAAGTGAGTAGTTTAACCACATAAACAGGTCATTTCTTAAGCACTACATAATTAATTTTCTTGGTGCTCAAAGGCTGAAGGTTGGTAGAAGAACAGATGACAAATGAAATACTCAACGCCATATGTTTTGCCTGGGGAATTGCTGTATTCTTGTGGTACTTTACGACCTTCTTTTGTATGCACTAGCAGCTACAAGGCATGGGCTCCTTATTCAAATGCACTATAGCATAATCTTTGAGAGATGTACAGCAGCGTCTGCCTGCTGTCTCATTGGGTACATTGCTGTTTGATGATCGTATTCTCCGCCTTTGTTTAATATTTGACGTCTTACTCAAATTAATAAACAAAATATTTGTAAAAATCACAAACTAATGGTGAAAAATATAGGTCGAGGAAAAGAACAGCTCCTTCGAGCTGAGCAGAATGATACAGAAAAAGATCTGGTCTCGTCCATGTCTCTGGTGTTACATCAGCTGTTGCGCCGAACACGGATCTCCGTGCGTCTTGTGTGTCGGCGAACATTATTAGGTGTACCTTTACCTTGTCTGTGCTTCTTATAGGATCCAAGAACATGTTTTCACGATGGTCAAGGTTAACTGTAGTTTGATTCGGATCGGTTCCAACACGAGACGAATGTTTGACAGTTGACCTAGTCATTGCAATGCAGTCGAAGCAAATGGTTGCTTGTCCTAACAGAGAGCCACACCGTCCAGACATCTGTTGATTAGTTGCCTGATTTAATTTTAATTTAAATCGAGAGTAATTAATTCAATTTAAAAAAATGAAAAAATACGAAAGAAATAACTGCTTTAGTTGGAGCTCGTAGATTTCACCATGTGAACAAAGATTGTTACCACATCAATGACGTAGTTCGTCGTTTGTTGTCCTCGAGCACCAAATCAGATGCATTCATGGATATTGTTTGCAAAATATAATTATTCATTATATTTGACATTATAACACATTCAAGCAGTTAATCAACCACATTAGAACTACAGCTCAATGCAGAAAATATCTCTTTTTTAATCGAACTGTCTGACTCTTTGACAGCCCTTCTTCGAATTGTCGGCATGATGTTTCGGCTGATTTTGATAATAGGATAGAAAATTAATATCAAATTCAATAGACTGAGTTCGTTTTGAAATATCTGAAAATTCGAACACAATTTTTGGCCCTGGCCCAAATCTATATTTTGTGGCCCGAAGTTGGCTTTCGGTTGCCAAGACATAGGGATGTGCACTATTCGGTTTTAACCGAACCGAACCGACCGATCGAAACCGAATAACCAATTCGGTTCGGGTTATTCGGTTTCGGTTTTGAAAAAAAAAATTTAAATTTCGGTTCGGTTTCGGTTTCTGATTTTCGAAAACCGTAAAAATCGAACCGAACCGAATTTTATATATACCTATATACCAGGGGTGAGCAAAACCGGCTTATTTTAGAACCGGAATCGGATTCTAAACCGGTATACCGGCGTCGCGACGACCGGCGAGGGCGAGGGCGAGGCGGCGTCGCTGTGAGCACGGGGGCGAGCGCGAAGGTGAGGCGGCATCGCTGCGAGCTCGGGGGCGAGGGCGAGGCCGAGGCGGCGTCGGCGCATTGCTGCGAGCTCGGGGGCGAGGGCGAGGGCGAGGGCGAGGCCGAGGCGGTGGCGTCGGTGCGTTGCTGCGAGCGCGGGGTCGAGGCGAGGGCGAGGGCGAGACCGAGGCGGCACAATTAAGATTAGGATTAGGATTTTAAATTCGGTTATAACCGAATCGAACTGAAATATTTCGGTTCGGTTCGATTCGATTTTATTACTGTTTGTTTCGGTTCGGTTTTGATTTTTGAAAATTTCGAAAATTTCGGTTCGACCGATTCGGTTCGGTTCGATTTTAATTGAATGCACACCCCGGCCAAGACATATCTCGCCCAGCCCGTTTATAGCCCAACATAGAAGAGCGAATAAAACAGGAAGGCGGTTTGAGATATGGACACGTGTACGGTGGAATCAATACCCGGAAACTGTCGAAAATGGAAAGACAATAATAGGCCGACACGATTAGGGGTAATATGGTCTATTCGAGTTCAACCCACCCATATTTCGGCTTTGGGCATGCATTTCAAAACTTTTTTGTCGGTGCGGTGCGTGTACACTCAGCACATCTGAATTTTAGGCAACGGGGAAGACAGCTCACCTTAAATTTACCAAAATACCCTCGACAGCATTTGAAATGAAATCTAATACGGAGGGCATAGAGGTAATTTAGGATGGTTAGTGGAGGCAAGGGCACTACTTGTGTTGCATCGCCGTGCCGCAGTTGTGCAGCCGGGCGCATATAACATCCACCCACTCGAAGTACAGGCTGAGAGCGCTGCATTTCGGAACCTTGACAAGAACGAGACGATCACGCTCTCGGGTTCTTCTTTCCCTCTCCGATTAGGGTTTTCTCGAGTGCCGAATCGAGGGTTTCTGCTTCCCTTTCTTGTCGTGGTTTGGGTTTTCCTCGGTGATCCATGGAGAACTCCGGTGTTCTCTCGCGATCGGGGTCGGCCGGAGGAGTTTTGCCGGATCCCAGCGCCCGGCAGGTGCGTTTCTTCTGGTTCCTTTCTATACTTTTTTTTGATATCTTTTGTAGCTTATGGATTGATGACGTGATTTCTTGGAAAAAATTTGGGTCGTGTTCGTCTTGATTGTTGGATGAATCAGAGAGAGAGAGAGAGAGAGAGAGAGGATTTGAAATTTCCATTTGGTTCTGCTTTAGTTTTGATTTTCTAAATTTTCTTGTTATTTTTGTTTCGGATGGTAAATAGCTATTTCATTGGATTCCTAGGAGGTATAATCTTTTCTCGGTTCGATTGTTTGACTGGTTTAGAATTTAGGTTTTTGGAGGCACGTCAAAGTATATATAGGGTTTAGGATGTGGAAGTATATGTTTATTTGAATTCGTTGTGCCTACTAAGTAGATTCTGTTTCGCAGTCATATCTCAGGCATTTGTAAAATAATTTTGGATCATATTTCTGAAGAAGAAAGGTAATATATGCATAGTTATAATCCCTTTACGAACTGATCTTAGGGATTTTTGGCGAAACTTTTGCCTAATATCCGTATCGATATTAGATGGAATGCAAGATGTGTGATGGTTGTTTCTTTTGATCTCTATATTGGTCTTTTGTGATGGATTGTGTTGTACGGCATTTGTAGACATCTATCCAGGATGAAAGAACTGAAGAAGAGGTTACGCCAGCACATGATTCTAGGAGGCCGCCAAACCTTTCCTCTTTGCAAATACCAGAAAGATCATTGGAAAATTCATTGCCTACTTATAGTAAAGTACCTGGTCCTAGTTCAACAAGGCAAGGGTTGCCACCTAGACCTACTTCTGTGAGGTCAAAACCATCCATGAAGAAGTTGCTTCCGCAGTGGAGCTTAGCATCAAAGAATATAGCCATGGAAGGTGACAGGGCAATTCTGCTGATTCCTGGTACACCAACCTCAGAAGGAAGGAAGGATAAGTCTTCTATATCAAGGGCTCTTTCACTTCCAAAGATATTTTCAGCTGTTTCAGCAAAACGAACACACTCTCTACCATCTACTCTAGCTGGAAAAACAGGTTTAGCAACTACCCCTGATGGTGGGCATATAACTGAATCACCTAACTTGGAT
The DNA here is from genome assembly GCA_005019695.1 of Trichopus zeylanicus subsp. travancoricus. Classification (NCBI taxonomy): domain Eukaryota; kingdom Viridiplantae; phylum Streptophyta; class Magnoliopsida; order Dioscoreales; family Dioscoreaceae; genus Trichopus; species Trichopus zeylanicus. The sequence continues at coordinate 85,537 of RXID01014353.1, forward strand.
GTAAGTTTTTATAGCTATTGTATTTACCTTCTTAACCAGTGTTTAGTGTTCCTCCATCATAGCATCACTATTTTAGTTTGTTTAAAGAGATCCATCCTGAATTATTTTCAAAAAATTCATCAATAAATATGTGTATGTTGTCGTGGCTGGAATTATTTTCCCAGCCTTGCAGATGGCATTTTTTCACCATATATCATAAAAAACACTCATATTGTTTCTAATAAAAATAATAATAAAGTTTGTGTAATAAAAACAAAGCCTGAGAGTAAGAATGACCCTGCTTAATCAGTTGGATCCAAAGTTATGCATTAAGGAAATTTTAAGATTAAATGCTATGTACCTCTCGATATTCAGCACTGCAGGTGTGAGTAGAATTTTGGTCACATATGAGTTAAATGTAGGATTTGAAACACAATTCCAAGGCTTTGATTTTGTAAGTACGAAGGAATATCAATTATCATAGCAGAAGAAAAGCTTTACATGGCAAAGAATCTGTTGGTTGCCTGTTAAACACAGCATTGATTGTGGAGAACCCATGATAATCTTTTCTCAGTAGAATGAATTTGTCTGTCATGGAATTTGTTGGTTGGACATCATATTCTTGTAATCGACATTCTAAACTCAATCGATTCTGTGCAGCCAAACATAATGTGGTTGATTCTCAGATGCAAATATGTTGCATAGGGTCTTTCTAGCTAAGGTTATGTGATTTTGATATTTCTAGGAAATATTTATTTGCCTGTTGTCTCTAATCCATGGTGATCTGTATGCATAAGGTGATCAACTTTTCACTTGTAAATATTTTGCATGAGATTTTTGTGTCTGAGGTTAGATACTAATGATATTTCTAGGAAATATTTATCTTTATGACTCTAATCCATGGTGATTCTTATGGACCAAACAGAAACAAGTTCAGACACATATAACACGCTCACTTTCAGTGCCACTGAACATAAAAGCCAGAACATTAGGTCGGATGGATTCATTAAGTCTGATCCGTGTGATCCCTCTCACCCCTCGTCCTGCTGCCATCAGCAACACTGATCAAAGTGATGCCATAGAAATAGATAATGGTATGTAATCTTGTTTAAATTTTCCAACATTTTGTGTTAAATATGTTGCCTATCTTGATAACTCTTATGTTTTCATTTCATCTTCTTTTCTGAAGCCAATTTAATTGTTGTCAGTTAACTTTTTTTAGCAAATCTAGTTTTCTTTTTTTGGATTTTTACGTACAACCCTCCAAGATTTGCTCTATTTATCAAAATATCTCCGCGATTTCAGTATATGCTTGTACCTTTCTCTTTTTGAAATTTATTTCGTACAACCTCTTGATTGTTATTTAATTAAAATTTTGTCCAAAAATTTTACTTTTAGCCGTTGTAATCTTGCAACTTAATCTCTCAAAAGTTTGTTATTTATTTTTTATGTGAATTTTTATTTGTAAATAAGTGCTCTTTCTTTCTCGGGGCGGCACGGGCGCAGGGCGGTGCAAAGCAGCGGTTGGGGGTTGAGCCTTGCTGCTACTGGCAACCCCAAGCTCGTCGGACGATTCTCCTGTGGCTCCAAGCTCGCTAGCCATTTTGCTGTTGCAGTCCTTGCCCTCCGATCCGAGCTTAGCCGCCTCCCTGCTCGCTGGCCCGGTCCTTGTTCCTGCTCCCATGCACCCTTGCAGCCTGTGTGGGGCCACGCATTGTCGTCCCGCCTGCTCTACACCGCTTCGTGCCCGCACCGCTTCGTGCCCGTGCTGCCCCAAGAAAGAAAAAAGCACTTATTTTAAAAAAAATCCACATAAAAAAATAAATAACAAACTGTTGAGGAGTTAAGTTGCAAAATTGTAAAGGGTAGAAGTGAAATTTTTGGCCAAAATTATGATTATAAATAACAATTAGAGGCTTATAGATAATAAATTTCAAAATGAGAGGGTGTAGATATATGCTGAAATCGCCAAGGGATTTTGATAAATAGAGCAAATTTTGAGGGGTTGTACGTAAAAAGCTCTTTTGTTTTAGACCTTGAGCAGTCCAATTTCTATTCCCCCAGTTATGATTGCATGCAGAAGTTATATGAAATAAGAATAATTTCAATATTCATTGGTACATTTCTTAAAAATTTTGATGTTATTGTTTGATATTTTTCAGAGATGTAATCTGATGTCTTCTCAAGTTTTACCATGGCAGCAACTGAAGATGAAGCAGAAGATATTCCTGAAGATGAGGCAGTTTGCAGGATATGTCTGGTTGAGCTTGCTGAAGGTGGTGAAACTCTTAAAATGGAGTGTAGTTGCAAAGGAGAACTTGCTCTTGCACACCAAGAGTGTGCAGTGAAATGGTTCAGCATTAAAGGTAATAAGACATGCGATGTATGCAAGCAAGAAGTTCAAAATTTACCTGTGACACTTCTGAGAATACAAAATCCTCAGGGTGTTAACAGACGACCACCTAATGCCTTTCAACAAAGGGAAGATGCCCAATACAGGTAATTGTGAGCTATTACATTTAGAAATATCTTGTGATTTGTCTCTCATTTTTATGACAATTGCTCACTGTTCAGGAACTTCTGGAGTTATGTTTTTTGTTTTCATTTTTCATTCTTTGATAGAGGAATGTCTGCTTGTTTTCCCAAAATTCATCATGAATGTTATCTTTTGATCTTTGGGTCGCCTTTGTCTTTTAAGAGTTGGTTTAAAATTGCATGGTAATCTTTTATAAAAACTTATAAACTTTAAAATTTACATTTTATTAATTTAGATATTTTGATAAGCTTTTGGAAAAATTGCATATTAAATGCTTTTATGATGCTTCAAAACTACCAGATGGTTGTGAATATTTGCATGAAGTTGCGTAGTATCTGCACATGTATCAAACTGTATCAAGTTGTAACAAAATCAAACTGGACCAACAAATACAAGGCAAACCAAGTGGTTCATGGAGGCTGGCATGTGGTGGAATCGATGGTCAGATTATGTATTTGTATTGACAGATAGTTTACACCTTAAATTTCATTAAATGGTACTCAATACTTTGCAAAGAACATGGATTCATCCTTTCAAGACATCTTTGAAAAGAAACAAAGCCATATAGTTCTGGTGAAGATTCCTCGAAAATTTTGAAGCAACCATATTCAGCAGCAATCCACAAATGATCTTCAGTTGTAGAAAAAAATCTTGGGCTATGCAGGTAAGAGAACCCCTTTGACTCCTAGCCATGTGATGGTCAAGATTTCAGATAAAAGATTTTAATCTCTTTCTTGGAGGCATTAATACAAATCAAATACATCCTATCTTGGTTTACGAAAATTAACTTTAATTTATTCTATAAAATGTGCATGTCAGAATGTGTTCATCTTTGTGCATCTGGAAAAACAAGTTTCCTAACATTCAATTTTACAGAGCATCTCATAAATGACTGTTTATCTGACATCTTTCATCATTTCATGTCATCTAATTTCCTCCAAACTCCAATGGAACAGTTATTCTCTGAATTAAAGTTCCCAAGAAAAAAAGCGATCATTTCTACTCCAATTAAACAAAAATGTAGAAAAGCTTATTTAGGAATGGAAACTGATTTTATGAATTACTGCAATCACTTTTTCTAGCACTTCACGAACATGTAAGGGTTGATGGTTTACCCTTCTGCTAACATAATTAATTATGGTTGTTCCTATGTTTATCAGGATTTGGCAGGATATTCCAGTTCTCGTGATGGTCAGCACACTTGCCTATTTCTGCTTCTTGGAGCAACTTTTGGTATGCAATTTCTTGTGTGGTGACTGAATCATTCTTGTGTGGTTTCTGCCAATGCATTCCGTTTTTTTTTTGTTGTAAATTGATATGTTTCTTTTTTGGAATAGGTCACAGACATGCGTTCACACGCTCTTGCTATATCTTTACCTTTCTCTTGCATATTGGGCCTTGTTTCATCGATGATAGCTTCTGCAATGGGTAAGTCCATCAGCTATAATCTATGCTATTTTTCCTTTTGCTTACATTCTAAGTGGGAAATAATAACAATGACACTAGGATCAACATATCTTCATCTGAATGAGTCAAACCACTAACTTTTCATCCTCAAGCAATGAGTCCCATATTGTATATGGAATGGTTGTATATTTGGTCAAACATGTTGTACATAGTAGTCAATGTGGTGGTTGGTCCATTAATACTAGGTTGCATCTAATTAAGTGTGATACTGCAAAACTATAAGTTGGATAACATAGTTTATAGCTTAGAGGTTCATCGACAAGAGGTTATAGAAGTTTGATGGACGTGTGGTATGTTATAAAATCTTGCTGCCAATGTACTTCAGACTACTTTTTTTCAGCCTTGGCGTAATATGTTTTTGGCGGAGTGTGGAGCTTATTTTATTTTGATGGATGTCGATGGTGGAACTGTTGATTTTGGAGTGGCTTTGTGAGACAATTAGGAATCATGTGTATTGTGTTGATCATTCTTGAACTATCGCACTCAGGAGAAATCCATTGGTAATTTATGTGCATAAATATGTATTTGAACACATGAAGGCTGGACTTTTGGTTTGCTCTAGTATTGTTCCTGTGAAATGCACAAGATTTAAGATTACCTATTTTGGTGTGATCCAATTGTTAAAAAATGATAACAAATAAATGCATCATAAAAACATTCAGATTAAAAAAATCTATTATTGAATAAAATACTTGTAATTAAGCTTGTCAACTGTTGACAATTCTGTTCTAATTTCTACTAGTGCACCTTAGAGGCCCTTGCCCTGCTGTGACAAATAATGTATGTAATATGCATGAGTGATTACTATGTTTGCATGATTTTATTGGTATTGATCTGAATCTTTCAGTACAAGTGTCTTCAAAAGAAAACTAAGTATGGCAAGCGTCTTGTTTGCTCTATAATTGTATAAGAATGCTTGTGTTCTGATATTCTGCATTTGATTATCTGTTTTCCAGTGAGCAAGAGCTACATTTGGGCTTATGCTTCTTTCCAGTTTGCAACTGTAATCCTATTTGCGCATATCTTCTACGATCTGGTATGTATTGTGATTCTTTTGATCTTTCCTTGACCAGTGGGCATCCAATGTTGTTAATAGTTATTTTATTGAACTTACAGCTTAAAGTGGCTGGTGTAATGTCAGTCCTCCTTTCCTCGTTCACTGGATTTGGTATTGCAATCAGTATAAATTCTTTGTTTGTGGAGTATTTAAGATGGAGAGCTAGGCGAAATATTCATACTCAGCAACAGATAGATAGGAGATGGCGGCAAGAATCTGGACATAATCTTGAAGCTGGAAGTTTAGAAGGTGCTCAGCAACAAGACACTGGGGACCAGAACAGCAACACCTCCAGTTAAAAGTGATCTATGAAGGTATTTTCAGGTCATTATTTGCATCATTCTCAATTATTATGATGTTTTCGCTTTTTGCACTGTTTTTTTGTTCCACCTGTGAGAGTGGAGAACAAGCCCTTAGGCCTGGCTTTTTGTCTAACTCTTTTTTCTTTAAAATAAAAAACTACAGTATCTGAATTCTGAACCATCCATTATCCAATCTTACATAATTTCAATTTGTTGTAAAAATCCACTCCAGGAAATTCCTCATTGAAGTACAAGTCTTTGTAAAATAAAAATTGAAATATAAAGATTTTTCAACAAAATAATTATCCTGTCTTAATCCAAATGAACCCTTTATTGTCTGATGATGTTGTCTGCAGGTACGGAGTCACGAAGTACAGATTGTCTCCAGTGACTATTATTGGATATCTTTTTTCTTAGGATCTGAGAAGACAAGCAAGAAGAGGCCAATCTATTTAAAGATGAGATATAATCAGATGCCTTGGAAATCACAGAAGTGCTTGTAAGGTGGCTTGTCACAAGGAGGAGAATTTGTACTGCCAACAGCAAATATGTGAATGTACATGAAATCTGGTCTGGCTTTTTGTCAAGGTGAGGCCAATGTTCAACCTCAGCCTGAAGTAGTAAAGATAGTTCCCTATAGGCTAGGCTATAGCTGCTTGGCTGTAAAAAGAAAATCAGCATCATATTTCCATTTTAAGAAAAAAGGACCGTGAAATTATCAGGTGATTGTTCTTGGCTCTTCTATAGAAGGCAAGAAAGGTCAGCTCCCAAGCTGCATCTGGAACACCTGCAGCAGCAAAAAAACAAACTGCCGATGTTCAAAACAGGAAATCTGTTAAGCTGTCTGATTCTTGCTAGGCCATTCCCAAATGACTTTGAAAGGTTGAAGGGATTCCTCATTCCTTGTAAACTTCTCAGCTCTATCTGATTCATTTCTTCTAAAGACAGCAATCTGGGAAGCAAACCCTGGATCTATATCGCCAGACCCACCAACACCACTGAACTCAACACTATAGCTGTGCCTCAAGGCCAAGGCAAGCTTACTGGCCCATTGCTGAAATTGTTCCCTTGTCCATTCAAACTTGTGATCATTATTGCGGAACTTACATGGAGTTGACTTCTCTTCTGGATCATCTTCTTTGCTAGGGAAGGAGCTTTTCTGGAGTATAGTGTTGTACTCATAGTTGGGGGTTGAGACAATGAGTAGCCGGGGGCAGAACAAGCCTAGAACAAAATCACCAAACAAATGGGCCTCCTCTTCCACATGCTCAATGACCTGCATTCAATTCCATATTCATTGATTAGTTAGTGAAAAAAATTTTTTTTAAGGACTTTGAGCCACTTAAGGTTATTCTACTTTGAAGCACAAGAAGGCAGTAGTATAGACTGGAAGGTGATTGTCTATGGAGGCAGGAGGCAAGAAGTCAACTGTTTATGGAAGTAAAGCTGTCCAATAAGCATAGCTGATTGTGACATGACTCTGTATCATGCAAAGGCCTGTTCATTTGCAATACTCCTTTTTTCCAATCCTACTGTGTCATGTCACTCCAACACATCAAAATCCAACACCCGTATCTGTGGCTATGCAACACTGCTTCGAGGTGCCCAGTGTATTGGAGTAAATAGTAACCAAAGAATTTAGCCATGTGTGAGATCATACAATCAGGTCCTAATTCGTCCAAGGCCTCTAATTTGTAGGATGTATTAACACAGGCATCAGCCAGTACATTGGTAATTTGGAACCCTGATCAATGAGAATCCTTAAATGCAAACAAAATGAAATTATCTGTTCTTTTCATTTTTAATTTCCTAATGCATCTGTACAACTTCAGATGATTCATTTGAACTCCAAGCTTTGTGGGTTTTCATTCAGGACAAATCCTGTGATCAATAAATTTGTTCGTTGACTCTCCATTGACATTATTTTTTCCAGAGTTTATTTAATGATAAATCTGTTCAGACATTACTACCAAAAATAATAAGAAATTCATAAATTGGCATCTTGTTGGATAATTATTGAGAAGAATGATGAATCTGAAAAATCAATAATAAGCTCAGGCTAATAAAAAAAGAAAGTTACCTCAAAACAAGTGCCGATGTCAAAATCATAAAGGTGCGAGTCAAAATCAGTAATAGAACCATCATAAAGGATTGCAGATTGGATGTTTGAAGGATTGAGTTTTAGTTTTGAATGTAGTCTCTGCAGAGGAAAAATTACTGGTACAGTTATTTATCCAGTTGAAAGATAGTGCTCAAACATTAGAACAAGAAAGTTTTAATTCAATTAAAAACATATTATCATCCAATTTTAAGCCCACGAGGAATTTCCATAGAAGTTCTTCAAATAAAGTAAAAAAAAAAAAAACACGGACATCAAATGGCACTTATGTTCAGTTACCAGACCTTTGCAGCATGAGTAAAACCCTTAACTGAAGTATCCACACCAACAATCTTTTCCAGAGTAGTTGAGTAACCCAATAATGAATCAAGTAAGCTACCAGACCCACACCCAAAATCAACCTGCATATGCCAAGAAAATGAAAAATACGAATACTGTGTACAAAGAATCTCATTCAAGGAGAAGAGAAGAGGTAATCATACCAAGGTTGTGGCAGTACTTTGGTGAATGTAGTGCACAGCAAAATCAACTCGTTGTTTTGAGAGGGGAGGGCTAAACAGTGCCTGTTCCAATCTACCTTCTAATGGTTCTGTAACTTGCAATAGCTTCACGGAGAACACCAGAAAGTAGTCATCTGCACAAAAAGACTAACAGCCATTGTCACTAAAAATGTAAATTAAGGTTCTATCCGATATTTAAGTCTCTGGAAGCAAAAACCTACCTGCAGAAAACTGTGAAGTAAGAATAATGGATTCATCAAAAGCAGCCAATATTAAGTCTCCGGAAGGTACTGCCGTAGTAAACTCTGCAGACTGATTGATAGACAGTTGAGCAACGGATGCTCCAAACCAGTGGATCACAGAACCAGTCCCTATCTCAAACTCAAATTCATCTTTGCTTTCTATAGTTTGTTTTAGAGATTCTCCGTTTTTCACCAATGCCACTGTGTAATTTATGCAGACTAGACATCCAGGAGACAATAAGACTACAGAATCTGGTCTTTCAGGGCTAAACAAAACAATTCCATTTTCTTGCCTTTTGTCTGATAGATCATTATATATTGGGCCTCCTGAGATGCAATTTCTCAAACAATAATCCTGATTAGCACCATAGACTAACTGCCAATCAACAATTTCCAGGGCAAGATGTATTGGATGAACATGAATGTTGCAGGCTACTCCAAGTGAACACAACCTTTCGATAGGCATGTCTAATTGCTTGAAATACTCATGAAACAATGTCAGAACTTTTAAAGAGGCATTTTGGATAGCATCAACCTCTTTCCGATGAGAATCAGCAGCTGAATACTTGATTATTGCATCTTCTCTCCTTGATAGTATCTTCACTTCGCATCAGAAAGTACTAGATCTCTCCTGCACTCTCTTAGCGAGATGATCTGCATCTCTCTTTTTCATCTCGTCTCCTACATTCAACATTGATGACTTGTACTTCTTGCAAGATTGAATAAATTCTGCTGGATTTTCTGGAGAATCTGAACATTTCACAGCAAAAAGAGGTTCAGATAAGCGGTGCTGGCAACAGAAAACACAGAGGAGTTCTCTTGGCAAAGGGCCCCTCCAGTTTGACTGTGAAGTGTATCTGTCAGGCAATTCTGCTGCAAGTATTGCCTCTCTGGACAACTTGTAATGTCCATCAGGTAACTTGTTGAGAAGCATTCTGGGGAAGCAAAAAATGATAACAAGAAAGAGAAAAATAAGTCACAAACAAAAGTGGTATCAGAGATGCCTCGCAAAGTCCTAATAAATACCTACTATAATAAAATAAGGAAATACATGAAAAGCATCAAATAACTAGATAATAATTTGGTCACCAAAAGGAAGCAGCAAGACATCATGAGACACCTGTAATAGGTACAGGGAGAGATATCTTCATGGAAAAGATATGAAGACTTCCATGTAAATCCAACATTTGCTAAGATTGCATCACCATAAATCCTTTGATCTGACAAGGAGGATGCTTTTTTGTTCAATATTTGGTCCAGATTGGCATTTTCTTCCACTGCTGACAAATCTAAAGCAAATGAAATATAGTTTCATTTTGGAAGAAGCTCTACCAACTGTCCTGAAATCAAGCAAATGAACATTTGAATACTACTACTCATGTGAGCATATTCTTGTGCATTGTAAAAGGGTGTTGATCCTTGCTCAAAAAAAAAAAAAAAGAGTGTCAATCAAGTTACATGGTTTTACACAAACCTTGAGATTAAAACATGAGAAGAATCAATGCCACCAAGTTCTTGTGCAATTAAATCAATGTAATATTGGTTGTTAGTAAGATCAAGAGTCAATGATTTGGGTTGCTCCTCGAGTGAGCAAGGAAGATAAAGGGCTACTAAATGTGTGGTACCCATTTCACATGAATTGCAGCCTGTGAGTGACTGTAAAACCTCATCAGAGTATGAACCTCGTCTGGAAACCCACAGCCCTTCATTACTTGTAATGATTGATTCAGACATCTTGGCAGCCATCATAATAAGTGATACAAGCAAGAGAGGATCTGATTCTGCTTTAGGATTAATGACTTTGCACAAATTGTTGACCTTTGCATCAGATGCAGCAATCAGCGAAACTGGAATCCATCCGAACTTTGAACCAACCTTGCTCAATGCTGCTCTGAAGTGTCCAGTTAGGGGATGAGATGAAGAAAGGAACTATTTCAAGGACAAAAAAGCAACAAAATATGTTAAACATCCCACACTCATCATAGAAGCAAAGTTAACTAATTAAAAAATTTATCACATCATTAATGAGATAGTTCATTGTAATGTGATTGTAAAAAGAATAATTGCCAAGCACAATTCATATGCCAAAAAAATGGGAAACATGAAAGTGGGCTTTGACCATTCCTCCTTACACTGCAAGAGTGACAATATGCACTTTTCCAGTTCCACATGGACAGGGATCCAAAGGACAGAACTAGGCGATGCATAAACTGTTGCCAGTGGAAATTCTGTCAAGATACAACCTTTTGTACTAGAACTTGAGTTATTCTAGAATCCAAATCGAAGCATTCAGTGGCTGGAAGAACACACAAGTGCACTTATTTAACTTAGTTTAAGATCATATTTAAGTAGAATTATCTGTTTGAGCTTAAGGTTCTACTTGATTTATATAACTGGTAAACCAATTATATGCCATATAAACCAAGACACAAGACCATAACCAAGATAAAAGCAAATGAAAAGTTGCAGCCAATAACTAACATCCACTTTATCAAACAAAGGAAGTCAACTGGGACATACAGTCACATAAAACTTAGAAATTAAAATATATGAAGTTTCTTGTAGGAAGGAACAAATTCAAGTCATCTTCCCCAGCCAGCACTCTGAAAATCTCACCATGTCAATTTCTTAAACCTAATTGAATCTGATACATTATAAGTCCAAATCTATCTACTTTGTGCCTTTCCAGTTGCATAAATGTCCAAATCTGCATATTTGATGTAATATCAGGCACCAATCCCTTCTAAATGGTTTAAACACCTCCAGTAGTTAGTGGAACTGATCTTGTAAGTGATAGGTTTATCTATTGCCAAACAATCAAAAACCAAAAATTTTTTTATATAACCTAGCTGAATTCTGAAGGACAAATTACCCAAAAAAAATATTCTGGAGGACTTATTTGTAAGCTTTGAAATTTAAGGATTTGGTATGAGAAACGAGAATTAGATAATAATTTCATAGTGAACATCAAACCTCATCAGTAAATAAGCCAGATATGCGAACAACTAATTCATCCAGAGCCTCCCGTGGGGTGAGATTCTTAGTCACAGACTGGATACCAAGCTGCAAAAGACATAAGAAGATGACTAAGTGCAATCAGCACAAGATTACTTTCAATTGCTAAAAAAAGATAAGCAAAACCCCAAAGATGCATGGGCATAATGAGCAAAGTTCAGGTTAGGAAACATAAAATCAAAGTTGGTGATAAAGTAGCTGGTAGACATGGGAATAAAGGTATCACTTCCGAAATTTTGCCTAGACAAGATATGCCCAATTTGCAAGCTGGCACACCCCTTGATATGGCTTTCAACCCATTAGGAGTACCTTCACGAATGAATGTGGGACAGATATTTGGATGTTTGCTCCGGTTAGCGGGGGATAGCGGCTTTTGATGAGAGATATGAGCAAGAGGCTTCAAGAAAACTAGTCGTTTCTGAATTATATTCAGCCAGTAAGCAAATAAAAATCCATGGGTATTTGAACCCAAGTATCCAGAAAAAAACAGAATATTTGATGGAAGAACATCAATCAACCAGAAATGAAGTTCCAAATGACTTTTGTTTTGACAGTAAAAAATAGTAACTCAGATAACCGAGATAAATGAGAAATATCTAGAGTTGTGCACAATCTCCTTCCCCTTGATCTCTATCCAATAAATCTATATATGCCGTCTTGTAGACAAGGGAAACCCGTAAACCTTGAAGCCATACCTTTTCCATAGGTATCTTGGCGGCGGACTGCTCTGCGTCCTTCTTTGTGGTAAAAGTATCTGAAGTAACAGATAAGTCAGGGAGATCCAAAGAACATTGGTACAGGCAATGAGCTTGCTGTGGAATAACCAGGCCAGGGCAACCATTGTCCAGAAACTGTTGCACCTCCTCAATTCTGTAGCATGCTTTGCTGCCATACTTCTGGTGTATAATAGCCTTAGGAGTTAGAACAGGTCCTTTAACTGCAACAAGATTGGCTTCTTGGGTCTCCATGAATACTATCTATGCAAAAATGAATTGCTGAAAATTAAACAGTAAATCCCTCCTGCCTAACATACATGACAAAGGAAAGTTAATTACAATTCCAAGTATCCACAATCAGCATGCAAACATTTGTCCATAAACCTCAACCACCACAGGAAAAAAGAAAGGTAAATTTAGTTTCACAAACCCTCAACTCTGAACAAGTAGACATACCATCTGTGTAGAATTATTTTTTTTTAAAAAAGAACAATTCTACTGCTACAACACATACTTTGTTGTATCCTTGATCAGATACAGAAATTGTAAAGAAATTTGTTGACAAATCAAATCACCCCCAATTAGATGAACAAGCAAAAACTTAGCTGGAGAATCCATTCACTGAGCAGCAGAAAGAGCAGCAAGATCATCATTGCATACTCAATAATTACCACACTGACAAGAAAAACCCTAAAACTCCATTAATGAAGTGGCATTAGTCACAAAACGTACTACAAGAAAATATAACCAATAAGATCAATTTATTAAAAAATGCTGCAATCTGATCCAGAAACTATCTCAAAAATCAAACGGCTACTCAAAAATCCAATCTCAAGGAGCAATAAGATAATCATCATCGCATCCTCAATAATTACCCACAATGACAAGAGAAACCCTAAAATTTTGACTGATGAAGCAGCATTGATCTCGAGAAAACCCAACCAAGAAGATCGAATTACTCAAAAAAAATGCTGCAATCTGATGTAGAAACTATGGTTGCTTTTCAAGAAAATCATAAATGGAGCGAAATCCAGTCAAAACTACAGCCTACCGAAATAAAAACTGGTTTAAATCAAGCAGTAACCCTCTGCCTGGGTAAATCAATTAGAATGCGAAGAATCAGGATCGCTCTTGTTCTATTGAAAAATAAAAAAACTAGTGCAAAAAATTCAATTACGGGATGGCAAAAGGAGCAACAAGATCAAGATCGCACACCCAATAATTAGCCGAACAATAAACAGAAACCCTAGAACCTCCACGACCTCAGCAGCATTGATCGCAGAAACCCCAACAAGAAAACCTATCAAGAAGATCGTTGTTCCACAAAACCCAATGGAAAATGCTTGAATATTTTCCAGAAGAAACAACCAAAAATGGGCCGAAATCCCAAGAATCTTCAACAAAAACTTAGCACTAATTGCAAGAACCAAAATCCCCACAAGCAAACCACAGAAACCCCCAGATTTCGAACAAAATGGACAGAAAGATCGAGAAAAAAGATGGAAAACTAGGGATTCGAGAGGCGCAAACCTCCGACTTCGGACGACGATGAATTGTGCCCGACGATCCGAAGAGCGAGAGAAGAAATGGGGCGCGTGGGAGTGGCCGGTTAGCTAAGGAGGGAAAAGTTTAAGAAGGGTATAAATATATATATATATAAATGCCGGCGTCGCGTATTTCGGGGATCGGACGGTTTGTATTAGATCGCTTTCTGCTTCGTAATTGGCGTTACTAGGACATTGCCTCGAGATTAGGGAAAAAACGAAAAAAAGGGTATTCTGGTCTTTAAAATTCAAAAAATATTTATTTTTTTATAATAATTTAATTTAATAACAGTATAAATTAAATAATATTAATTTTATAAAAAAAAAAATAATTTTGAAATAAACGGATCATAATTCTAATTCCAAGCCAAACGGATCCTCGACCATCACGCGATTCGGATTCGATCAGATTGCGTTGCGATTAGGAAACAGTGTCTCGGATGGATAGAAACGTGGTTGAATTCAACGGCTTGTGATGGCTTTCCCTGCTTCTCTGATTTGGTTCCCAAAAAAGAGATGCCAATGAAAATAAACCCAAAAAAAATACACTTACTTTTGTCCTAGAAATAAGATTCTTTAGGACCCTAAACCTTAAACTCTAAATCCTAAATCCTAAATTCTAAACCCTATTCTTTAGGATCAGATCATTTTATTCAGAGTTTTTAACACATGACTTATGTCAAATTTTTGTTTAAAAAAATATTTTATTATTATTATTATTAATAAAAAAGTATTCATCTTATATTATAAATTTTTAAAAATAATATCTAAATTAAAATATTTTAAAAAATATTTTATTTTATTTTTATTTTATCTATTAGATTAATATAAACATAAATTATTTTTATTTAATTTTGATTTGAATAAGTATTAACTTAATAAAAAATTACTAATTTTATTTTAATTTATATGAATGATCGGCTGTTCATATGAAATTGTAAATTCAAAATGTAATTTTGTTAAATGGATTGTTCTGTATTGCGAATCGAATGTCTAAACCAAAGTCAAATAACAAAAATATTATATTAATTAAAACATTAAATTGAATTAAAATATATTTTTTAAAAATATTTTAATTGAGTCAAATTTTTGTAAATAAGAAATTTGTAGCATAATTGGTTTCGGTTTTAATTTACATTATTACGATTTCGGACAACCCACGGTTCTGAAAACCGACAATTAAACTGAAATAAATTTAAAATCGGACCGATTCTCAAATTGATTTTATATTAAACTAAAGTTTAATTAAAAATCGAGCGAACCATATGGTTCAATGATCAAACCATCTGATTTACACGAACCGATCGGTGCTATTTAAATCCAATTGATTTAATTTATATCTCAAAATAACTTTAAATTTGTTTTTGCTAAGAATTAAACCCAAAACAATCAATACAGTAAACAAATAACTTAACCAATTAGATAGTAAAATAATTTTATCAAAAAATAATTCAAATAATTTAATGAAATTAAAATATCGGATTGTGAATGAATTGATATCCAATTTTAACTCCTCCGGATTGAGCCGCTGGTCGAACCGGATTTGACCGGACCGGATGCTTTTCTGGTTCGGCATCCGGTCCGGTTTTGAAGACATTGGATAAACCAAGATGAGTTGGGAATTTCCCAAAAAGGTTTATGCAGAAATAAACTAAATAATCTAATTTATTTCAAAATTGCGGTGCATGGATCACTTGGGTATCGAATTTATCAAATTTATACCTAATATTTTCTTTCAATTTTTGTTATTTTTATCATGATTTCGAAAAAATGTTTTCTTTCTCAGCTCGGACGAGGGTCGGGCAAAGTTCTCTGTATCGGACAAAACCTCCAGGAGAAGAAGGTACCAACTCTGGATTGCAGAAGCAAAGAAGAGAGACAAAGCAATGGAGATTCTGAGATCTCGAGCCCTAAAATTTCTCCCGAGACTTCTCCATTCCTCTCCGATCCGAGCTTTCTCTTCGATCACCATTCCATCCCAGTTACAGGCAAGTTGCCTTCTCTCCCTTGTCGTCGAACGATTGGTGAGTTCTTTCGGTTTTAACTGAATAGCTTTCAGTCTATCCAATGATTCAGAAATTGGAATTTTATGTGTGACAATTGATTTGGAATTTGTGGACTGGGTTGATAAACCATGAAAAGCTGTGAACTTGCGCGGATTCAACGTCTGTGCGCCGCTGTTCAAACTCGGTCTTTTGAAGTTCCGTTTGATTAATTTCAAACTTACTCGGGCCACGTAAATGAAATTCGATACTCATTTTCTTCATTTGGGAGCAGCTTTCACTCCGTTCTTTCATTTGCTGTTGTAGAATGTCTTAGCATTCGATCAATTTCTTTCCTTTCCTCTTTATTGTGTTTGATTTCATGTTCGATGCCTATTTTATAAATTGCAGAATATTGGGTTCGTAGGGCTTGGAAATATGGGATATCACATGGCAAGCAATCTGATTTGTGCTGGATACAGACTAATTGTTCATGACATGTAATTCTCTTAAATTCTCTTCGCCCTTCATATTACTTATACACACGTTTGTTTCAGTTTTCTATTGCATGCTTTCTCTACAACAGAATAATCATCTACTATCAGCTAGTTATTCGGAATAATTTCGACTTTCATAAGATATTGTACGGTCAGTTGGTAAAACCTGAGATTTTGGTGGTTTCACCTTTCCAGCAATCATGGTGCAATGAAGAAGTTTGCAGAGAAAGGAATTCTCACAAAAGAAACTCCTTATGAAGTTGCGGAGTTGAGTGATGTAATTATTACGATGCTGCCTTCGGCTTCCAATGTGAGTTGTTTATGCTTTCCTCATTGTTTCTTCAGCACTGGTGTTATGTTTGTTAGCTCATAATTGATGAAAAGAAACTGATTGCTTGTAGCTTCTCCTCCTTTTTCATGTTATCTTTTTTCTAATTCCCTATTACACATAAATCCTACAACTTCGTGACAAACAGGACCTGCCTGTTCCTTATTTTAAGTAGAATCCTATTATCATCTTGTTCTGTGGATTCCAACACTTCGCAACTTTCAACTTGAAGTTGAAACCAGTTTGAATTTCTGGATAAATTACCACAAAGCACAATTACAACAAAGTGCTTGAGTTTACATAGTTTGTTATCATTGTTACCTCGATGATATATTTGTTGAAGGCAGTTGTTACACTTTTCGGTCGGTTTCCAGGTTTTGGATGTCTACTTGGGGCATAATGGGTTGCTACATCATGGGAATCATCTAAGGCCATGGCTATTTATAGACTCTTCCACAATTGATCCACAAACTTCAAGAAAGGTTTCTATGAGTGTCTCTAGATGCCTACTTAAAGAAAATAAAGGTGGTCTTTAATAGAACAACATTCTCATTTGTGTTCTCATCATGGGCAAAAAGCACACTGACACATAAAAATGTGGAAATAGTAGACATTTTTGTTATCATGCAAGTCTTCAAAGCTTGGAATAATATCAATTACAGCTAAATGCATTCTTACTTGGTCTTGTTGTCCCTCACCAGATCTCTTGGATCCTGATTTGTAAGCTGTATCTTATTTAGGATATACTGAGACTCCAGTTATGCTAGATGCTCCTGTGTCTGGAGGTGTTCCTGGTGCAGAAGCAAGGACTCTTACTTTCATGGTATGGTGTAATATTTTTTTGTGGCTAATGAGTTAATTATGTTTTAAGCTTTTGAGAATCCATCTCACTTCTTGTATTCCAGTCGGATATCCTCTTGTACATACACATATGCACAAATAGGCACATAAATACATACAAAAAACTTCTATTACTATGGTTTAACTTGTAAATGTAGAAGATGAAACACCTTTTGTACTCATTTTTATGCCTCAAACTTTCTGATTTTATGATGTCAATTTGTCATGAAAGATGTCAGCATATGTAGGTTGGTGGCTTAGAGGAGGCTTATGTTGCTGCGAAGCCCCTCCTTTTGTCCATGGGAAAAAACACAGTCTATTGTGGTGGGACTGGAAATGGTGCTGTGAGTTCAGTTGATACCGTGGTTTCTTTTCTGCAAACCCTCTGGTTTTGAAACATTTTAAGTTACTGAAAAATGAAGTTGAAGTATTATTCCAAAATTCTTGAGAACTTTTTCTTGAAATAAAGATTTGTAAATAGTATTGGTAAATAATATCCATTACGTCAATCTTCAATAATTGTTAAAAAAAAAAAACCTGGCGCTGCTTTCTGTGTATCTTTATGAAAAATAAAGAGATACTTCTAAAGCAACATCGTGTCTGGTTGAGACTATATTGTGATTTTCCAAGTTTGCCTCACGGAGGAAGACCAAATATAACAAAACATCAAATATGTCTGAAGTATATAAAAACAAATGGAGAAGGTAGAATTATATTCCATAAATGGTAGGGCTATATCTTACACAGGAAGACCAAATATAACAAAACATCAAATATGTCTGAAGTATATAAAAACAAATGGAGAAGGTAGAATTATATTCCATAAATGGTAGGGCTATATCTTACACCAACATGCAACAGGCATTCAATTGGCCTGTTTACCATGATGGTGATGTTCCAATCAACATGCATCTTGATTTTATTTGTGACTCCTGTCCATTCCAAATTCAAAAAGAAACTATGTGGATGACTATGAATTGGTGATGGGAGACTCTGCCCTATTGTCGTATAGAAGTTCAATATTTCCATGATCTACGATGCCAAATTACGTTTCCGAATTTTATCCTGAACTAGCTCTGAGTGTTGCTTATGGTTTCCAGGCTGCAAAGATTTGCAACAATATGGCAATGGCTGTCAGCATGCTTGGTGTTTCAGAAGCTCTTGCTCTTGGTCAGAGATTAGGGATTGCTGGTGGCACATTGACACACATTTTCAATTCATCAAGTGCTCGCTGTTGGAGTAGGTAGGTAGCTCAGTACGCTTTCCTTCATGCATGATAAGTCATAATTGTTTCCAAAGACATGCAGTTTCATAATGTTGATTGATAAAGATTTTTTAACCTAAGATCTTGATAAGAGCAATACTATGGCATTGATTACAAAACATATGTTTTGCTTTCTCTTTTTTATCTCTTTGTGAATAAATCATAATTCAAAATAAGTTCAAAATTTGCTGGATACAGTGACAGTTACAATCCTGTGCCTGGAGTGATGCCCGGAGTCCCATCTTCAAGGAATTATGATGGTGGATTTTCATCTAAACTCATGGTATGTGATAAATTCACCTGTAGTTTTGTTTGTTTGCAATGGTATCATACTGTCTAATATTTGAGGGTTTTTTTTTTTCTTTTTTGTGTATATTCTTGAAAGTTTGTTAATTGGGTATATGCAAACTTCGGATTTGCCTTTGTACTCACACGAGCCTCATTAATTGCATGATGTTAGCTGATTTCATCATATTTTAAATGTACAAAATGGCATTTTTATGAACATATGTATGCAATATCCCATATTTATAGGACACACCAAAAAATCTAAATCTACACCAACTTATGAGCTGCTAACCTAAGTAAGAAGCTGAGATTATCGGAGATGGATCCTATACTTGAACCTGTACTGATTTATGTTTATCTCATTTCAGGCTAAAGATTTGACATTGGCTCTGGCATCAGCGGAAGAGGTTGGCCTGAATTGTCCTCTTGGCTGCGAAGCATATACCATGTGTGTAGGCTTAATAGAACTGGATGACATTGTTTCTGCTGTGATGTACTTATTGTAGCAGGCAACTGATGAAACTATTGATATCCTGCTGCAGATATCAAGAGCTGTGCAAGCAGGGACTTGAATCCAAGGATTTCTCTGGTGTCTTTCGCTATTTTTATGCTGGAAAAAATGAAGATTAGGTTGTTGGCCATCAAATTGGAGTACCGATTTAAACTGAGTCTTCATTCCAACTAGTTTTGCAATAATCAATGGGTTATTGCCCGATGTCAAATTGCCGATAGAATAATTATCTGCTGTAATCTATTCCGCGGATATGGACTATAACTATAATGTATCAGCCAAGACAGCGATACCGATACCGTGATTGTCATGCCTTGCATCAGCGTGTAGGGATAAATTTCAGAGGAGTTTGTTTTACACATAAACCCTCAAATTTTGGATAAATTACAAAGTACTCCTTGATTTTATTTTTTTTTATCCCGTTTTTCTTCTTCTCTGTAAATCTTTTTTTCCACATTTTTTCAATTGTTTCGCATGCATATTGTGTGGAGTAAATTGAAACAAATTCCTAACTATTATCATCATGTCAACAGAATATTCTGGAAGATTCCTATGCTGTATCCTTTATATTCCACATAAAACCCTGAGAACTTCCTAAATTTCAACTACAATTCCCGCTTTATTCCCTGCCGTGCAACCAGGATAACGTTCGCGGTACCATATCCTGATCCAGCCACACCGAGCGCGCCACGTGTCCGCTGGAGATTCCCTCCATCGCTTGATAATATCACTCCCATCACCTCTTTCATCCGCTGGACGAGCTGCGAAGAGAGAAGAAGAAAGAGAGGAAGCGAGGACAATGGCGACGAGCACAGTGTTGTCTTCGTTGGCGCTGAAACCATCGCCGGTGATCGGCAGGGTTCAGGCGAAGGGCATCCCCAGCTTGGCCAGGTCCTCCTCCCCCTTCGAGGTTCGCGCCAGCAGGCAGAGGAAGATCAAGACCGACACTCCCTACGGTTAGTGTCCAGAACTAGTTGCATCTAACCCTAACCCTAATTTTTGCCTGGGGCTTTCCAATTCAAGGATTTGAAATTAACCATCCGTGTTTATGGTTTTCTTCAAAATTTTGTCATTGGATTAAGGATTACATCGGTGAATTCTGTGGCTATAGTATTGGATGAACTGTTTTTCTTTAAAATCACACTATTTTTTTACAATTTTTAGACAATTTCTTTGTAGTCACGAGTTCTGCAAACCACGAATTGGCGAAATGCCTGCCTTTCATGTCATTAAATTTGTTTGATGTTATTTGTTATATGGCAAATAAATTGAAGTATTTGGCATATACAATTCAATGGATTCTTAGTATGTGGGCTTACTCAACCTAGAACCATATTTGAGATCATTGAAAACATTCAAGCTGAGCAGTGAAAAGAGAGAGAAGACAATTTCTTGTCACTCATTATTAGGCAAAGCAAAATTTTTGTTTCCTGGACTGGATTTGTGTGTAGTTTACATGAAATCACTTGCAGGGCCAGGAGGAGGGTTGGAGTTGCCAGGTGGTTTGGATGCATCTGGAAGGAAATCCACGGTCTGGATTTATCACTGTAAATTGCAGGATTGATATTTAGTTTTTTGCATGAGATTTTTACCAAACTCTGCGCGCGTGAATGCTTATCAACAAATTGCTAAATAACAACTCTATGGTGATTTTTCTACGCTGGTAATGAAGTTTAATTTTCCATTCTTGCATTAATGGATACAGGGGAAGGGTCTCTACCAATTTGCAGACAAATATGGTGCCAATGTGGATGGTTACAGGTTCACTTCATTTTCCTCTGTTTGCAACTTTACGTTTTCTCTCACCTGGCCAAATTGTGCTGAAACGTATAAATTCAGATGTGTGGCCACTACAGCCATTAGAAACCATCTTAATATTCTGTGTGACATTGCAGCCCAATCTATGATACAAACGACTGGTCTCCATCCGGCGATGTCTATGTTGGAGGTAAGCACAATAACAAATTACAACAATCTCTTTGACGAAGTTATTATTGTCAGATTCATAAATTTACCTAGCATGGATTGGCCATATATCTGAAATTCTCAATTGGGGCAATGCAGGATCCACAGGGCTGCTGATCTGGGCAGTGACTCTTGCAGGACTTCTGCTAGGTGGTGCTCTCCTCGTATACAACACTAGTGCCCTGTCACAGTAAACCTGTGTTTGTGTATTTATACATCTATATGCAATCTCTCTTTCTGAGCTTCCTTTAAACAACTTGTGTCATATTAATGCGCGTATAACCTTTTATGGCATCATTCAATTGTCGATATTAAGATTCAATATGCTCATTAGCTACATTCTCCAAAGATAAGACTCAGGATCTGAAATTTTTTTATGGTTAGTCAAGATGTGCTACAGGTCTCCCTATCCAATCAAGATTGTCAACCATCAACCCGAGACTTGAGTTCACATAAAAAAATAACTGAATAAAATTTTCTACCTCAAACCAACACCAGTCTAAAACAACCTCAACCAAGATCAAACAACTTGATTTTCTATTAAAAGAGCATATTTTTATTTGTTATCCATCAAAATAGTTATCTCAAGTTCACATCAAAGTGGCTGCCATCCAGTTCAGTTGCTTGATCATAGCAACAACAGTAAGTGACATCAACACTTCTGTGATAGAAATACAGTGTAAAGAATAAGAGCTTGCCAAAGAACTTCATACCATTCATCTCAACAAATAAAAGGAAAAACAAACTTCATATCCGTTCAGATGAAGAGCCAAGACTACAGTATATGACATCTACAAGTTTTCCACTCTGAAAGTAGGAAGCCCACTACTGCACACAGCCATCTAATAAATTAGATATAAATATTGACTTCAACAAGTAGACAAAAAAGTGCAAAGCCAAAACTCAATTTCCACAAAGACTCAGGTAAAATATGAATAATTATAATTGGCCACAAATCTCGGAACTATACCTTTTTAAGTAAAACAAACAGTGATCACCATGTCTAAGTTGCTGAGCTATCAGCCAACAACAAATAGCGTCTCCAATACTCATCAAAAGCATCTAATAGTGTGAATGTGTTCTAAGAAATCCAGAATAAACCTGGAATATATCCTGGAAGAGGTATGTTCTCTTGGATGAGACCTGGGACAAAGAAATATGAGAATTTCAACAAAATAGGGAAATTTTCATCAACTGCAAACTATAGAATTATCTTCAATCAAGTCATAAACTCCGAGATAAATATTAAATATTGAGTTTTTTTACATAAAACCCCTTGAAAAATAGCTAAATTACATATAATTTTCTAACTTTTTCATAATTAGGTACAACACCCTACTTTAACCTTCAATGCCATTTTGGGTCCCTAGGTTAACAAAGTTGCTTTTTTGCAACGAGTATACTTGGTATATCCCCTGACAACTATGATCAAAATACAAAAATACCCATGTTATAGCCATTGGGAAATTCCTTGTAAATACACCAAAATTAAGGGAAATAATGCAAAATCACCTCACCATCTCCAATCCCTCCTCCCCCTCAAACCCTGGCTCAACCTTCTTCCCCATTGCCTCCACCACCACCTCCAACCTCTCAACCAAAACCAGCACACAATCGAGCTCCACCTCCAACCTCTCTCCTCATTGCCATGATCACCATCTCCAACCCCTCCTCCTCCATCCCAAACCCTAATGCCACCTTCCCCATCGCCTCCACCTCCCCCTCCCCCTCCCAACCCCTCAACAAAAACCCGCGCGCTGTTGAGCTTGTGCACCTTAAAGAAAGCCGCTCTCCTCATTGCCATGATCACCTCCTTCTGCTCCAAATACGCATCTTCAAACCTCTCCAACACCAATCTCAGCCATTCCCCCCCTTAACTGAACTATAGTGGACCCCATTTCAGGCCAGTTAGGCCTGAAGACCTGAAATAACTTTGAATATTAAAGGAGAGGGCTATAAATAATTATGAAATAGTCAAGGGGTTATATATAATTTAGCTATCTTTTGGGTGTTATACATGAAAACTCTTAAATATTTTCATGTCAGAGTGATCTTTCTGCCCACAGAAGTATACAGAAGAGTAAAAATTTGACATATCTGGAGTGAGTTAACAAAAGAAAATATTTGTTTGATCCACAAAGGATGGATATAAAGAGTTTCAAGTGAAGCACAGAACTAAAGAAACACCTGAAGTAGATGATAGACAAAGCATTAGTAAGACATGGCTGAACCTTACCTTTAAATTGAGTTCACTTTTTACCACCCCCTGACATTAAATTTTAAAAAAATTATATCACCATCTTGAACAACATATGTCTTCCCCTCTTGCTTGTACTTCCCAGCAGCCTATAAATTATCAAGAAATATAAAATATAGAAGCCTCCTCAACTCAATTGACTACATCACAAATATAAGAAATAACAAACCCCATACACAGCCATAAGCTACTAATAGTGTATCCAGAGGACCAGATTACTAAAATGAGATACCTTGACAGCTGATTCGCTGCCCAGTTCTTTCAAATCTTCAAACTTCATAACCTAAAAACATTCCACAAAATGCATTATGATGTACCTCTACATAATATAAATCTCTAATTATAAATATTCCAGAAAAATTCCGAGACAAAATCTACATTATCAATTAGTTCAAGCTAAGAAAACCAAATCTTCTCTGTCAGGCTTGCATGTGAAGCAAGGTCTACAAACAAGTGGATATATGTAGTGATCAAGTTAATTTTTTGAGAATAAGAGATAAAGATAAATTTGAAAGAGAATCGTATAACTAAATAAAAAAAAACAATGCTAGAGTTGCATAATGGTAGTGTAGATCTACCTCAGCGCATATGAAACCTCTTTCAAAGTCAGAGTGAATGGTACCAGCAGCTTGCGGTGCTTTTGTTTGCCGTCAGATCTGCCAACATTTTACCTGTGAAAACCAGCAGCTGAGCAAATGAGGTCATTCAATTGATTGTAGAACCTAATGTGAATCCATAGGATTTCTCTGATGTTCAAGTAACAAGTCAGTGCAACCACAACAATGTCAAATATCAGCAGCAGCAAAAAATCCAACAACACAGACATAATGAAGTACTAGGAGATTTATTTATCTGTAGATTATTTTTCTGTATGTGACCTAGTCACATGTACCAAACTCTTTTAAACATCATGGCATGAATGTATATCAGGAGGCTGAGGAAAACAACCTATCTGTTATGTTATTTATCAACAACACTTTTCAATTGATCTTTATCAAAATTGTAAAACCTGAATTCAAAAAGAAACTTATTATTCAAGGAACCTTTAGCACTGAGAAGAGGGAAAAAAATCAGAAGCATATGTATGCTAAAGAAAAAGCAAATTATAGGTACCTCATCCAGACCAGCAGTGAAGAAGTATATTAGATTTATAGCTGCAAATCCAGTTTTAATGATCTTCAGAATGGCACTGTATAACAACAAAAATGTTATTGTAATACAGTGAACACTAGCAAAGCTTACTCAAAAAATTTGAAAAAACACATTGAGAAGATCATACATCTGACTTGCATCCAGAATGGTGCATTTAATTCCTCTATAAAAAGTGATCACCAGGGATAAAATGATAACAAAGAACATAGACAGACTTGCCTTTGTAATTTATTTTCCTCACAATATTTTGCAGCTTCATCCTCAGACATATCTGCTAGATTCTTTTCAAGGATACAGCTGAACGGAATAATAGGCTCACCACCATGCTCCTGTACCCTAAAAATGTGAAAAAATGAACTTTTCTTAGTAAGCCATATCAATGAAAAATATGAAGTTTCACAACTAACACAAGCATGGAAAAAATGGATGTGCCAATTTTGTTGTTACTGATATGTTGAATTATACGATAATAACTTATTAGCCTTTTACAAATTTATCAATTCAAAAACAAATGATTTTTATTCTGGCACAATAGATGTGACAGCCTTGTCACACTAAATGGAGCATTGGCTGGAAAAAAATAAATTCTACCAAGAGGCTAGTTGTTAATACAAGCATAGCATACAGCCTGAAAAAGAATAGAATTAACCGTGCATGAATTTTTGACAGAAACTAGTTTTTCTTCCTTTGATAATCTTTCTCATTCGTATTTACCTATAGACAGATATTTAAACACAGTATCAATGAAAGATACAAAATAAATGTTAAATGTAAAGAGAACAGAAATAACTGCAAAAAGCATCCATCAGTCAAAATTGTGTGAATTATTGCACAGGAGATATCAGAATCAAAGCCAAAATACTAATCTAAGAAATATGAATGCAAGATGCAGATCAACCATAAAAATAAATGGTCATAGTTACCAAATATACAACAGGTTTGGCAGTAAGCAATTGAAATGTATTTATGATATCAATATCAGCAGCTTTCCAATCTCCCAAACAAATGTCTTTCCCATCTGCAAGCCATGCTTTAACCTGCAACACACGGTGGAGATACATATCATTCACCAGCAAATGTGGCTCTTGTCCATTTTCAGAATGTTAATGCAGTCCAGATATGTTGCCAAACAGAATCTTGAAAATAGATATCAGACAAAATACAGCAATCAAATCCCAAGAATTTTACTTTTTTCGGTAATAAGGGAATTTCCACTTTCAGAACAAAATAAGAACAGTAAATAACAACAGTAACGTTCAAGCAACCAGATTATGTAGCTGCATAAAGAATGCCAAAATAATGCAAATTCAGTCGCTTGATCTATTTCTGATAATAAGCATATTGAAGTAACAAGTAGACCCCTTATTTGTTCAAAAATAAGAGCATAGGAAACTAAAAAAAAAAGTACAGACTTCATTTTATTCAAACATTAGATTATGAAGTGCAACACAGTTCTCAGATAATAAATGGTAGAAGTATCCAAAGAGCAGCAATAAAAGCAGGTAGATAACAATCCCTAGCAAGTATATGTCCATTTCCAAAAGCATAACAAATAGTAATAATCAACCGCTAAAAAGTATCGATGCATGATGAAGATACAATCCATCAAAGCACAAAGGAGGACATCAAAATGATAAACATCAAAACAGAACAACTGAAATAATTCAAGAGACAACCTTTTCCACAGCTACACATGATATATATTTCAAATATCCATATGCAAATAATAAAAACTAAACCCATACCACATAAATGACCAGAAAAATGGTAACACCTAAAATAACACGACGGAAAACAGATTAAAAGAGGGATGCATTTGAACCAACAGGGTGATAAGCGTTAAAAATTAAAACGAACTTGATTTATACATATCCAAATACAAGATAACCTTATCACAAACTTCATGTTCAATCTTTAATTGCTTGTCCTTGCTCCTCGTCATACTTTTCTCAATATCCTCCAACTTCTTCTCCATGAACTCTATATCCTAATCAGAGACAAAACAACAAGCATGACTGCTTCAATTCCCAAGAATGTAAGACTGAATATAGGTAATGGCAATAACATCCGTAAAACAACAGGCAATCCATGTATAAAGGTTATAATATTTGTAAGAGATTATGAGAAGATAAAATCAGAACACTGTAACCCTTCAAAAGTAAGATTCTGAAGGTGGTTATGGCATCTGTTTTGGATAAGGGTATACATACCTTAAGTCGCAATTCTGCAGTTATGACCTCCATGTCACAAACAGGGTCCACGGCGTCATCAACATGAATAACATCTACATCTTCAAATGCTCCTGAAACATTTGCGGAAGTAGATCACTATTAGCATCTCTTTGTGGTTTTTTACACAGCTAAATTTCATTAAGATTTTGGCATCCTGTTCATCAAGGAAGATTTTGAACATCAGAGAAAGCACTTACTTAAAACATGAAAAATCCCATCAACTGCCCGAATATGAGAAAGGAAGCTGTTTCCCAAACCCTGTCCCTGATGAGCTCCTTGTACAAGTCCAGCTATGTCATGTATTTCAAGGGAAGCTGACACCTTAAAAAAAAAAATAGTCAATGAACATGGCTAAGTCAGGAAGAGCAATTTACTAGGTTTACCACATTAAAAAGAAAAGAAAAGAAAAAAAAAAAGACAATAACAAATAATTGATCATGAGCATGGCCTTGCATGGCAGTTGTGGAGAATACTGATTTAGATTAACAATCACCACCCCATCTTCCAACAGAACTTATATGAGAAACTAAAAAGAGTAAACCTTAACTCTGCCAAACCTGCAAGGGCATTAATGCAACATTAACGATTGGAGAGAATTCCCCAGATAGTAGTAAGAAACAACAAAGCGCAATCCTCGAAATCAAAATACAGTTAGCAAGATTAAGATTTAGGACTATCGATAAGCACTAACAAAAAGAAAAAAGCGATCCACTAAATATACGTGACCAACCTCACTCTTGGGCTTGTACAGCTAGCAAAGCCAATTAAATCGTTCATCGGGGACATTAATTCGCGCTTCATTCGGTTCTACCGTACAGAAAGGAAAATTCTCAGCTGGTATAGACAACTTTGTCAGCGTGTTAAAAAGAGTCGACTTTCCAACATTCGGCAACCCAACCTATGCCACAGAAATAAAAACAAACAATTTCACTTCACATCCAAAGACCACGTACGGACGCAATATTTCATATGAAACAGAAACAAGAAATTGATTTTCACCAAACGCTCGAAATCGAAGAAAATGAAAATTCCAGGATTAGGCAAAAAAAAAAAGAAGGCACAACTCGATGAAGAGAAAAACCAAAATTTTCTTTTTTTACGATAAAAAATTAGACGACAAAAGCTCAATTCGAAACCAAATGAACTCCAAATTCAAAACATAAACACAACTTACGATTCCGATTTTGAGATGGGACGAGAAGCGGCCCAAGATAGGCCTCTCTCCGCCGCGGGCTCCTTCGATTTAGCAGCCTTTGGAGGCATTCCGGAGATCTGGGAGCTTGCCAGCACGGTGGCTCTAGGGCTTTTAGTACACTGACGCTGCTTCCCCTTCGCTTCCGAAGTTGGAAGCAAAATCGGATTCGGAAATTTATAGGGGACCTCGAAATTGGGCTTGGGCTGCTTTGCTCATGGGCCTAACATAAGAATTGGGCCGGGCTTTGGGGTAGCTAACCGATTGCAAAGAGGAGAGAGAGAATTACTAATTAAACATACTCGAAACTCGAATCAGAGAGATATATACGACAACAGTGTAAATCCCAGCGGCTTAGTTTTTATTTATTTATTTATTTTTTCGGAGCAAAGGTCAACAGGCCAATTACAGAATTGGATAGAAAAAACTCCTAGATTTGAAGCCCATACTTGCTTAGAGAGCTCATCCATTATCCAACTAGCATTCAAAGCAGACATTCTTCCAGCAGGACTACAAATAAAAAGCTGTTCTAACACACTCATGTTCAAATCAACTATAACTTGATCATGCAATTGACTGATTCCGACCAGTAGTTTTAGAGTGCAACGAATAACCCCTAAGACCATAAAGAATAACGATAAACATGCAGCTGCTAATTGAATGTTGGAGGAGTGTTTTCATCTCAAGGAGGAGCAAGCTTGTTCGCAATACTGACAGAAAGCTGCTTCAGAGCTTGGAAACCTTTGTCGCTGAGTGAAACAGAAGCCAGGCGCTCAGAGATTTCCTCCTCTGATGCCCTTTCGAATTCAGAAACCTTTGTGAATACAGAGTAGCCACCACATTCCCAAGCAGATAGGCGAGGTGCACATGATGATTGGCCCTATTCCACACAAATATAATGCAGAAAATAAGAAGAATAACCACAAGCTTAAATGCATTTTGCATTGTGAGAGGATTTTGTGTACGACCAACAAACTTAAGGTTAATTCCACCAAAGAAGGCCCATAATATATTAACCCTATAATAACATTTAGGATGCAGGAACAAAATAACCTAATCTTTCCAGATAGCTTCGAAGATATTGTTTCAACAATCAAATTAATAGAAAGGACAGCATCTTATACTTCATCATGTCATGCAGTGACTAGAACTTAGAAACAAAGAAATTGGTGACAGGTGGAGATGGCGTTGATTTGCATCTCGCTTCACCCAAGAAGGCAAAACAATCTTAGCTCCCAAAGACACTCAGGAATAGACAGTATCCAATTGGGATTTGAACCATGCGGGAGTCACCAAGACCAACAACAACAACAGAAGATAAATAGTAGGACCCAAGATGGATGTTTGTGCTTACCAGGGGGAACAAGAAGAATTTTCTGCCACCATCAGAGATGAGCAGACTGAACACAGCTTGGTGTTCTTGTAAAACAGAGCATATCTCCAATATGACTCCAGTCAGCACTGTCAAGTTCTTGCTCATGAAGACTAAGGTTTTAAGAGGATATCCAGCAACCTCACATATCTGCAACCCATTATTGAGCACACTATCATATAAAGGGACCAGATCCAGAAGCTCTACAGGAAAACTATTTGCGAAGAAATTAGCCTGGACAGGAAGAGAAAAACATGAGGAAATTGTTAAATTGGTGTTTCACATGCTTCTGATGGACAGTAAAATCAAATAAAAGTTCCTCTCTGTACTAGTATACACTGACATTAAGTCATAGTCTCAATAGGCCGTGAGAAAGTTACCTGAAAATACACAGCTCCTGGATCTGCAGAAGGTGAGTAATCATAGAACACATGGAATGAGCTGTCGTCTATCTCAACAGCTATTTGCATGGCATATTCCAATGATCTTTTGTCCAATATCTCCGATTGATGATAAAATTCATATGGAACCAAGTATACATGACCATATTCAATTGGATTAGCCTAGAATTAAATAAAAATAAATTAGAATCAGAAATATTAATTTGCTAGCTCAAGCAATATGAAACAAGAAATCAAGTGAACTCCAGACATTAATAATAACCAAGGTTCCATCTCGAGGCATCACAGCTGAAGAAATAAGCTCAGGTCGTTCAGTTTTTTCATTTGCAATGCAAAGAAGAATATCCTCTCTATGGATTTTAATGCCATTCACTTTTAAAGTGTCCAGTGGATGGACACTTGTGTTATCAAAAAATGTAAAGTTGTTTGAACTCCATTTCTCATTCAATTGAGCAATAAACTTCTTCTCGCCAAAAATTATCTGCAGAACCATCAGACAAAACCCATTACAAGCTGCAGTTCTAATCTAATAGTATAATCACGAAATATATGAGAAAAAAAAAGCACCTTTGTCTCACAACTGGTGACATCATATTTGAACCGGCCCTTCCATGCACAATCTTCCCACTTTGTATTATCAGAAAATTCAAGACCATCACTAAAAGGACTCTCACATTCCAAAAAATCCACAAATCATTGTTGTAACTTATAGGCTACATACCCGTGCAAGGAGAAGGGTGGCAAGTATACTCTGCCCCTCGTCATTGCAGGAAAAGCCCCTGCATGCACCATCTCCTTTGGCAACAGATACCCTTAATCGGTAAAGAAGTGTCTTACTTCCTGCAAAATCCCAGTGAAAAATAAGAACATGGTATAATTTTTGGATGAACAAAAGTAACTAACCAATTCATATTAACCTTTTCTTTGAGAGAGAGAGAAAATGACAAAAATATTTTGTGGAAGGAATAATGTAGATAAAATGATGAAGGAGACCAGTAGAGTGCTACTAGCCAAAAGATATCATAGAACTCAAAAGAAAAAACAATATATTTGATAGAATTTTCAACTCTCCACAACAATAATGATTATGTTTGTCTGGCAAGGTTACGCATAGCTTAGCTGTTTGTTTTAGCTCTCTTCATTATTCCAACAGATAAAGTTAAAAAGTCATTTGACCATATTTTGCAAACTCCATCACAGTGAAAGATCAATCAATGAAAAGAGTGACAAGTGAACTTGTGAAATTCAAAGTGATTTTTTATAACTTTCAGAAGTTTCAGACAAACACAGTCTAATCTTTGAAGAAATTAATTTCCTTGTGGCACCACCTAGGGATGTTTAATGATCAGATAAATCACGATTTCAGAAAAAATGACTTAATTCAAAGCATTAAGTAGACCATTTCACAAACAAAAACCTCATAAAATATAGAAACAGCATACAATTCCAGACCTTTCAGAGGCATGAGGTGGCATTTGAGCTGCTGAGTATCACTATTCTGCTTCTGAAAAGTGTAGTCACCTTCAAGCTGCTTGACTGACACCATATTATATATATAGAACTTAAGTAGATTTTAAAGCTAGAATGCAGTGTCTGATCAAACGTCCAAACCACCACCAGCAAGGAAAGTCAAATCTGCAGGATGCCCACCAGCTGAAGGTAGGGCACCCCGACCACCGTGGAAAGAAGGGGAAGCAATAAGGAATTTAAGGAAACCTGCAGGACATTCTCTTCCCCTTCTAATTTTAATACGAGTTTCTTTCCTTAGAGCCGTGGTTGGATAATTGCAGCCAGCCCTAGTCGGACCAGCAATTCCTGAGCAGTGCCAATGAATTAGCACCTGCTACAAAGTTCAGTAGCTCAATGAATTGTATGTCTCCAATAAGAACTAAAACCTACAAAGAACAGAGATAATCAAGATACTCTCAATTGGTTCTGCAAGACAAAAATTGCAGTCAATGAAAATTTTCTCAAAATGCACAGAATATACGGTGCTAGACTTGACAAGGTTAGGAAGATGTCAAACAGATTTAAAGGATAACAGAAATATTAACTAAGAATTCCAACAGAAAAAGTAGAATTAGGTCAAAAGTGGTTCTGATATGTCAGGGAAAGCAGTCAAATAATAAGAAAAAGAGAAAAAGCCTCAACCTTCCAATGCAGTATCAACTCTTGTAAATTATTTCCACCTGAGACATAGCAGCAAGAAAAATGAGTTTGACTCCCTGGAACTATAACTTGCACTTGATTCAAATAGGATAAATCAACAAGATCAATACCACATCAAAAACCTCCAATATAAAATCAAGCCCACGCAATAAATCACAGCTTCAGAACATCATCTATCTGAAAAAGTAAGGGGCATTAGTCACTGATATTACAGGAGGTGTTTGGTTGCTCTTTAGACAGAACTACATTAAACCAGGTGGGTAAGTGTTCATCAAAACCCCTAATTCTGTATTTCTCCACAAGATTTAGCGTTCCTTGATAACTAATCTAAAATTAGGTTCAGCAAACCTATATTCCAATCGCCAAATCCCCCAAACCATAGCGAAGAGAAAAAAAAAACGTCGAGACCTTTCACTAATCCAACACCACCTCCGACTGGCAAAATTTTCCCTCGGGAACTTGCAAAGAAAAGCATTGCATATCAAAACACGTAAATCGCGCCTGTTATCCTAAAAATGTTCATATATTTCCAAGCAAACAAAGTTAATTTCCACTAAAATACATAATCCGGTGAGCATGTCTCTTATAAACCGAAAAAAAAATTTCTGTAATCAGAAAGAAACCTAATTCTCTCCCTAATAAAGCAAAAGAACCCTTCAATTCACCAAAGCTTCCGTTTGGAATCGAATATGGAAAAGCCTTTACCCGACCGATCACCAATCGCCCGAGAAATCAACCGCAAATGACATATAGTTGTGAAAAAGAAACGCAGAGACAGAAAGGGAAAAACCGAACCCTAGGGTTTCGAGAGGGAGATTGGGAGAGGGGATTAGGAATCGAGATCTTGTTGGGGATTACCGGAATAGGGCGGGAAGGTGAACGAGGCTTTCGTAATGCACGGAATCTCCTCCAAGACTCGCGGAGTAGCCGGCAGCCACCGCCAGCTGTCTTTGCTGTCCTAGGATCTGCAGAACTTGCCGTTACCGTTCTGCTACGTGGCTTATTATGGTTGGTTGAAGAAAGTGGGGTTCTGTCTCGATTAACCACCGATATTTTGATTCAGAATCAAAATTAATAAATTATTTTTACAAATTAATAATTTTTTATAAAAAATAATTTTTTAATAATTTAAATTTCGAAAAATTATTTAATTTTATATAATAATTTAATTTAATAATATTGTAAAATAAATAATATTAATTTTATATAAAAAAATAATTTTGAAAAAAATTGATTTCGATCTCAAACCAAACCCGCCTAGACTCTCCCACGCGCACATGTTCAATGTGGGTCACATGTTTGGAGTTCCATTCACAATTAATAACAGAAGTGACTATACTTGCACATAATAATCGCAGCGTTATTGATTATTATGTTGAGGATCTTCACAACGGATAATTTAGCTTTAAAGCTATTACATGGCAAATGATTTTTTTTTTTTTGGGTACGCTAGATGATAAATGAAATCAATTCACAAAGACAAACCATGGAAGTAGAGCAGTTCATTCAGCAAACCTCAATCCTGTACACAATCACAGATGCAACAATGACTGTACAATTTTTTTACCAAGAAAAGAAAAAGCTCTGACTATACAAATTTATTAAAAACAGAACTCTTTAACAATCCCATAGACTATTGCCTATTGTATGAATCAACCAAAGCTGCATCCAATTTCTCTTTTCTTGCATTCAACAGTAACCAGTGCAAGATTAGGTGATGTCACAAAAATCTCAAAGCAAAACCAGCCTCTAACAACCAAATACCGAGAAAAGAGAGACATTCGGTTTGGAACAAGATAAAAAATATCAAGTTTTCTTTCTTTTTTTTTCTGGCGGACAACATAAAGGTTGAAACTTAAAACAACAAAGCCTTGTCGTGACAAGGCTGTGGATTACAACACAAGGACACACAATACCCCACCAATTACCAAATCTGAGATCCCGGAATTACAGTCACCGTATACCAATAGAAACAGCAGAACTGAGCACAAGAAGCAAATATTGTGATCAAATGCAAGATAAAAATAACACGTATAAAAACTGCATCATAAGTAGAGTGCTAATGTAAACATAACTCTTCACTGTTATTCTACAGAATTCATCTGGTGGGAGAGAGCACCATGATGTCACTCTGCTCTATGCCTTGAGCCTCCCACTGAAACCACGCTTGCTGTGCCAGACACCGCCTCGATCACTCTTGATCTGATTCCTCTTGGCTGCGACTGAACACTGGTCAGCTCGTCCTCCCTTTTCGCTCATCTCAACCTGGGCCTTTCGGCGTCTCATCCGATTCTCTAGTCTAGCACTCCTAAGAGCTTGAACCCTCTTCTCAATCTCAAGTGCCTGTGAGAAGTTCCAGACCCTAACTACACCCTCCTCCCCACCACAGACAACCCTATCAGCACCGATGTCTACAGAGAATAAATTACATCCAAACCCATGAAGCATACGCTGCGGAGGCTCCATGCCATTGGAAACAGTACACTTAATCATGGAACCATGCCCCTGTGTCGATCGCAGGCCTGATTTCAAAAGCTTTCTCACATCAATTAGTGCAAGCCTGCCATCACTGGAAGATGACACAAGCCAAGGAAACTCAAATGCGAGAGAGTGAACTGGACCAGTATGTGGCACCCAAGTAGCAGCTGGCTTTTTGTTGTCATCATCACAGTGGCTATCCGTCTCAAACATATGAATGGCACCATCCTCTCCGCCAGTGAATAATAAATCACCGGTGTGGCTCCGAGCCAAAGCATGAGCATTGCCCACATGAGCATTATAGATGATATCTTCAAGGCATCCACATTCAGTGTCCCATATATAAACATCTCTACCAGCAGTGCTCACAACCGTTGAGCCACGAGGAACAAGAGACCAAACCCAATCTCCATGCCTCAATACGTTCAAGCATTTCAGTCGAGCCCGATCCCACACCCGGACACTCATGTCCCATGAACCACTGTAAATCCTTGCAGAATCCAAAGCAAGACAAGTCACAGGGCCCTCATGACCCCAAAGTCGAAAGTCAGTATTCTGGTTTGTGACGGATCCCGTGATATCAAACAAATGACAATGGCCTTCAATTGCCCTCCAGCATTGCAAGAACGCATCTGTGCCGCCAGCAACCAAAAGCTCAGTATCTGCAGCAATAGCACGAATTGTGCAGCCAAGAGGCCGAGAAACTGAGATCGACAAGCCTTCTTCCATATCCCACATGCGAATCACGGAGTCATATCCTCCTGTGAATATAAGCTTAGCCTGCTGCAGAAGGAACACAGCCCGAACAGCCTCAGTGTGACCATGGAGGACATCAATGCTGTAGCGACCCATAAATGATTTACTCCTATACTCCCTTTCTGTAAACAACTCCTTCCAAGATTTCTGGCTTGGAGAACCGGCACCTGAAGGGCTGTTTGAGTCTGACGGCAAGCCCCACCTCTCACAGTAGAAATCCTTCCACCCCTGATGATCAGAAGCTATGTTATTAAGAAGGGTGGAGACACAAGAGACAATAGCAAGCTCCTTGGCATCCAGGCAGTGGAGGATCTCAGAAACCAAGACCGGCGGGAGGTCAGTGATCGACCGACGAACATCAGAGTTTGATTCATCAGTGCTAGTGCTACCGGATACAAGATTGGCCTTCCTAGAAAGCGGAGCACCAGAAAATCTTGCGATGATAGATTTGTTTTGTGATTTCTTCAGGGGATTGGGCTTCAGGATGGCAGAAGAAATGCTTGGTTTGGAGATGGACAGGGGGAGTTCTTCGTCCCAAGGAGTACTATTTGTATCACTACTTTCTCCAAACTTCTTTGACAACGAGTTCCCTTTCTCCAGGCATTTCAATGCCATAAAAAAGTCGAGGCCTGAACAGAGCTTTAGCCCTAAAATTGCCTCTCTACTATCAGCTCTACTGTAAAATCCTAAAAAGAACCAACTTTCAATGAATTGAAGGCCTAAAATTTTAGAAGTACGTCAATGGTAGATGTGAGAGGGAAACTTCTGGAGAGATCCTAAATTTCCCTTTTTGTAAAAGTGAAAAACCTGATTCTCAGAATTGAACCGAAATGAAAAAAACAAAAACAAATTTTGGCACAATCGATCCTAAATCCTTTGAAGAAGAGAAATTGAAGAACCCTAATCAGATTTTTTTTTTTTGAGGAAGAAACCCTAATCAGATCTTGCCCTCGGGGGAAAAAAAAGGATAGTGTTAGCCCTAACTACTATATTCCTCCGAATTGGGAATCAAATGGATTGAATTAGAAGTGGAAAAGCAAGGAGATACCTCCTGGGATCTGATTTGAGGGGATTAGAGAACCCTAGAAATGGGAGGAAGAAGCCCTAATTCTTCCAATGGTTAGGGGCGGCAGAAGTAAGAGAGAGGTGTCTTTCCACCGCCATGATCCAATGTAATCAACGGATAGATTTCGTTAGACTCCATCAGAAAGCAATCCGTGATTCGATGTACGGTTGAGATGCTTATATCGGTTTGGTCGGGTTTGGTCCACTCCTACCCGGTTCATTTCTTGGATATGGACTTTTTATTTTTCCTTTTTTTTTTTTGCATAAACCTCCTTTTAAACAAGCTAGATTGCATATTTTTTATTCTAGTTTAAAAAATTGCGGATTTGTGTTTGGGTTATCGGGTCAGCAGCGAACACGCTATTCGATCAGAGATAACACTAGAAAACTAAAATATTTGCGGTATATTCCTTCTGAAGGCAATTTGAATAAATTCTTAATTTAGAATTGAGAAATTGGTGAGTGTTTGGACTAATATTTTTTGAATAAAATTAAAAATTGATGAATTCTATCTATTTTAAAAAATATATTAAATTTAATATTAAATTTAGTACAAAATATAAATATAAATATAATTATAAACACAAAGTATATATTTTTAAAAATATTAATACTTTATTAAGTAAAAAAAAAAAATTAATATTAAAATATAAGAAGTAAGAAAAAAAATAAAATTAAAAATAGTCCAAAAATAAAAAATTCCATAATTATAATACAATTAATTTAGGATTTATTTAATATATTTTTATTAAATAATTTAATAAACATAAAAATACATATATATTAAATTTAATATTAAATTTAGTACAAAATACTAAAAAATATAAATATTATTTACAAATATAACATATATACTATTTTTTAAAAAATACTTTATTTATAACTAAATAGAATAATTAATATATTAATATTTAAAAATGTTAAGTTAATTAAGAAATTAATATAAATTTAAAATGACCCAAAAATAGAGGATTCTATAATTATAATACATTTAATTTAGGATTTATTTAATATATTTTTTTCTTGTTAAATAACTTGATAAACATAAAATACATATTTTCTTAGAAATATAATTTATTATTTTTTAAAATTAATATAATTATTAAAATGACCCATAAGTGGAGAGTTATTTAAATATAATAAAATTAATTCAATATTTATTTATTATATTTTAGCTATTAAGTTAAATAATTTGATAAACTTAAGATTATAATTTTAAAAAATAATTTATTTTTAGTTAAATAAATATTTTAAAATTAAAACAAGTAAATTAATTTTTTTAAAAAAATTAAAATAGCCTAAATGTTATATAAATTCATCATTTAATTTGTGAGTCCCACCATAATTCTTGGGAATTTGATGAATTCCTCTCAAAATTTTCAGAATTTAAAACTGAAATTGGAAAAGAATAAAAATTGCCCAATTCCTTAATTCCGGATTTTGGAATCGAATCAAGTACTGAAATTAGGAATTAGACTTTTAAATCCTCTAATTCCTTTAATTCGGTAGTTATGTGAAAATTGCCAGTATATTTTGATTTTTTTAATTTTTTGAATTACCGAAAATTTTTGATAAATTCACAAAGACTTCCCATCGTCTCGTGTCTTAAAGTTAACTTATAAAAAATTATTTTTATTTTAATAAATATTTATTAAAATATTCAAAAAATATTTTATTTTAATTCAAATTTATCAATTAAATTTAATATTAAATTTTTTTTTATTTAATTTTGTTTTAAACAATCAGTTTATGATAATTCGATAATTAATCGAATTTTGAATTCTCGTTTGTTATTTTTTAATTAATTGATAAAATCTTGAAAAACGTAATTATTGTGCAAATTAGATGGGATTTACAACTGAATTTTTTATTTCTTGACCTGCATATCTCCTTTTACTTCTCACGAGAGAGTTATAATTAAAAAAAAACAACAACATTCCGACAGAATTGGTTCCAAATATCTCTTTGAATTCCTTTAAAATTACATATAATTACCTCAAATCTAAATAATTACATACTACTCCTCGCATATTTAATTTAGATAATTACATATAACTTCTAACATTTTTATGATATGTTTCAAAAATCTCCCTAGCAAGGTATATGTAACAAATCTTAATTATTTTTGTTATGATTAATTAGACATTTGAAAATTTTAAATTATTTTTAGAAAAAACAGAAAATGTGTGAAAAAACCACTGAGATGGACTTTAGGAATTTTAAAGAACTTCAGGGCCTCAAGTATGAATAGGAGATAAAGGACATTTTTTTCATATATTTTTTCAAAAACAAAGATAATTGAAGAATTTCACATCCATAGTTGAGACTCGAGAGATGGTTTGTTACATATACCTAAGGAGAATATAGGAAATTAAATGTAATCATTTTAAATTTGAAGATATATATAAATTCAAGGGGTTGTTTTAAAAAATCCAAATATAAAATATTCATTGCTGGACCACTGTATCAATAGAAAACAAGCTCAACAATCTACAAACTAGAGGAAGTTCCTTAAAATTGGGAAAACAATAAATTCGAAAATGTAAACTTTGGCATTCAATCTCGACTTCAAACTTAATATACTGTCAATCTTTTACAGCATTTTCAAGTTTTATAGTGGAATAGATTACAAATAATTACATTTTCTCCAGCATCATGCAAAAAGATTCACCAGTTTTGAAGAATTACTGAAGACAATTAGCCCACAAAACACCTAAATTAGCAAGATACAACTTACAAGAGTTACAAAAGACGAAGCAGAAAATAATGCACCTAGTTCCCCATCATGTGGTCAAGCCTTGCAGCTTGCATTGCAATCGGGACAGAGTTCCCAGCAGCCACATTGTGCAACAGTTGCTGAAGCCAACGCCGAGTTGCAGGATCATCCTGTGATGCATCAAAAACCAATAAATAAGACCAATTTTGATTTGCTTAGCCCAGTGGAGACGAACAAAAATAATATTCAGACAGAAGAAATTAGTGATTTCAAGAGGATTCATGTAAACCATTTTATCCCAGCTAATATTCCATTTCCAAGTAAACCAAGAATCTCTTCTCTGTATACGAAAACAGAGTGCTCACATCCGGAATAGTACTCACCCGAAGACAACTGTTAAATGTTCCATCTTTCAGCATATCAGGAAGGCAATTCTGCAAAGCCTCACATGCCCTGCACATATTTGTTTACACAACTTTTTATTGCCCGATATGTCCCTACCTGTTTACCTATCAGTAGGTTGGACTGGAAAATTAAAAAAGAAACAAAGAAACCACGACTAACCTTGGATTATCAGAAAGCCTAAGATAACACCGAATGATATGCTTCAGAAGCCTTGTGGATGGTTGCTCGGCAAGTGACGCAACCATTGTTGCAAGCACGCTACCAACAGCATAGAACCGCTCTGCTGTAGCACAAATATATCGGAGTCCAACATCATCCAAAAGGATTTTTTGAACAATAAACGTAGCCACCTACAAAGGCCATGTAGGATAAAATGTATCTTAGCCTCCACATACAACATGTATCTACCTCTATGACTAGGCAAGGCTGCATGAGAAAGAAACGAACAAATGAAGAAAAAGACATGAATTTCTCAGCCCCCAAGAAATTCTCTACTTCTCTTCGGGGGAAAAAAGAAAAATAGAAAAGAAATTAAATGCGATAAACTGGCTCCTCAATTCTACATGACATTGAATAACTTACTCTCTAAATTAGAATATTATTTTAAGTAGTGTGGCCATAAACAGGTTGATAGCCAAAATCAGGGTTGACCAGAATACTGAACAGGCAAATCCGAGCCAATCCAAACCAGACCCAAGCCAAAACCAGAGACTCAGAACCCGTACCAAAAATATTATAGTGAGAAGGCAAGTTTCTGGATGAACACATTGACAACCCTAAGTAATAGACAATACAAAGGTGTTTTGAGCGCTTAACATATGTTTAGAGGAAAAACCATTTGGAAAATCAAAAAAGCATTCAAGCAATAAAATGCAAACTTGATCAATATAAGGCAGGAAGATTTTAAACGTGTAAACAACTCTAAGTTATTATATCACTCACTGTTTTGGAAAGTTCACTGCCCATCTCCATAGTACGCAGACAAAGGGGAATTATCTCTGTCTGGAGAAGGAAACTGATTACTTCAGTATCATCAACCTGCAAAAGAATAAATAGGGTCTCCTGTTGAACTTGTTGCAGTAGAGTAACATTCTTGAAAAGATAAAAAGAAAAAGAAGAAGGGAGAGAGTTGTATCTAATAGTTAATGATCATGTCATTTGGTTTCAGGAGATTAGACTTCAAATATGACCAAAAAAAGAATACTTATTTTTCTTCAAAATAACATTAGCAGAATAACCTATCTTCTTCAGTGCAATGTCATCATCCAAGGAAAATGGAGATTAGCAACAAAAACAGTGAAAGAGACATACTTAAAGCACACATCTAATAACATCGCCACATTATAGGCTTGTGAAAGCAGAAACTGCAAAAAAATCAGGTGACAACAAGCAAAAAGATTTCTGTGCGGAAATCGCTTCAAGACTATTTTATCCATTACCTCAAGGGCCACTTTTCTAATTAGGTGAGGCTAATCCATAATACCTTAGAGCTCCATGGCTCTTCCCTGAGTACACGAGAGAATACAATAAACAAGGCATAAAAATCAAAGGCACAAAGTGGCAGTTAAAATGGAGGCATGACAAAGGAATAAGACAGTGACATTGAAGATATAAAAGATAAGAAAAGCATTCTAAGACCACACTAGAGTTGGCAATGATATAATTGCAAAAAAATATAACAGGATTACTGAAGTACCTTTACAAGGGCACCAATAACCCCCAGGCTAGTAAGCCTTAAATATTCAAATGGCCTTGTTTTGCTGGTTGTATTCAGGAATGGATACAGATACAGAGGTATATGAGCTGCCATGAGAAAGAGGCAAATGAATAAATTTCAATTAACAGCAAGGAATTCTTAAAATAAAGCCACTGGCTCCAATTTTTTCAGAAGTTTATCCTTTAGTAAGCTTGGGTGAATATTTATTTTTTAAAAAAAATGCCTATACAAGTGGTTTACTCACAAAGAAAACTGGTCTGAAAATATTAAAATTCACTGCTTCATTGATTGGCCATCCCCATAACGCTAATAAGGCAAATGGTTATTCATCAATTCCAAGCCAGATGCATATGAAATTTAACGTTATAATAGAATTTGACACAAAAATCATATGAAACAAAAAAGATTCATTGATTCAGTGTTACCTAAAATTCTATCGGTCTGATAAAAAGTAAAATTCTATTAGGGAATAGTAGAGAAGTGGAATTACTTATAAACTTTCTCATTTGGAATGGAAGACATATATTTTTCCTTTTTTTGCTTCAGAAGAATTCAGAGGGAAAACAGACTCCTTGACCTGGTTTCTTTTTTAAATTTCACTTTTAGTAGAATGACTTGAATAGTTCAATTTTACTTATCAACATAAATGAAAATTTTTAAGACTAGCAAAAGCCTAGGGTAATTGGTCTAAGAACTGATTGCACTTTCGGACTAGTGAAAAAGGAAGACTATAGTATTAGTGGAAATAACCAATGCCATTATGCCAGTTTAAAAAGTGCATGTGAAGATACTCAACAGTCTGGTCCTCCCAACAGTAAGAAATAAGGCACTCATCAAGCATAAGAAGATATAAATAGGTCTTATAAGGTAGGCACATCCCAAAGTGGAGACAATGACTAAAAGTGACAAGAACTAAGTCAAATGATTGAATGCTCTGCCTCTTGAAAATTTTACAAATATTTCAGAACCATTTTAATGCTAATCCAAGTGACACAAGCAAGCTCTAGATATCCAGTGTAATCACAATTCTTCTAAGAAATAAATGCATAAGCTTAAGTGCTTAGTTGCACAATGCTTAAGGTGGTAAGCGTCAGTTTAAATACAGCTACAAGGCATACCATTCAGGAAAAGTATCCTGGTATCTGGGTGTGAAGCAACACACTGCAAAAATACAATGGCCAAGAAACATAGGATTAGGCAAAGAGATATAAGGCATCTAACTTTAACACAACTAACAGTAACAAGCACATGAAAACTTCATTAAATGACTTTGAACCCCAATTTTGTGGTAACTGCTTATAAATGCAACATACCCAAAAAAAACTTCCATGTTTCAGTAATTGCAAATAAGTTTCCACTTCTGTGAGAAAAGCAATTAAAACATGCTAGGTGTATTTTACATAAGGATGAGAATTTGTCATATATTTGTCTTTAATACGCTTTCATGGTACACTATCCTTCAATATTTCCAAAAAAAATCTAACAGAAGTGCATGTTAACAAGTTGGAAAAATTGTGAGTTTCAATGCTATTTTAGAAAGCTTAGAAAAGCAATCTATGTTAAAACTTCTCTATATCTTTATATATTTGAATTCTTTTCCTTTTTTTCTCCTTTTTGAACAACACAATTTCTGACATAGTCTTCACTTCAGAAAGTGATTTTAGTCTGCCAAAACATTGCCACCTCTATGGAGATATAGATTTCAGATCTTCAACTCCTAAGTGGTGCAGATTATCGGATCCTAGATATATGACGGTTGTGTTTCTTTACAAAGTTTCTCTGCCATAAAACATGCTCTAACAAAAAAGTACAGAACATCCAGGAGATATAACTTGTTGGAATTCACAGCATAAAGAGAACAAAACACCGTATTCGAAACCTCAAAATTATGTAAGAAACATTAACCTGAAGAAGAGCAAGTGCATTGCAAACTCGGTTTGACGCAACTGGCGTCAAAGTTGGAGGTGACAGAGCAGGATAGATGGAAACTATTTCCTGTATAATTACAAAATGATGCTTTAATTATCAATATAATGTCAAGTAAATTAGTGATGCATAAAAAATAACACAGTTTGACATGAACCTTTTATACATACAACATGCATAAGTCTACATGAAACGACTATCTGAAAATAACAGGGACTATAATTTAAAATTTTGCAGATGCTAACAACAAAATAACTGGGACGTCAAAATGCCCAGCCCATCCAACTGAAAAAAAGGGTAATCAAACCACTTGCGAATTACCATGCAGTTTACGATGGAGGCAATCATAGACTTCTAAAAAGTACATAAAAGTTTCTCTCCAACCAGAACTTAATGGAGATAATCAGATAAAATAGCGTTCTGAAATTCCAGCAAAAAAGTGAAATCCCAACAAAAACTTATGCTTTGTCATATGATAGACACAAGGAGAGAAAATCCCACTACTCATTGTCATCGTATACAA
Source organism: Trichopus zeylanicus subsp. travancoricus (assembly GCA_005019695.1). Lineage (NCBI taxonomy): Eukaryota > Viridiplantae > Streptophyta > Magnoliopsida > Dioscoreales > Dioscoreaceae > Trichopus > Trichopus zeylanicus. Next base: position 129,049 of record RXID01014353.1, read on the forward strand.
CAAAATTTCCTGTCTTGAAAAACTATATTTCACATAAAGAAACTCAGTTTTGCCTTGTAATATAATACAGGCAAGAAAGTTCCTTCTATTTTCCCCTATTGTCCCTTCTTATTGCCTATTTCTATTATTTTACAAAATGATACTTCAAAGCCTACAAAACCAACACATGCAATGCCAAGAGAATTAACAACAACGGAGCATTTCCAGGAGAATTAACAACAATGGAGCAGTAGTGGTGTCACAAGAATCCCACATCAACGCAAGCCATATCATAGAAGGAACAAAACCATACTTGGAGAAGTGCAGCAATGGTACCGAATGAATTCCACAGCAATGGAGCTAGATCTTGAAATATCTCTCTTTTCTGAGTGGAAAACAAGAGAAAGTCAAGCTAATTTTTCAGTCTGTGTCCAATATCCGGAAACGGACAAAAAGACTAAATAACAAAACACAGAACCATCCCATGGAACAAAATTCCTGCTTTAAACAACCAGAAAATCAGAAAAAGCCGTCGCATCAACAACGAAAAGGAGGAAAATAGATCGGAGAATTCAAAATCTAGTCAAGTGACTATTGACTTCTACCGGAACGATTAAAAAACACCAGTTCAGATTAAACCCTCGAATTCAGCATAAATAGCAAGTTTCCTTTCCTCCCCCGGATCTCATCATCGCCATAAAACATCGCCATGAATTCAAATATAAAACCCAAATCTTTTTCAGCCCCAGCCACTCCAAATAAAAAAACGCTCTCAATCAAGCTAAAAGCCTAATCTTTTTCCACCCCTCCGACTCGCAATCGAGAAAGAGAAGAAGATGCCTTCGAGAGGTCGAGGAGGGCGTTCTCTCGGAGCTCGGGATCGCAAAGGTCGAGAACGAGCTGCTCCGCGGACGCCATTTTGCGATCTCTGTTGACCTGCGCCGCAGCGCCGCCGGCAGCGGCGGCGGCTGCTACCGGCGAAGGCGCCGGGTTGCTGCCGAAGGGAGGGTTGAGAGAGATGGACTGGGGCATATTCGCCATAGTTTCTTCTTCTCCTTGCCAGAAGGGGGGAAGGGCGGAACCAAACCGGCTTTATCGAAATGAACAATAGAATGGGTGCTCTTTTGGCCTGGAGTGCGACGTATCCCATGCAAGAATGGCGGTAATTCATGATGGGATCTGCACCGTCAATTCCGCTTTGAGATCTACGTTACACAAATCCGAAGATAATACTTGACGCGTTTGGTTTCGGTCTAGCGCCTCACTAGTCGAACAAATAATTAGTCAGACTAGCGAGTTAGACTCAAATTTTAATCAGACTAATTACAGGAGTATTTGAGTGAGTCTAGGATTAATTCGACTATGGCGTCAACTCGAGAAAGCCGACTAATTCGTTCGTTTAGAAACTGAACCAAACCAAGCTCGAGTTTACTCAAGCTCGTGCCAAGCCGAGCTCAGATCGAACTCAAATTGATAGTTTGTCGGTCGAGCGAAGCTCAACTCACTCAAACTGGATTCGTTTCCCCCCCTCTAAATCCCGACTAATTTAGGCTTTCTTTTTCCAATTTTGAAGCTAGCCCAACTGACCTTGTCCGAATTGAGCAACCCACTTGGATAGTACGCGTTTGCTTCGATTTCGAATTTAGGAATCGTAAAATCGTGAGAATTGAATGATTTCGGGGAATTAAAGGAATTAAATAATTACAGTATTTGGATAAATATTTATTGTAGGGAATTGGAAATTGACCAATTCCTAAATTCTAAATTCCGTTGTTTGGTTAACAAATGGAATTGATCAATTCTATAAGTTGTTGAATTCTTATGTTTGGATGAGTTTTTACTGTAGAAAATTGAGAAATATATAAAAACAATTAAAAATAATAAATATTTTAAAAAAATAAAAAAAGTAAACTATGTAAATAACTTATTATAATCAATTACAGATTTATTTAATATAATTTTATTATTATCTTCTAAAATAATTTTTAAAAAACATAGAAAATATATACTTATTTTTTGAAAATAATTAATATTTAAGTAATTTGAGTAATAAAATAATTTTAATTTTAAAATTATTGAAATAATTTTAAAAATTAATAAGATTTTACAAAAAGACTCAAAAATGAAGGGACTTCGGTTTCACTATATGTACAAATATCATAATAAATATTATGATGATTTGTATCTACTACAGAGACAACTTAATATATTATAAAAGACATCTTAGCAGGTTAATACAAAAATCTGCTCAAAAAATGGTTAAATATATAGTTTAACTTAACAGGTTATTACAAAATATATAACTACATACTTATATCATCTATAAACTCCTGAAGCCACTCAATTATGTCCTCATCATTCATACCATCGACAAATGTCATGTCATCAACCTCGTCCTCATGTAAACGCCTACATGCAAGTTTCAAAAAAGACTTACTAAATCGTTCTCCCTTGAACTTCATCAAAGTTGGATACACGGCTTTCTTCCAAGGGAGGATGCAACTTGACGCATGTTGATCATCAACTCTTCCATCATCCTCTGATCAACAGTTTTGCCCTTACGCTTACGTGACCTCGATGTATTCTCTGAAAAAGAGGCTTTACTGTTTATCTTTCGACTGACTACCAGTAGCATAGTTGGTAGAAAGTCCCTCTCTATCAACTGCATTATGAGTATCTTAGTCTATAGAATGTTGTTATTGAGCCTCCTCTCAATTAAAATCTTTTCCAAAATTGTCAAATGCAGATTTAGTCATACTACCAGTAGCATAGTCTGATCCACAAATTAGGAGCAACTCCTCGTAAAGGGGTATACGTGTGTTCAAAATATGTTTAGCTTCCGGAATTTGCTGCAATATTATATTTAAAATATGTTAGATGTAACCTAAACTGATAATATATTTACAAAATAAAAAAAATAGGAAAAATATATTTCTTTCTTACGGCTATGATATCAACATAGACTTGTCCGAATGTTGTGATCATCTTCTCATATTCAATCCACCCTACTCCACTGATGTCTTATACCTTTTTAATGACTACAACTCACTTCTTTAATGTCTTCTTATAATGACTTTCAACATTATCAACGTTCAACTCAATATTGAACTGTGCATTCACAGCATTTGCAGCTGTGACAAATGCTTGCTTCTTGAAAGACTTGTCTTATTTTAAACCTGCATGCATTTGTCCAACTAAAAAATTAATAAGAAACTCAGAGTTGCTTTTAGACCACACTTTATGTGATCTATGAATCCTAACCTTGGTTGTTCTTTGTTTCGCAACTGCTACTTCCAAGTTAGGACTCCTGTCAGAAAGTGAGTTGGAGGAGTCAAGTGCTTCATATCCATCTGAGTCCATACCTTTTAAACAATAACATAGGCTTTAGTAAACAAGTATAATAATACATACACATTTAATATAAAGAACAAGCGTCATATCAAGCAAACCAGTGTAATAATAGGACATTTATAACACAATTCACGTAAATATATGCACAAGCGAAATAGTTTGATACAAACAAAAAAAGATAAACACAAAAATATGTTCACAGACACAACTAAATCCTAATGATGATTATAGACCTCCCACATCTCTGCAGGTATGTTATCCCTTAAACAATCCACTGGAGATTCTCCTCACGTTACTCCCTTATTGTTTGACTAATGTAGAATGACTCATTCTCTGCTGCAACCTCGTTCTCATGGTCCACATTCACATTTTTGTTCAGTATTTCGTTATTTGGATCAGCAATCATGATATAATTGTGGATGATACAACAAGCAAGAACTATATCAACTTGGGTTTTGAATGGAAAGAAAGGAGTCGCCTCCAATATATGAAAACGCCCCTTCAAAATCCCAAAAGCTCGTTCAACTTTAGAACTTAGAGATGCATGTCTTTAGTTGAATAACTCTTTTGCATTTTGTGGTGGGCGACCCAGTTGTTCCTTCAGATGGTATCTCACCCCCCTATATGGTGCAATAAATCCAGCCATTGTTGGGTAACTAGCATCAACAAGGTAATATTTTCCTTCTATTAGCTTTAGACGACCAGGAGGAGATCGTGAAATAGCATCTTTCAATACCGTAAAATCATTTGCAGACCCTTCCCATCCTGCCAAAACATATAAAAATTTAAGACCGACGTCAACTGTAGCTAAGACATTTTGTGTGACACCCTTGCGTCCACGAAAACGTGCAATCATATTTGACGGTACTCTCGCATGCACATGTGTTCCATCAACTAATCCAATACAATCCTACATAAAATATAATCAAATATTAAAAACATATTTTTAATCAAATAAATCTAATGTGTTATAATAACATACCTTAAACCACGGATAATAATTACTATTGTTCTCTATGATAGGATGTGTCGAAGCGTCTGCTTGAGACGTGAACTGATCTCTGATTCCACATATAGCTCGGAGACATGCATTAAAATATCAACTAATTATCTCACCAGACCTTAAAAAAACTATATTTATGCTTCTATTTCTTGAGTGAAAACCAATATAATGCAAAAATATCGCAAGTTGTTCCTCAACGGTAATATATCGTGTATCGTATAAGAGATTTTAATCTCGCAACATACTGACCAAATGCATGAATACAGGCACATCCATCCTCAAATAGTCAAAACAGTTACTTCTACCACCATATAAAATATTGTGAAGATTGCCACCCCTCAAAAACTCTCTATTGGTTATTGGTTCAATGTGCAATTGGATTCCTTTTCTTCTGTTAATAATCAACATTATCAAATATGCTGTCATCAAATAGCAATATCCAGCAGCTCGTATTATGAACAAATCTAACTCGTCTTCGTCCATCTAATATTCAAATATTTGTCAAAAAATAATTTATTCATACATTCTCAATTGACTTTTTAATATTTTTAACACTACAAGTGTAACAAATTAACCAATTAACTTTACAAATCTGACCTGATCAACAAATTGATTTATTGTGGTCCAATACGTTTCTTCATCCCTTCTCTTCATCAGACGCTGCAAAATTTCAATATAAATACACTTATAAAAAAACCCTCATCGTTGAGATATTTACAATACGATAAATTAAACAAAATTTCTGAAAAATTTGGGGGTTTTTTTGCAAAAACCCATACCAATGCCTCCAACTGTAAAGAAACAAACAAGATGAATAGACAACCATGCAAAATTTGAATGGGGAAATTAGGACAACAAAAGCAATAATAAGAGATCTCGGCCATCTGCTTTCTATCAACCATGCATTTTCGCAAGAGAAAAGCAATTCAACTTGAGCAATTCATATTCTTATTTCGGAAGCAGAAGTCAACACAACTATGCTACCACGCCAAGCAATTCTTGTGAATAGCAGAAACAAGTCCTACTGCCAAGCTAGTGGGATCTCTCTCTTCTACTATTACTATTTATTGATAACCTTATCCCGGAACCCTTCCTTCTATACATAGAGCGAACAAAGAATACTCGAGCTCCATACGTCATCGAAAGATTGTGATTCAGATAGCCTTATTCGATGGCAACTTATACCAGGAAAAGCGTGATTTCATTTTTTTAAAGCAAAGCAACGGAGTACAGTGTATTTTCCGATCATAAGCATAGAGCTTATTACCCTCCACCCTAATCCCGGATCAGAAATCCCGATCATGAGCGATCACCTGTAGATCGGCGCTCCGGGGCAGCGGTCGGGGCCCAATCAGGGTAGTGGTAGGGGCAACGGTCGGGGCAGCGGTCGAGGCGTGGTCGGGGCAGCGGTCGGGGCGCAATCGGGGCAGTGGCCGGTTGGAATTCACGAGCTCAGAACTCACGAGCTCTGGAATCATGAGCTCTAAACTCAGGAGCTCTGAAATCACCGGCTCACCTGCAGATCGGCCGTCCGGCACTCTGGTGTAGCGATTCAGGGCAGTGGTCAGGGCGATGGAGAAGCTCGGTACTCAGCCGGTTGGAAATCACGAGCTCTGAAATCACGGGCTCACCTACAGATCGGCGCTCCGGCACTCCGACACAGTGATTTGGGGCAGCGGTCGGGGCGATGGAGCTTTGAACTCGGCCGACTGGACGAAATCACGAGCTCTGATGAAGATGAGCTCTGGAATCGTGGGAGGCAGGCACTCCGACACTCCAACGTAGTGATTTGGGGCAACGGTCGGGCCGATGGAGCTCTTCTTCGATCGGTTGGACGAAATAGCGAGCGACGAGCTCTGGAATCGTGGGAGGCATGGGAAGAAGACGAGATCTGGAATGGAGCTGAAATCGTGGGAAAAGAGAGGAAAATCATGGGGAAAACACGGGAATTGTTCTTTTCCCTTCGTTTTGGCCGGGAAAAAAAAACTGGAATTGGAGGAAATTGGAAATGGGTGATTCCCTCGATTTCGGGTTCTGGGAATCGAAAGAAATACGGGAATGGAGGGAATTGGACTTTCAATTCCTTTCATTTCCCCGATTCCCGGTTTTGGGAATCGAAACAAATACACCCTAACAGGCCTAGGCAAGGGAATATGAAACACAACCTTAGATTTTTTTACATATAACCCCTTAGAAATAGAAAAATACCCCTGCAATCTTGCATCACTCGACTATAAAGATGGTGCAAAAATATTGTGATAAATTTTCTAAAATAGAACTCAGTGCTATATGAATCCAAAACTCATAGCACAATCATCAAATCCTAACTGACATATGACATTCAATAGTTAGATTAAAGTAATTCGAAGATAAAATTCTCAACTATTACTCCATTAAATACAAGTTGACGCACGAAATATAAGCGAAAAATTAGGAGTACAAATGTTAATTTGATAGATCAAAGAATCCATGCGCGAATTTCCACATAAATTTGTGAAGAAATCAAACATTTTTAATAATTGGAAGCCCTTAGAAAAGACCAGCAAAAAATAATGGTCTCGCGTAAATCTGATCATTGGATAAGAGTTGAAACAAATATTTTACTCTGTAAATCTGGTCCTTGGATAAGAGCTAGCTGAAGATCTTGATCAGGCATTTGTATAATTTAATTATAATTCACGAGGAACTTATTGGAAGTTGGATTCCAAAGAGTTAAAACTTGAATCTATAAAGAGCAATGACAGTATAATAACATTTGCTTTAGAAAGCAAACCCATGTTTGCTGAGACAGTTACAAATCATTTTTGGAGTGTGTGAAGCCACATTTGCTCTTCCATGGAGCAATCAACATGGCAGGTGGAACAGCAGGAGGCAGGTATCAGGATAAGCCCAAGACACTGCTGCTCCATTGGAGATGGCCATGATCAACGAGTGTTGCGGTACTCCACTGCATCTTGGAGGATAATATTTCCTTGCTTGTCAATACAGTGGAACATACCCAAGACCAAGAAGAAGCGGCCATTATTCACCCCTATCAGCATTTGACTGAAGAACAGCTTCCGAAGCCTGAGAGGATAATTATTGCTGCTTGCATTGTGAAATATTGCTGGCTGATCAAAATTGAGATCTTGAGGGTTCTGATGACCTGAGCTTGACTTGAAGACCCTTCCATACCACAAAATATTTCTACCAACAAGAAAAGTCTTCCTAAAGAAATGTCAGACTTGCCGCAAATATGAAAAATTTCTTTTTGTGATGAAGAATTTGTATTACCTCGATTACTCCTAAACCCTACATAGATGGTAGCGTAATTGCATGAAAATTAGGATTGTTATCCAATTGATATCTAGAATATTGGAATATCTCAAAAAAATAATAAATCTAGAATATTGTTATGGTGCAATAATCAAACAATCTAAATATGACCATAAGATTTTCTTTTCCTTGACCCATAATAAAACATCAGAGGAGACAAATTGTGATCGTGACTTTTGCAAGATAACCTCACATAAAGTGTTGTGTGTTTCCATTTTTGTGATGACTACAAGATTGCTATAATGCTCATTTTTGGACAAACCTCACTTGAACTGCTACATTTCAAATATTCATAAAACTATTTAAAATCAGACTAATAAAAAACAAAATGAACTTTTATATTTGAGAGGGGATTATAATTAGTATTAACTTCCCTAGGCTGATTCACCAAATTGAGCCACAATCATTTCTAAGAAAATAAAGGCAAATATGATGGTTAATAATATTGCTAACCGATTTATGTAATTTGGACTTTAGCTTTCAAGTAAATAAGGCTGAGATTATGATTGATGTGACAAAAAATGCTAACTTACAAGAGAAGAACTATTCATTATTAAAGCCAAGACCTAGATCAAATTCATGATTTTTTATAGTACAGATACTCCAATTGGATTAATTTATGTATCTTAAATTGCCCTGACTGATACTGTAAACTAAGATTGGGAGGCTAACGAGAATCATTAGCTAATGAGTACAAAAGAACTTTTCTTTACGTTGAAACTATCGATAAATGATTCAGTTTAGGAAAAGAAAGAGAGAATATAAATCCATCATGATCTTGTCAAACTTGCATAAAGCACAAATAAAAACTGAGAGTTTAGAAGTCATGCAAAGATCTAAACCCTCTCAATGAGTTCATGTATCTCAAAAGGACATAACATTTTCTTTTTTCTGAAACAACTCACATCAACATCTTTTTTGAAGCAACTCACATCAATATATTTACTCCTTATCTATACAAATTAGCCCAAGAATGATATAAGAAATCTAAAAATCAAACAAGGATCCTTCAGTAGAGAATGTGGCCATTCAACTTCTAGTCCCAAAACAATGTAAGAAACCTAAAACATGGATCCTTCAGTAGAGAATGCAGCCATTCAACTTCCAAGATAAAACAGATCATAATTGATCGAAGGACAGAGCTAATAGGTTGTCGATGCAACAAGAGCTAACCTACAAGAAAAACTATTCCCTGTTCAAAATTTGACTTACATTACTACATGATTTCCTACAACAAGTTTTCCTCTTAAGTCTGTGTATCTTAGTGACCCTAGAATTTATTACAAATGGAGAATGAGAAGCATACAACAATGAGCAGAACAGGATAATTGTTCGCCACCCAACAATTGATATGATTCCCTCCTGAAAAGTTGGAGGAAAGATAAACCCATGTCACATTAATAAGTAATATTGTCAAGCACGTTCTTCTCTACAATAAAAAGTCTGTGTCCATGAAGCACAAAAAATCTGTAGATTTTTTTTTTTAAGATTTAACTTAGCATCTGTTGGGGAAGCCGAAAGAGTGTCGAACCGGAATAATATAATGAGCCAGACACCAAACCATCCCAAAAGCTTAAGCTCATGGGATATGAGTCTTTTCCACTATATATATTGGACCCTATTCATCCAATATCTGATGTGAGACTAATTTATCACACTTGACATTATAACAATCTCCCCCTTCAGGTGTGATTTGACAACATCAATTTTAACACTCTTAATCAAGAACTTTTTTACTCGACCAATTCCACCGTGTGACCCATATCAACGGGTTTGTGTCTCATTTTTTTTTATTTTTGAAGAGAAACTAACATACTTAATTTAATCGCACAATCACGGTAATTTCAGTCTTAAGAGTTTGCACAGCTTCGAACCTGAAGCTCTAATATCATTTGTTGGGGGAGTCGAAAGAGTGTCGAACCGGAATAATATCGTGAGCCGGACACCAAACCATCCCAAAAGTTTAAGCTCATGGGATATAGGTCTTTTTCACTATATATATATTGGACTCTATTCATTCAATATCTGACGTGGGATTAATTTATCACACCTGATATTATAACAAACATCATCCTCCCAAAAATTGTTGCTGTCAATAACTGGAGACATGTTAGAAGTCATAGCTGTTTCACTTAGCAAACCCATAAATTTATCTATCTTCAAATGCCATATTTTCCAACTCATATATCAGTTCGACTCTACGCATAAATAATCCAGGAACAACCAATATACTTTTTCTCAACAAAAATGAACTATTATTACAGTACCCACGCTAAAAACAACTTGAAATCATAAATTAGCACTTAAATTTGCAGGAAAATCACTGAGATTTCCCATCAGATCAAAAATAAAATTGAGCACAAAAAGTGGCAAATTTGCCGTCAAAGTAAAGCAAAAATGGAAGCGGATTAACCCGTTCGATCAAGAATATTGCAAGATAAAATTGATCTAACTCGCAAATTTTTTGGTCAGAGATTGCAAATTAGAGGAAAAAGGGGTTGGAAAATGACACCTTTCTGCCCTGCAGCTTCGAGGGCTTTTTTCCTGGGACAAGACGGAGGCTGGTTCGTCGGATGCGGGTTTAAAGGCTGCGGGGTCAAAAGTGGATTCGGGCATATGTCGATAGATACCTGTTTTAGAATTTACCCCGTTAAACTATCAGGGGTATTTGAAGGGTATTTGAAGAAAGCTCTACGTTTGCATATAACTCCCTGTATTAGAAATTTTACTTATTTTGTCATTTTTCATCTTGTTCTATTACTTGATATGTTTTTATCTTGGACATAAGAACTTGAATACAATTGTGAAGACTGAAGGGTGTAAATTGTAAACACGAACACCGGGGGGACGCGCATTAACCGAAAAGCCCTTAAAAATTTCCTATTTTGTTTTCCGTATATATTTGCCAATCATTTCGGACGGGTCTACTTTCTCTTGCGTATGATCCGATCCACTATCATTATTAGCCTGTTGCCTCGGGATAAGTACTACACATTTTCGCTTTCCGTACGCGCTCCCGACGGGAACAGAGTTCAGAAAGTCCTTCCTTTCCGCTCTTCCTCTTCTATTACGACCTTAAAAACCCCATCTTTTCCCGAACCCCCTAGCGAGGGTTTCATATCTATGGACGACCTCGACGGCGGCCTCAGCTTCGACTTCGAAGGCGGCCTCGACGGCGGCGCCCCCGCAGCGCCGGCCGTTGGATCCGCCTCTTTGATGCCATCGGAGACCCCGGGGAACCCCGCCGCCGCCACTGGGGATCCGGTGGCTGCGGCGGCGTCCGGCGCGATGGGCGCCGGGCGGAGGAGCTTTCGGCAGACTGTGTGCCGCCACTGGCTGCGGAGTTTGTGTATGAAGGGGGATGCTTGTGGATTTTTGCATCAGTTCGACAAGTCTCGGATGCCCGTTTGCCGCTTCTTCCGGCTGTACGGCGAGTGTCGCGAGCAGGACTGCGTTTACAAGCACACCAACGAGGATATCAAGGAGTGCAATATGTAATTTCGTCTCCACTTCCTTCCGATTCTTGTTTTTTCTTTTTACGATTTTTCTAGGTTAGATTTATGTGATTTAGGCTTTTCTATTAATTGATTGATGACATCTGATCTTGAATTTTGTGTTTATTTGATTTTTTTCGTTGTCTCTATGTGATTCCTAATTTTCTGTGGACTTCACATAGCCGGATCACTTAACTAGTTTGGCGAAATCCTGTGTGGGATTTTCCGTAGGGTTTTTCTTTGATGTATTTTTGTTTCACTCGTCTCCATGTCCTTTAACATGCTTGTCTTTACCATGCTTTTCATCAGTGATATGAAGGCTTCATGCTTTCTGCAAGCTTGCGCCCTGATTTAATTGCTCTTATAGATTCTTTGTTACAATATAGAAGTCAACAGATAATCAGCATATATCTACCTTCAAATCATCAAATTGAAATGAATTAATGTGCAGTATGTGCCACTCTGACAAAGAACATGTAACTGTTCGCATTACATATATTGCTGAAGTTAATATCACTGTTTTAAGATTTCATTGGTTGGACAAGCTTAAGTAGGTTGTTTCTGCCATGAATATCATTTATTTCTTAACCGGTTTTGTTACTTTGGTCATGTACATGCTCGGGTAATTCTGCTAACTGGTTTAGTGCATGCATTTAGAAGCAACTAACTTAATATTGGTATTCTTTCAGGTACAAGATGGGTTTCTGCCCAAATGGTCCTGATTGTCGTTATCGACATGTCAAGATGCCTGGACCTCCTCCACCTGTAGAAGAAGTTTTTCAAAAGATTCAGCATCTGTGTTCTTTCAATTATGGATCCTCAAACAGATTTTATCAGCACAGGAATAATGGTCATGCCCAACAACTTGAGAAGGCTCAATTTTCACAAGTATCTAGTGCAAATCAAGCAACAACAGTAAATGCATCTGGCACACCTGCAATACCTAATACACAGCCAACACAACCACAAACTCAGCAGACTCAACAACAACAACAACAACAACAACAACAACAACAGGCACAACAGGCACAACAGGCACAACAGGCACAACAGGCACAACAACAGGCACAACAACAGGCACAACAACAACAAAGTAGTCAGAATCAGGTGCAGAATCTTCCAAATGGCTTATCAAACCAAGTCACTAGAATGGCCTCACCGCTTCCTCAAGGGCAATCTAGGTGTGTCTGGAATTTCTAGATGCTACTCAGGTTTTGTAAAAAACTATCATTTTGGTGTTACACAGTGACAGAATTCCTAAAAGTTCAATCTTAGTTGTATTGCTTCTACAGAGCTTTTTAGCATTGGATATTTCAGTTTTTGTGACAACATTTGTTGGTAAAAACTGTCATTTTGGTATTATATGGTAAATATAATTCATAAAGTTTATATTTGCTTTTAGTATGAGGTACTTCATTTTTGTTTTAAAATTTGGCTGTTACTGTTTGAGAGTGTTGCTGTGCTGCTCCTTAAACTCGTAACAAGGAGCTCTATTTTTTTTTATTCTAATTAAGCATTGAATTTTGTATGCATTGTGACTATAATAGGTAGATGTAGCCATCTGGAAGTGGCAATCTGATGGAAACATGCTAACAAAGAGAAGGGCATTGAATATTTCCTGTTTCACTGATTACTGTCGTATTTATTAAAGTAAGATATTAGGGGAATCATGCTTGCACCTAATGGTTATATGCTCAAGTGGGAACACTGAGTTGAATTTGTATGGTCCAGGAAGTCTTATTTACCATTTGGATATGCTTAAAATCGAGCCCTGCAAGAACAGGTAGGCAAAAGGTTGTTGAATCTATGGTTGAAGATTGGGCTGTAGTATTGAAGGGAAGAACCAGCAAGTATAGTTCATCTCTGAATCTTCTTTTGGTTGCAACTGGTGTTGCTTTAGCTTATTCTTTATGGAGTTTTTTTTTTCTGGTAAAATTCAATAAAGGCTTAAGTTCCAAATATTAGGGTTGCTCTAATAGTTAGTTTTATGTCCAAATAATGATGTTGTTTGCCGCCTTTTGATCTATCTGACTCTCAACCTTTATTTGTCAGTTGATTCTACAATATTTCTTATGTTATCCCTGTCGTATTTTTATTGGATGGAATGGTTTAGATCAATATTCTTCTAATTATTTTTTCATCTTGTTATTTGAAAAACTAGGTATTTTATTGTTAAAAGTTGCAATCGAGAAAATTTGGAAATATCTGTCCAGCAAGGTGTTTGGGCTACCCAAAGGAGTAATGAGCCTAAACTTAATGAAGCTTTCGAGTCTTCAGAGAATGTTATTCTGATATTCTCAATCAATAGAACTCAACGTTTTCAGGTAGTCAATAGTGTTCTCAGTACCATGGTTTTCCATTGTGGCACACACAACTTATAAATAATTTTTACATTTGGAAAGAACTGCTAGATTACTGTGCCTTTTCACATTACTCCACATTTAGTTTGTGGTTTTAGCATCTAATGTGCTGTAAGAGATTGGTATTGCTTTTCTAAATTGTTTTATTTGTTTGTGATATATAAGGGTTGTGCAAAGATGACTTCAAAAATTGGTGGCTTTATTGGGGGAGGCAATTGGAAGTACGCACATGGAACTGCACATTATGGACGAAACTTTTCAGTCCAATGGTTAAAGGTATGATACTTTTGCATGTCCATTATGTCTTTTATCTAGTGATTTGCTCTCCTTTATGTAACCTTAGTCATGCTTTTAGAATTGTTTTCTTGTTATTTCATGTTTAGAGTTGCTAAATTGGCAACAAACCATGCGTGTTGCATTTATAGGATGCTGTATAAGCATGTTAAGTGATTTTTTTCTCTTAACATGTTAATGATTTTTTTTTTTTCATATTTTCATCTATTTCACACTTCATTTAAGGGATATGACAAGCTGCTCTAACTTTTGGCAGTTGTGTAACTTGTTAGGAGCATATTACTTACGTGCTTACGTTTTTGTGATTCTTGGAGAAGTAATGTAGGAAGGATTCTTGTTGATGGTCTAATTGTGAGTGCATTGATTAGACCTCGGAGATGACATATTGTGAAGGTTTAATTCATGTGGAGTATGGTCATATAATTGTATTGTGTTCATAAATGGGCAACTGGCTCATGGTAGTTTTATGTTTAAACAGGATGCTCTTTTTATCAATGTGAACAATTGAAATGGATGCACAATTAGGTGGTGCAGGCTTGCATGGTTGATAGGATACAATAAAATCTTTTATGTCATGCATTGAGTAGGCGAGTTGGAATCATTGAGCAAATCAAGAGGCCTAGTGGTTTCATTATAGATAGAAGCATTTGCTTGAGTATCTTATTCTTTGTTTCTGCTACCAGTTATTCATTGTGGGACCTATATAATAATTTTGGATTCAAATTCTCAAAAAGTAACTCATAGTTAGGCTTGAACACTCGCAATACTTCTGTGATCTTTATATCAATTTTTGACCTGAAAAAAAATGACAGAAGTAGGGCTTGAGCTTAGCTTTAAAACAAGTATTGCAAGCAAATGAATGTTACTCAATTCTACCAAAGCAATCTTGGTTGGTTGTATTAAGGTTTAAGTTGTCTTTTAAACGAGTATTGTACACATCAAATGGATGCACATTTACAATATGGTCCCTAGATACATCTGGCTTGGTCTTGGGCCAAACAAATCAACCTTTCCTTTGACACAGGTCATGCATCATTTATGATGTGTAACCATGTTCTATCTCCTTTGCACATTCAGATGTCTCCTCAAGAATTCTGTTCACACCTCTAACTTCCCTAACTCTTTATCCCAATGAATGAGTTTCCTTAATTGCATTTGGTATGAGTTACTTACATTGGAAGTTGTTGAAATAGTGGTCATTCCCTCTCATTCACGAGCAAAAAGAATGCATTTGCTTAAACTTACCATTATTTTTAGCAAATGGGAGGTCATTCTTCAAAACCAATGTGTTCTGTTATAGTTATGATTTATCCTATTGCTTTTGAAGTCAATATTGCTATTACCTTGTATCGACCAGTTGACATGTATGTTTTTTTTTTTCATTTTTTAGAATTTTTTTGAAAATTAAATTATTATCATTCTCCCCTTCTTTAAGAATTTTCTCATCTGCACTTTCTTTTTTATAGCGAAATTCTCATGACTTTATTTCATGCTGCAGCTATGTGAGCTGTCCTTCCACAAAACTCGTCATCTTCGCAACCCGTACAATGACAACTTACCGGTGAAGGTATGACATTACATCATTAGGTAAAAATGGATTGTGCTCTTGCCACAACTAGGTTTACATACAGATGGATGATGGATTTGAGTCCCCCTTTTCTGTTCTATTATTTGTTGTAGTGCTCCACTATACTCTAATAGACAATACATGCAATATTTGTGATGTCAATCTGTACCCTAACTTGAGTTCTGAAAAAAGCCTCATTGGGACATTCTGTGGGATGCTTTAGGATTTTTATGTGCTTCCAAGTGATAATTGGACAACAATTGCTATATAAGTATATTTCTACTTATCCCTCCCATATCTGGTTATATTGTGTTGATTGAAGTGACAATGTAAATCCCCAAAGCAGAAGTTAATTGATGATTTGGTATCATTTAATCCCATTTAAATGTAAAGAAATCAAAGTGTCAGCTAAGTTTCGCTTGACAAAGACATGCATTAACACCCCCATGTTTGCGTTAGGCACTTATAAAAGGCTTGTCATTATAAATAAACAGTCCGGGACAACTATAGCATAACCAAATGCCTGAGGAATAAATTGAAACTAGTTCCTGAATTGTAATGGATCTCATGTAGCTCTACAAATTGTGTGCAACTTTTGAAAGATAAAAGGACATGCATTGTCAAAAACTAGGGGTGAAGAAAGTTGTTCTTCAAAACTTATAGGTAATTAATTCAAGTTCTAATATGCGGGCAGAAAAATATAGTGCTGGTAAGCTTAGTGTTGTATTGGATACCAAATGGCTCTTGTTTATAGGTCTTTGATACTAGATACATACTGTGTCATTCTTCCCAAGAAAGCAGTATATGGGTTTCACCAGAAAAAGATGGCATTATATGGGATGTCTTGGAAACCCAATATATTTTGACTTCAGCATGTGGATTATAAATAATGAAAATTTTTATAATGGGATGTTGATCCTGTATCAGAGTTCTCTAGAGAATCTTATGCCTTAATGTAATCATTAGGCAAGGTATTCTTGTTGATGAGTTTAACTGTCGAGGCATTAGTTGAGGAGATCATCTTGGCATTAAAATCTGTTTATGCCAATGCCTTGGTCACCTGTCTCTTCATATATTCATCTTAGTTTTTGCATCTCTAAATTATATTCAAGGTGGCTCCAATTCAGGAGGCCTTTCTAACAAACATGGGTTTCAGAGGAGTTGTACATTCTAGTGAATGAGATAATACCATTATATTCCAAATGACGGATGAGATAGCTAAGATGGCTTAAGATTGATGATTGCCATGCCAACAAGTTTCAAAGAGAGCCACTATTATTTTGTTGCTTTTTCTTTATAAATGTATTTTTACAATGAGTATTACTTTTGATTGTGACCAATTTGTAACTTCTTGGTTGAAGTCTTTTTGAAAGTAAACATGGCATATATTTATGATTTTCAAGTAATCGGAGTTTTAGAGCAAATGTCTAGCTGGTTATGATTAGTGCCTTTTTATGTTATTTTGGTCATTGAAGATATATACATTTGCAGATAAGCCGCGACTGCCAAGAACTGGAACCTTTTATTGGTGAGCAGTTGGCTTCTCTCCTTTACCTTGAACCCGATAGTGAGCTCATGGTATGTAGTGATGCAGATCATATTTTTGTTTTGTTGGATTATATATGCTAGTATGCTTGGTGCATGATAAATGTAAATATGCACATGCCCAACTTGTTTTCAGTTTTCTCAGTCACAAAGTATGGGAAAATTTTGAAAAATTTGCAATTAAATTCGTGGAATTTTCTTTGGCCAAGATATTTGACCGAACTATTCATTGAATGAACTGTAATAAAATAATCTGCAAATAATCCGTGAACTCGAATTGTTCATGAAATTTGTTCTGATCATGTTTTATTTTAACTACAAACAAAATTCTAAAATTACCAAAAAATTTATTTCAACTATATTTTAATGTTTAAAAGATACCTGAACTAATCTTTTATTTGCTGGAACTTATCTGAATTCTGAAATTTTCCCTCTGACTGAAGTATTCTCATTCGCTGAACTTGTGATTATGAGTTTTGTTAGTGCAAGGCTGCTAAAAGTTCTTTCATGCCTACCTTAGTTTATACACCTGTATAGAAGTTTTGCAGTGTAGGATTTACGAGTGGCATTCATAGCGGTATCAGAGTATAAACTAGCAACCTCAAACAACCTCTGCATCCCGACTTGCCTTTTTATGTGTTTGCCAAGATTGTTGAGGGATATATATACTTAATAAATATGCATTTCTATCATTTTTATTTTGTTTTAAAGCATCAAAGTAAACAGTGCATGTCTGTGAACCCAGACATGGATGTGGGACATTTTGCCTCTGCTGACACCATGCTTAGCAGTTAGAAATTTGGCCATTCTTTTCTTCTAGAAGTTGGCACTAAAATTGTATGGACATGCATGATTACTACAATTGGAAACCATTTCGATTCAATGTGTAGATTAAAAAAATAGCATGAAATGGAAAGAAAGTCACACATCAAGGATATAATGAGATATGGGTGGTGCTGTTGTTCAATAGAGACCTATTTCATTTTTTTCTTATTTTTTTGTTGGGAGAGAGAAGGAAGGGGGTGAGGGTCTTTCGGGGTCAAACCCCTTTAACCCTGGGTTAAATGACAAACATGTCGAAATGGGAATGGAGATAGTACTTAAGTCTGTTTTACCCCTCTTTACCGCATGGGTAGCTATTCCAAGGATAGGCTGAAGTAGCTACCCCTGGGAAACTGAGGCTTATTGGTTTATTTCTTTAAATTCTGCTCTTATAAATACATTTTCTGATATATATGGTAGCATGCTCCCCTGTGTAAACGTGGTACGAAACTTTACACTAGTACATCCTTCTGTTATATGCCTTTCTCGAACTTGGTACAGTTTTAAACTCCTATGGCCTATCTTTTTCTTTCTTTTTTCCTTGGAGTTCATATAAAAGCATTTGGGGTTGATTTGTTAACATGCATTTGGACTTTTATGCTTATTTTTTTTCAAAGTACTAATCACTGAAAAATAGTTCTGAAAATTCTTTTGACAAGCCCTATGTAAATATCTTCACCTGTATTGATGAAAATCTTCTTTGTTCTCATTTAACATTTCTTTCCGTTATTTGATTTCCTGGATCAACTACTAAACGTAGTAACACGTCATCCACCATTAGGTGGGCTTGAACCCCATGTTCTTTTGTGGTAAAGCAATTGTCTCTTGTTAAGTCTCCAAGAAACTCAACTGCATGGTTATTCTGTTGCAGGCAATGTTGATTGCTGCAGAATCAAAACGCGAGGAAGAAAAGGCAAAAGGAGTCAGTGCAGATGATACAACAGATAATCCTGACATTATGTTGTACGAGGACAATGAGGAAGAGGAGGATGAAGAAAGCGAAGAAGAGGATGAGTCACAAGGGAGAGGGAGGGGAAGGGGAATGCCCTGGCAGCCACCAATGCCAATGATTAGAGGAGGAAGACCAATACTTCCAGGTTTCCCTCCAATGATGGGTGCTGATGGTTTTGGTTTTGGGCCTGTAGGCCCCGATGCTTTCACTGCACCAGAAATGTTTGGCATGCCTCCACGTGTTTTTGGACCTTTTGGAGGTCCTGCAGGCATGGGCTTTCCTGGGCGGCCTGGCCAGCCTGGAACCATGCTTCCACTGGGCGGCCTTGGGATGATAATGGGTGCTGGTCGGGCTCCATTTATGGGCGGAATGGGCATGGCTAGGGCCAATCGTCCAATGGGCATGGCCCCATTTCTCCATCCACCACAACCTCCATTGAACAATCGTGGCATGAAGAAAGATCAGAGGAGACAGCCAACTGATCGGCACGAGTCTGGACCAGACCAGGGGAGCAAGGGTCAGGAGTCATCAGGCCCTCCTAGTGCTGTTGATGACGAGGTTCGATATCAACCAGGGTTCAAGTCCCAACATGATGATAAGTATGTTATAGACAATGATGAGAGTGAGAGTGAGGACGAGGCACCAAGGCGCTCAAGGCATGGGGAAAGCAAGAGGAAGTGGCGGGCATCACAGGTTGAGGCTGCATCAGATCAATGATATTACTAACCTTTTTTTGCATTTTATTTTTTACCATCTCGGTGACTGTTCTTGTAATTTGTATTATGCATTTGGAATTTGTTGTTGAGAAAATTGGAAGTATGATCATTTGAACGAGGATAGTGTCTTGGAGAGAGAGTTCTGGATGTTGATGAAATTATTATTGGTTATTGTACGCATGTATTGCCAAATGAGCAGCACTGCATTGAACTTCTAACTTCTTAGTGCCTGGGAGGATATGTATAGAAATGATTTCAATGTATTTTGTTCAAAAGTCTTAGTGCAGGCATGCCTATGTGAAGAAACAAATGATTTCATGAACTTATATGTAATTATGATAATTTTATGCTCTTATATGTAATTCTTTTTTTGTTGTTGTTGTTGTCAATAAAGATCCTTTGAATTAAGTGAAAATCAGATCAATGGCTAGTTTCATAACCAATAGTGGTAAAAATTGACATTGATGGTAATGATTTTGGTGGCATCATAAAACCTCCCATAAAATTTTTGTTGTCATTTATCATTAAAAGCTCATGAACAAGAAGTATGAATGTGGATGAGAAATTGATAGAGGGGTTAATTGGCTAGTCGGTTAAACTTGAATATACCCTATCTTGGTTAAATTCACCAGTTTGAGTCTAAAATCCTTTTTAACGACTCTTCCCTCCTTATCCTGTCTCCAAGGAGGGCGGTTGATTCCCCATTCTCTCCCGGATTGTTGCTTTCAATTTTGCAGTATCAGCACAACTGTGTTCCTGATCGCCTTCTTGTCGAAACACAATGGCGGCATAAGTCTAGCGAGATCTCTCCCACGAGTGCACTGCTGCCAGCTAGCTGAAGATCTTGATCAGGCATTTGTATAATTTAATTATAATTCATGAGGAATTTATTGGAAGTTGGATCCCAAAGCCTTAACATTTGAATCTACAAAGAGCAGTGACAGTAAAATAACATTTGCTTCAGAAACTAAACCCCCGTTTGATAAGGCAGTTGGAAATCATTTTTGAAGCGTGAGAAGTGACATTTGCTCTTCTATGGAGCAATCAACATGGCAGGTAGAACGGCAGGAGGCAGGTATCAGGATAAGCCCAAGACACCGTTGCTCCATTGGAGATGGTGATGATCGACGAGTGCTGCAGTACTCTACTGCATCTTGGAGGATAATATTTCCTTGCTTGTCAATGCAGTGGAAAAAACCCAAGAAGAAGCGGCCATCGTTCACCCCTATCAGCATTCGACGGAAAAGCAGCTTCTGAAGCCTTTCCACGAGAGGAGAATTATTGCTGCTTGCATTGTGAAATATTGCTGGCTGATCAGAATTGAGATCTTGAGGGTTCTGATGACCTGAGCTTGACTCTGAAGATCCTTCCATGCTGCAAAATGTTTCTACCAACAAGAAAAGCCTTCCCAAAGAAATGTCAGAATTGTTGCAAATATGAAAAACATTTCTTTTCACAATGAAGAATTTGTATTACCTCAATTGCTCCTAAACCCTACATAGATGATAGCATAATTTCCATCAAAATTAGGATTGTTATCCAATTGATATCTAGAATACTGGAATATCTCAAAAAAATAATAAATCTAGAATACTGTTATGATGCAGTAATCAAACCATCTAAATACAGTCAAAAGACTTTCTTTTCCTTGACTTACAATAAAACATCAGAGACAAATTGTGATTGCGGCTTTTTGCAAGCTAACCTCATATAAAATGTTTTGTGTGCTTCCATTTGTGTGATGACTACAGGATTGCTATCATGCTCATTTTTGGGCAAAACTCACTTGAACTGCTACATTTCAAATCTTCGTAAAAACGTCGAGCCAGAAAATTGAAAAGAAAAGCATTGCATATCAAAACATGTAAATTACAGTCAATGAAAATGTTCTTAAAATGCACAGAACATAAGGTGCCAGATGTGGCAAGGTTAGGAAGATGTCAAACAGATTTAAAGGATAACAGAAATATTAACTAAGAATTCCAACAAAAAAAATAGAATTATGTCAGAAGTGGTTCTGATATGTCAGGGAAAGCAGTCAAATAATAAGCAAAAGAGAAAAAACATCGACCTTCCAATGCAAAATGAACAGTTGTAAATTTTTTCCACCTAAGATATAGCAGCAAAAAAACATGAGTTTGAATCCCTGGAACTATAACCTGCATTCGATTCAAATAGGATAAATCAACAAGATCAATACCACATCAAAAATCTCCAATATAAAATCAAGCCCACGCAAGAAATCACAGCTTCAGAAAATCATCAATCTGAAAAAGGAAAGCACATCAGTCATTGATATTGTAGGAGGTGTTTGGTTGCTCTTTAGACAGAATTTCATTAAACCAGGTGGGTAAGTGTTCATCAAAACCCCTAATTCTATATTTCTCAAGATCAAACAATTGCTTTTTCATAAAATTTAGCTTTCCTTGATAACCAATCTAAAATTAGGTTCAGCAAACCTATATTCCAATAGCCAAATCCCCCAAACCATAACAAAAAGAAAATAAAACGTCGAGCGCTTTCACTAAACTAGCAATACCTCCGACTGGCAAAATTTCCGCTCTGGAACTTGCAAAGAAAGGCATTTTACATTAAAACATGTAAATCGCGCCCGTTATCCTAAACAAATTCATATATTTCCAGATCAACAAAGTCATTTTCAACTAAAACACATAATCCGGTGAGCACATCTATTATAAACACAAAAAAAACTCTGTAATCGGAAAGAAACCTAATTCTCACCCAAATAAAGCAAAAGAGCCCTTCAATTCACCAAAGCTTCTGTTTGGAATCGAATTTGGAAAAGCCTCTACTCGATCGATCACCAATCGCCCGAGAAATCAATAGCAAATGACATATAATTGTGAAAAAGAAACGCAGAAAAACCCTAGGGTTTCGAGAGGGAGATTTGGAAAGGGGCTTAGGGATCAAGAAGATGTTGGGGATTACCAGATTAGGGCGGGGAGGTGACCGTCGCTTTCGTAACGCACGGAAGCTCCTCCAGGACGTGCGGGGTAGCCACCCGGCTGCTGTCTTTGCTTACAGTTGACCGGTCAGCTGTGCCTGCTTGCAGAGGACTGCAATCAGCCTATGTGAAGCCGATTTGGGCCAATCACAATGTTCACAGACTTTTAAGCGCCAAGACACTCGGCTAATTGTTATGTACTACTGAGCATGTGCTCTTTGAGTAATGACCGCTTTGACCTATTGAAACCGTTTGTTGGTGCACTAAAATGATTGCTCAAAGCAGCATACATATGTTCACCTTCACAATATTCTCCCTCGGATTACCAGACTTGAAAAAGATTCTTAAACTTCCTCCATCCTCTTGCATAAAACAAGAACCATGGGACAAGGGAAAAATCGCGTTCGATGGATGTATAGGAATATGTTAGGGGACATCCTTTACTTCTCCAAACTTTGTGAAGAGCAAGCAAGCACATCTCCTCAGGCCTTGAGCACAAGCAGCACTCAACCACAGCAGAATCAGAGCATATATGCGACTTAAATGTTCTCTTTTCCTTGTTTTGAAATTAAAATGATCAGACTGTAGCATACACTGTTCCTTGAATTTTGATCATCATGGTGATATGATCCTGCAGTGTTTCTCAACTCAGATGTGCTTGTGCTTCAAGCAGTACTCGGTTTTTTCTCTTCCCGAGCCTTGTCAAATATGACTGAGAACCCTTCAGCAACTGCTGGATTGTTCACATCCCATTCTCCCAACTTTGGTTGGGTTGGTCCTTTGTCCTGATTCATCAAAGGGTAGATCATAAATGTACAGAAAACTTTGGGGTTTGTATTACATGTATTCGGTCTCATGATATATTTACTTGCTATATCTGTAGTAACCTAGAAAGCAATAACCTGCGATATTTCAACCAAATAAACTTGGATGAATAGATTGATCCTGCTATCCTGATTGTATCTTGCTTTTCTTCTGTTGCTATTATGCCACATTGGTTCTATAACTAAATCCAAAAGCTGTATTTCAGTATTCCAAGTATGTTACCAAAAAAGATTGGCTATCCTGTAACTTAAGGCTAAAGAACAAAACCATTGAAACAAGCAAGCTAGGAAGAATGCTGTGTTCGTATTCTTTGGAGGTTAAAGGAACAAGGCTATGGCGATAAATCATATCAGCTTATTTACATCAAATGGAGTATTTGAAGTGCAGGGAGGAAATCAGATTTTACAGCATGCAGTAGTCATTACTGTCTGGAAAAATCTGAAAAATTCATGACAAAAACTTGCTTGTGAAATAGATCTGGTTCTTTAGTAGCACAAATAGAAAGAAACAAGTTCTGAAATTTCTATTTCATTTCAAGAGTAAATTAAGTCTCTGGTGACAATGTTGCTACCTGTTCAAATGGATATATTTGGATGATTCCAAATCATCCTCGGAATTAGGCAATCGTCCTCTCCTTTCCTTTGCCTAAACGGAAATGAGAAAACAAAGAAGGCGTGCTTCCCGCCGTTGGTGTAGGATTGAACAAGTGAATAGCTGATTTCGTCTTGTATGATTGAAGAAGCACGCCTTCTCTGATTCTGCTGTGGTTGAGTGCTGCTTGTGCTCAAGGTCTGAGGAGATGTGCTTGCTTGCTCTTCACAAAGTTTGGGGAAGCAAAGGATGTCCCCTAACATATTCCTATACATCCATCGAACGCGATTTTTCCCTTGTCCCATGGTTCTTGTTTTATGCAAGAGGATGGAGGAAGTTTAAGAATCTTTTTCAAGTCTGGTAATCCGAGGGAGAATATTGTAAAGGTGAACATATGTATGCTGCTTTGAGCAATCATTTTAGTGCACCAACAAACGGTTTCAATAGGTCAAAGCAGTCATTACTCAAAGAGCACATGCTCAGTAGCACATAACAATTAGCCGAGTGTCTTGGCACTTAAAAGTCTGTGAACATTGTGATCGGCCCAAATCGGCTTCACATAGGCTGATTGCAGTCCTCTGCAAGCAGGCACAGCTGACCGGTCAACCGCAAGGACAACACTGACAGCAAAGACAGCAGTCGGGTGGCTACCCCGCACGTCCTGGAGGAGCTTCCGTGCGTTACGAAAGCGACGGTCACCTCCCCGCCCTAATCTGGTAATCCCCAACATCTTCTCGATCCCTAAGCCCCTTTCCAAATCTCCCTCTCGAAACCCTAGGGTTTTTCTGCGTTTCTTTTTCACAATTATATGTCATTTGCTATTGATTTCTCGGGCGATTGGTGATCGATCGGGTAGAGGCTTTTCCAATTGAAGGGCTCTTTTGCTTTATTTGGGTGAGAATTAGGTTTCTTTCCGATTACAGAGTTTTTTTTGTGTTTATAATAGATGTGCTCACCGGATTATGTATTTTAGTTGAAAATAATTTTTTGTTAATCTGGAAATATATGAATTTGTTTAGGATAACGGGCGCGATTTACATGTTTTAATGTAAAATGCCTTTCTTTGCAAGTTCCAGAGCGGAAATTTTTCCAGTCGGAGGTATTGCTAATTTAGTGAAAACGCTCGACGTTTTATTTTCTTTTCGTTATGGTTTGGGGGATTTGGCTATTGGAATATAGGTTTGCTGAACCTAATTTTAGATTGGTTATCAAGGAAAGCTAAATCTTGTGAAAAAGCAATTGTTTGATCTTGAGAAATACAGAATTAGGGGTTTTGATGAACACTTACCCACCTGGTTTAATGAAATTCTGTCTAAAGAACAACCAAACACCTCCTGCAATATCAATGACTGATGTGCTTTACTTTTTCAGATTGATGATTTTCTGAAGCTGTGATTTCTTGCGTGGGCTTGATTTTATATTGGAGATTTTTGATGTGGTATTTATCTTGTTGATTTATCCTATTTGAATCGAATACAGGTTATAGTTCCAGGGATTCAAACTCATGTTTTTTTGCTGTTATATCTTAGGTGGAAAAAATTTACAACTGTTCATTTTGCATTGGAAGGTCGATGTTTTTTCTCTTTTGCTTATTATTTGATTGCTTTCCCTGACATATCAGAACCTCACACCCGCGCTAGTGTCCTCACAGGCCTAACCCTCGCCCCCGCGCGCTCGCCCCAGCCTCACACCCTCGCCAACACCCTTGCCAGCCTGGTGCCCGTGTCCACACGCTGGCACCGGCCTCGCGTCCACGTCCTGACTAGCCTCGCGCTCGAGCTTGCCTCACACTCACACTCGCACCCGTGTCGACCTAGCGCCACCAACGGCTTCTCCGACAAGTGCAAGGTCGGCTCCGACAGCTTTGACGTGGTCTACCGTGCCGTTCTCAACAACAGTCGCATCATCACAGTCAAACACTCTACGTTGTCTGCCTCAACATCCAGCGTCGTCGCCACCCGCAGGAAAACCGAAGACAAAGAGCTTGCCTTCCTCTCCGAGCTTACGCTGCTATCGCACGTCTACCGCAAGAATCTCGTCCGCCTCCTTAGCTACTTCAAGAAACATGGCAAGCATGCGCTCGTGTATGAGTTCCTCTCAAACACCTCTCTCCACGACCACTTCCACTGGTTGCTAGGCTCACCGCGGCTGTCATCGTGGGCGTTCCGTCTCCACATCACACTCGACACCACCAAGAAAATCGAGTATCTCCACACCTATACCATGTCACCGATCATCCACCGAGATATAAAATCGCCGAACATATTACTGTACGTGGTGATGAAAAATAGCAATCTCTTCAAAATTCATATCGAAATAGCATGTGATTATAAGATGTGATTTATACTACGTATGAAATAATACAATAATATATAAAAAATAGACTATACGAGTAATTAACTATTACAATTAATTTAAATTAATTAAAATAATATTTAATCTTATGGTAAAATTAATTATAAAGTCTTTTATATTTTTTAAATTTTTTGAAAATTTTATCGTATTTTTAATTTGAAGTTAAATTACAGACAAAATATAATTAAACTCTAGTCAACATATAATTAATAATTAAACAAAATATTTTGACCGAAACCGAAACGAGAATAGTTTCCACCGAAACCATCCAAACAGCCAAAACATATCGATTTCTCTGAGTGCCAAAACCAAATCTGAAACCGAAACTCAAAACTTTGTTTTAAAGTAGAACACAACCACACATACTGCGCTGAGAGACACTATTCAGACATACAAAAGATCTAAAAGCAAATGTCACTTTTTTGAATGCCAGTACTAGGCCCACATTCATTGAACAACAGAATGATAGCCAACAACAAAGAACAAATCAATTGATGCACGAGATGGTTTCTGGAACCAAGAAAGAATTAAGTTTCTCTACACATACATCCAATCATTAATTATCTAAAGATATCTCATGCAACTTAATTATCTAAAGATATCTCATGTTCCAAGTTCCACTCATCAGTTGTAGCAAAGAAATTTGGGGGTTACACCTGATTATTTAGTTGTATAGAGTTAACAGTTATGAAATTAGCATAAAGTTCCCACTCATCTAGGGCTATTGACAAGCCCAGCCCACATTGCTTAATGGTAATTATGGTATCTCAATGGTATCTTAATGAGAATAAGGCCATTCCTTAATGGCATCTTCTTCTCCGTCTCTCTTTCCTCCTACTACTGATCTTGGCATCTGCACCTCCATCTCCTCCCCGCTCTTTTCTTTGCCATCATTTTTTCTTTTGAGGAAAGCATGATTACAATTTATTTTTGCTCCAAAGGAAAAACACTAAATCATTTGGACATTAATCCAAAATTTTACATAAATTTTTTACATTTTTTCCTGAAATTTTCTCAATATTTTTTTCCTTCTCATTTGTAATCAACTTTATTATTTTTTCAAAACTACATTACTAATGTATTGAGTACTCCATGTTGGTAACTCGTGGGCCAGGCTTGGCCATCAAATGTTATTGCCTTTGGAGGACCTTCCCCTTCACACATTGTCCATGTATCCAACGAGGAAACATGGGCCTCATTGCCCTCATTTGGCATCACAAATACGATCCCAGGGTAGCCAGCCATGTGCTTTATTGAGTTCATCATTGAGATCCCTCTTGCTGATTTGTAAAATTTGCATAAGGACCAAAACTCTCCAAGATACTAGAGAATTCAAGAGAATATTCCTTCCCAAAAGAAGAAATTACATTTGTGACATCTAGATCAAGCTTCTTGAGAAAACATAGAGTCTAAGGATTTGGATTTTAAAGATACTCAAGCTGCAAAGAATCAGAAAGTCAATCTCAACTGTATGGAGAAAAGTTAGTGTCCAATTCATTGGTCATGTCTAAGGTAATAATCATTTAGCTATTTTTCTTAAGAGGGAAGGTAAATTATGTGGTTGCACGTGCAATGGAGCAAAAGAAAAGAGACCAGACATTTACCAAAAAAGAAAAAGAAATGAGGCCACACGTTCATTCTGGAAGATAAGCAAAAAATGAAGCCAACTATTTGAACTTATACTAAAGGAGTCAGTCAATCATTGGCAACTATCGCATTTAATGCATGCTTGAAACAACACCAGTTAGTTCTTGTTCTAATTGCTTCATTTGTCTTCCTGTACAGAAGGTTTTCCATCTTTGAGAAAGGCAACAAAGCTTACCTAAATCCAGATGCTGCTTCAATTTCCAGATTTCACAAGCATATTAAGCTGAACCCACACCTAAAACACGTGATAGGCTACATAAATAAAGACTAAAAACAAAAGAGAAAACACTACTGTTCGAGCAGGCAATTCCAAGCTTATAAAAGAACAACTTAGGACGTGCATAAAATAGGAAACATCCATCACCTTCATAAAACTTTTGGGCCAATCTTTCATGAATTTAAAATGCTTGACTGAGTTCCCTCTTTCTGGTATGCATAACTCCTGGTATAAATCAGCTAGAAATACAGAGATGAAAAATAGTAAGAAGCCTTACTTTCAAATATATGGGTACATATACATAGTAAGAACCCAAGCTGAACAATCCCGTCCCCTTCCACCACCTGCTGATCAGTCAGAATGTAAATCTAAGAGAAAAAAAGATAGAAGACAAGGAAAACCTACAACCAACGTTAAGGTCTTGCTCTCCCAAATGAAATAAAAGATAAACAAGAAAAGCAAACAAATATCTCATCTAACAGAACTATTGGAAACCTTCATCAAGAAAATAAAAATAAAATCAAGAAAAGAAAAAATCCGATGAAGTTTTTACCCGCCCGTTCCCGAAATCACATATAGGACTAAATCGCGAGAAAAAAAACAAGCGAAAAATCGCCTAATCTCGGAGCCCACTTCAAGATCGGAAACAATCATCGAGCTACCGGAGGAAATATCCATTAACATCAACGCAAGCCCCAAAGGAACAAAAGAAAATCTTTTAAAAAACTGCAAAATCCCGCTCGGATTCCAACGCCTACCCATGAATTGAAAAGAAAATCAAGAAAAGAAACCCTAAGCACAACATTAGGGTTTCGTCTCCCGAGCTCCAAAACACACGGAAACCTAAAGCAACAGAGAAAAACAGGAAAACTTACTGATCTAGTATTCTAGAAGAACAATTCAAGCTCGAAAAACACAATCGAGCTACAGGATCTAAAGGCATTGAACTTCTCATCAGATCTAGAGGACACGGAAAAAGAAGAGGAAAGATCGTTTACCTTGGCGAACCTGGGACCGTCTCTCCGAGAGAAAATCCGAGGTTGCTCGGAGCGCGATGCTTCAGGGGCCTTCACCCAGCTAGTTAAATAGGGAGAGGTATTTACATCGAGACCCTTGAGCTTTTGCAAATTATAAATGCAACTTCTTGCGAACGTAACGCTATGATCTTTTCCGCACAAACACCCTTAGTATTTCGTAAATCACACACAGACCTAAAGTTATTTATATATAATACCTTCTGTTATTCTTTTGGCAAATTGTAAGATCTAAAGCAAGCATTTTTTGTGTGGGGATCTAAAGCAAGCTGTTAAACTGCATAAATTTACCAAAAAATAACTAACCACAAGGGCAATATTTAGAAAAATTTACACTGAAGAAAAATTACTAGAAGGTCAGCTTTAATCTATCACTTGTCCAAAAACAACGGAGGAGCAAGCATACATAAAACAAAACAAAATAGCAGAAAAGAACCACAACCCCTTTCTACTGCAGCAACAACTATTAAATCCTGAAGTTGAATCCTTTTAACAGCACAAAGGTGATACTTCTTCAGCATGGCCAATAGCCGCTTCATTTTGCCTGTGGATACCCTCCAATGCCTGCACGCACCCGTTAGCAAAGCCTGTCAACGCCTGAAAGACATTCGGAAGGCTACTGTGCAAGTTGTTCAGTGTCATGGCTCGGCTGACGCAGACTGAATTGAGATACTTTGCCTTCTCTTCCTCAACTCTTCTCTTTAGGCCATCCAACTTTGCGTGCTTTGTTGACAAGAGCTGCTGTTTTGCTTCATCTATTTGGTCTGAGTTTCCACCGGTGAACTCGTTGAACTTACCCAGCTCAGAAAGTGAGTTCAGTTCTTTCTCAAGCCGGCTTTCAAGTCGGTCAGATCTCTTTTGTAAGTTTCGCTCTTCATTCTGCTGCTGCACCATGGAGTGAATGACTGATACAAAGCTCTTGATTGCATCTGCAGCTACCTGTGCAGATTTAGAGTATTAAAATATAGCTTTTTTTTCTGGCTATTGTGCAAAGTAAACCAAGAGCTAGCAACTCATGATCTCAATTCATGACCCAATTTAGAGCAAACAGCTTCCATCTACCACTTCCATTTCTACCATTGGTTTGGCATCTGATGACAATACAAGGGAATAGGAAATCTAACAAGCTGTCAACAGGAAAAGCACCCTCATGATCCAAACTGAACCGATTCCTAACACCCAACTCCATGACATTTTATGCCTAGTCATTGCTCCTGAACAGGAAACTATAGTGGACCTATATATATTGGGGTCATTCAAAGTTTCCAGCAGGGCCACCAAATGCATCCCCATATTCCAATTAAAACTAACAGTTACAAGAAAATTGGTAGTAACCCCCCTAGCAAAATTATGAGTTCTTCATGGCTCCAGTGATATCTAATACAACCAAAGAGTAATGGTTAGGCCACTCGAGAAGTATGAGAAAAACCAGCCATTCCAATGCAAATATCAGCAATCCTAGATTTTTGTTAGAAGGCTAATACCTTTCATCCCATATATAGCATCTGCTGCAGTATGAAGATATTACATCTAGAATTTAAAGAAAAGTAAGATAAATTATACTCCTTAAGTACCTTGTCAGGTAATCTGTCAAGAGCAAGCTGCCAATCTTCACTGAGAGCACGGATGCCGGTTGCATAACCAGTCTGGTCATTGCTGTCTGGAAGGCAGTCAGTTAGTCTGACCCATTGGCTGAGGATGCGTACATATTCCCGTTGACATCGGAGTAGGTTGCAGAAGGAACTGTACCAGGACTTGACCTCATTTTCTAGTTGGACAGTAGCATGACGATGGGCGTCTGTGGTTGGTTCTGTGCCCGGCTGATTGTCAATAAGGTTCACTTGCTGAGAGATGTGGTTCTGAACCTGGTGGCACTCATACATCATTCTCCACATGTGCATGAGCCTTCAACAATAAAAGGAAAATAAAAAAAAAGATGAATATAGAGAAAAATGAGGAATTAAAGAAGCCTTGACAAATCTTCACAAAATAATCAGGATAGTATATGGATAGTTGCAGTGAGGTTATCAAAACAAAAGTATTACCCAGTAGATAGTTCAACCAACTGAGGGTGCAACTCTTCATCCCTGAGTTTTGATATGGATAAGCATATCCCACCAATTGACTCCTGCAAAGAAATTATCCTTGTTTGTAAGTACTCTATGTTTGACCGGACCTTCTCTGTCTTTGTCCAGTCATGATCTCCAGCTTCTAGTTTGTGCAGTAAGAGGATTTTCTTCTTATGCTCATACTTAGCAATCTCTTCGTCCTGTAGCATATTGCCCAAGTACACATTAGGTTGTAATAATCCATTTGGATCAGAAAAACAGAAGCATGAACATTGTGGAGAGCTATTTATGCCTGGACCTTGGCACATAATCCATTAGTCTGCAAGTGAGAAGCTGCAATTGCATAAATCTATATAGATGAGTCCAATGTTGGCGCCGCCCTCAAAGTCATCAAAAAAATTAACGAGACTATTAAAGTGGCAAAACAACATGACACATGTCTGAAGGGGCTTAGAACCTAGATAGGTTCCACAGAGGACGAATTTGATGTAAGTGGCCATTTGGTGATATCCAATGTAATTGTGTGACGTGTAACAAAGCAAAAGATAGAGGATATGCTTGTCCTAAAAGACAAGAATAACTTGCTAATTTCTGCCAAAGGAGAGAAAACCAATTATTGACATTCTTGCAAATGTAAGTGCATAGGAGCAACAAGAATACTGACATTTCTTTCACACTCGCGTTGATTCATTCTATTTTATCTCATGAAAAGGAAAATTTTCTCTTTTGGGATTGAGAAAAATAAAAGAAGCTTAATTACCTTAACTTCTTTGTAAAGCCTCTGCTCTTCAATGTATAATTTTTCAAGAGTTGAGCAGTGGTTTCCAGGTCTGCAAGCACTGTCTGAACCTCCAAAATGACCATCTCTGCTTGACAGGAGAGATTTGGAAGACCAACTCCAAGACAAAGCGTTGAAGACCTTAGATGACTTGGATCTCTTCCCTATAAAGAACAGGACTCTTTAACTTTGAACTGTTTAGTGGAAAACAGGAATAGAAAGTGACCAAAACACACCCACAGAAAACCAAGAAATGAAAAGAGCAACTTAGACTCACAAAACCAAAAAAAAGAGCTTTCTGTAAGGTAGTGAAAAATAGATCATTTTTTTTGGTAAAAAGTAGCAACCACTCTTAACTAAACTAAACAGAATTCAGTATCAAATTCAACAGCATACTGATATCCAAAAGTACCCATAGCCCATTACTAAGATTGTAAATTTGAATGCATCCTACACAACACTTGAAACTGATAAATGCATCGGTAAAAATGTCGACCGAATGAGTTTTGAACTATCATGTATAATACTAGTATTTGATTTGTATTAACATCAAGCCACAAGAGTTGAAATCAATGGCCCTAGTTATGCAAATGCACCAATGATAACAAACTGCTATGTCAAATACATAAAAACTCTGATCTTAGATTGAAATACTAGAAAGGAAAATGAAACAGCTACATAGACAGCATTAACTAAGAGAAAACATGTCTCGAGTTACCTTTCTTTTCCTCTGAATCCCAATCAAGGCGGTTTCCTCGATTAGATTCCAAAAGAACTGCCACGTCCTTGCCCCCCGCTGCTGCCTTCAAGAAATAATCGTCCAATTCCTTCACAATCCCTGCCAGCGTCTTCTTGCTCCTCCACACCACCACTGCCATATCAGTATCCTTTGTGAACCCGCTCACAGCCGAAGAGGATGCATCATCGGCCAATTCCCTCGCTGGAGACTTTTGCTTCATTGTATTCAATACCATATTCACACTCTCCACGTTGCTCACCACATGCTTGTCTTCCTCCTCCTCTTCTCCAAACTCCGTGTTCGCCTCTGCCCAGTTCTCCTCTTCCACAACCTTCACAGCAGGAGAAGAGGAAGTCGACGAGGACGGAGGACCAAATGGGTCCCAAAAGTCCCACGCAGAGCCATGCCCCGGAGGCGGCGGCGGCAAGAAGTCATCAACATCCTCCTCCCCATCATCATCGACTAAACAATCCACATTGCGCTCTTTCTCCAACGTGGCACCTTCATTCGTCTTCTCGGGGCTCAGAGGCGGCGGAGGTGGCGGCGACGGTGGCAACGGCGGCGGAGGCGGCGGTGACGGGGGCAGCTGAAGGCGGGGAGGTGAGTTCACCGGAACTCCGGACTCGGCCTCGGTGAACTGCCGGAGAGTGGAGCCAGTGTTGCGAAGAGAGTGGAGGTAGGCCATGTGGGCGGCAGCGAGCTCGGCGCGGCAACTCAGGAGCTGCTTCATCAACCTCTTCCGCTCCTTGCATCGCCGGACAGCCTCTTCGTTCTCAACCCGCGAGTGCACGCACCCCATTGTCGCCGATGACGACGATGGCCGGAAGGGATGATGACCTTGGTTTTGCCTCTGGGTTTTCGATTAAATTCCCATGGAAGACCAAAAAATTGCCGGATATTGGCTTTTCATCGAGGATTTGGCTCCAAATGGCTCAAAATCTCGGGAAAAAAAAAGGTTTTGATGAGGAATCCACGTATCTGAACTCTCTACAGCAGCTAAAACAGGGTCGAATTCCGAAAAAATTGGAGCTTTGCAAGGAAATTGGATTCTATTGCTCTGTTTCTTTATTTCAGAAGCAGACGGACCTCAAATATCAGAACAGAATCCCAACCGTAACTGCCCAGCGAGAAAATTTAAAAACAAAAAAAGAAAAAACCACACGAGACAGGCTACAAATCACATGAAAAAAAGAGCAAAAACAACAAGAAGAAAACGGAAGGGAGAAAAAGATTCAAGCTTGGAAAAGAATCGGTGCCGCAACTTGACAGGAAGAAGGAGGGAACTTGGGAATGCTTTTCTCAGAGGAATTTTTGGGCTCAAAGGCTGCAATGCTGTTTGGAAAGAAGCGAGCGAAGATGAAAAAGAGCGGATCTTTTTCCTTTTTTTTTTTTTTAAGGGAGTTCTTCTAGAGCTGAAGCTGGTCAGAGACGGTAGCAAGGCCAGGTTAGGATGCCATATTTTCAAAGAAACCAAATTATTCATTTTTTAACGGGAAATTAAAATAATGAGACGCAGATGAGAGACTGTTCGCCAGTAAAAGTTGGGCATGTCCTTCCGAGAAAACAGAAAAACAAAAAAAAAAAATTATTAGCTTTGGCGACTGCCCGAGAGAAAGTAAGATTTTAAATTTTAATTTCAAAATCAACTTCGATATTTATTGAAACTAATTTTAAAAATGTTTTCGATTACATTATTTTTTAAATTTTTTGGTTAAACTTTAATTTAAAATTTAAAAAATTTAAAAATTGTAAAAATATGAAAAGAATTATATGCATATATTTTTAAAATTATTAAATATTTTTTAAAATAAAAAATTACTTAAAATAATAATGTGGCAGCCAAGTGATCCGAAATACTTGATAATATAAAAATAATATATAAATTAAATAAAATATTTTTAAAATTTAAAACTAAATTTTATAAGAAAGGATAGAAAGAGAGAGTTGGATGCGATTGTACGGCGGAGCCCTTTGCACCTCAAATAATAATAATAATATCGTTTAAATAAATTTTGAACTACAAATTTGTAAAAATTTAGTATTTATTTTGTCAGAAAAACCTATTTTTATTTCTCCTTGGAAAAAGGACACGAGTTTCACGAGTTTGAATTTTGAAACACGTTTTGGAAAAACTAAGGGCGTGTTTTAAAGAAAAACCCAAAAAAAATATTAACATTATTCAAATTTTGAACAACGCTGGTCGTTTGTCAATTTTAACAAAAGCGTGGGTATTTATGCGAAGATTCCACAATATCTTTAATTTTGAGGAAGCTTTTGCAGACCGAGAAGTGAACAGCTGATTTCGTCTTGTATGATTGATTGATTATTCAAGGGCGGCTTCTTTCAAAAGAAATTGAACAGGAAGACAATACGAACGGAGCAGATGTCTCGCTCAATGCCCAAACAGCACCAGACAAGGAAAACAGTCAAAACACCGAGGCTTTATTTGATTCGAGATTTAAATTAAATTTAAAATTAAAATTAAAATATAAAAAAAATAATTTATTTAAATTTTTAATATTTAAATATTAATCTGACTAATGAATTATATAATATTTTTTTGAATTATTATATCCAGAAATATTAATTATTGAAATTTAAATGAATAAATATAAAAATAATATGATAATTTAATTTTTTTTTAAAAAAAATATAACATTTAAATATTAAGTCGGTAAATAATTTTGATTTTAATTCCGAATAAAAAAGAGAACCAAATAATCTTTTAATCGTCTTCTTCGTCTTCTTCTTCTTTACCTCTTCTTCTCATCATCTCTTTCAATCTCTATCGATCATCAATTGGAAGGTCGATGTTTTTTCTCTTTTACTTATTATTTGACTGCTTTTCCTGACATATCAGAACCACTTCTTTTGCTCCATTGCACGTGCAACCACATAATTTACCTTCCGTCTTAAGAAAAATAGCTAAATGATTATTACCTTAGACATAGACCAATGAATCGAACACTAAGGGCCTGTTTGGTTTGGGGTCAGGGACCGGGTCAGTATTTTTTAGAATTTTTTTTTTATCTTGTGAAATTAATATTTATTATTTTATATTATTATTAAATTAAATTATTATAAAAAATTAAATAGTTTTTTGAGCTTTAAATTATTGAAGTCTTAATTTTAATAAAAAGATATTAATTTATAAAAGTGGTTCACTAGTCTTGACCTTGACCTTGACCATGACCCCGTTCCAAATAGACCCTAACTTTTCTCCATACAGTTGAGATTGACTTTCTGATTCTTTGCAGCTTGAGTACCTTTAAAATCCAAAACCTTAAGACTATATGTTTTCTCAAGAAGCTTGATCTAGATGTCACAAATGTAATTTCTTCTTTTGGGAAGGAATATTCTCTTGAATTCTCTAGTATCTTGGAGAGTTTTGGTCCTTATGCAAATTTTACAAATCAGCAAGAGGGATCTCAATGATGAACTCAATAAAGCACATGGCTGGCTACCCTGGGATCGTATTTGTGATGCCAAATGAGGGCAATGAGGCCCATGTTTCCTCGTTGGATACATGGACAATGTGTGAAGGGGAAGGTCCTCCAAAGGCAATAACATTTGATGGCCAAGCCTGGCCCACGAGTTACCAACATGGAGTACTCAATACATTAGTAATGTAGTTTTGAAAAAATAATAAAGTTGATTACAAATGAGAAGGAAAAAAATATTGAGAAAATTTCAGGAAAAAATGTAAAAAATTTATGTAAAATTTTGGATTAATGTCCAAATGATTTAGTGTTTTTCCTTTGGAGCAAAAATAAATTGTAATCATGCTTTCCTCAAAAGAAAAAATGATGGCA
Organism: Trichopus zeylanicus subsp. travancoricus; assembly: GCA_005019695.1. NCBI lineage: Eukaryota > Viridiplantae > Streptophyta > Magnoliopsida > Dioscoreales > Dioscoreaceae > Trichopus > Trichopus zeylanicus. The sequence continues at coordinate 165,479 of RXID01014353.1, forward strand.
AAGAAAAGAGCGGGGAGGAGATGGAGGTGCAGATGCCAAGATCAGTAGTAGGAGGAAAGAGAGACGGAGAAGAAGATGCCATTAAGGAATGGCCTTATTCTCATTAAGATACCATTGAGATACCATAATTACCATTAAGCAATGTGGGCTGGGCTTGTCAATAGCCCTAGATGAGTGGGAACTTTATGCTAATTTCATAACTGTTAACTCTATACAACTAAATAATCAGGTGTAACCCCCAAATTTCTTTGCTACAACTGATGAGTGGAACTTGGAACATGAGATATCTTTAGACAATTAAGTTGCATGAGATATCTTTAGATAATTAATGATTGGATGTATGTGTAGAGAAACTTAATTCTTTCTTGGTTCCAGAAACCATCTCGTGCATCAATTGATTTGTTCTTTGTTGTTGGCTATCATTCTGTTGTTCAATGAATGTGGGCCTAGTACTGGCATTCAAAAAAGTGACATTTGCTTTTAGATCTTTTGTATGTCTGAATAGTGTCTCTCAGCGCAGTATGTGTGGTTGCGTTCTACTTTAAAACAAAGTTTTGAGTTTCGGTTTCAGATTTGGTTTCGGCACCCATAGAAATCGATATATTTTGGCTGTTTTGATGGTTTCGGTGGAAACTATTCTCGTTTTGGTTTCGACCAAAATATTTTATTTAATTATTAATTATATGTTGACTAGAGTTTAATTATATGTTGTTTGTAATTTAACTTCAAATTAAAAATACGATAAAATTTTCAAAAAAAATTAAAAAATATAATTAATTTTACCATAAGATTAAATATTATTTTAATTAATTTAAATTAATTGTAATAGTTAATTACTCGTATAGTTTATTTTTTATATATTATTGTATTATTTCATACGTAGTATAAATCACATCTTATAATCACATGCTATTTCGATATGAATTTTGAAGAGATTGCTATTTTTCATCACCACATACAGTAATATGTTCGGCGATTTTATATCTCGGTGGATGATCGGTGACATGGTATAGGTGTGGAGATACTCGATTTTCTTGGTGGTGTCGAGTGTGATGTGGAGACGGAACGCCCACGATGACAGCCGCGGTGAGCCTAGCAACCAGTGGAAGTGGTCGTGGAGAGAGCTGTTTGAGAGGAACTCATACACGAGCGCATGCTTGCCATGTTTCTTGAAGTAGCTAAGGAGGCGGACGAGATTCTTGCGGTAGACGTGCGATAGCAGCGTAAGCTCGGAGAGGAAGGCAAGCTCTTTGTCTTCGGTTTTCCTGCGGGTGGCGACGATGCTGGATGTTGAGGCAGACAACGTAGAGTGTTTGACTGTGATGATGCGACTGTTGTTGAGAACGGCACGGTAGACCACGTCAAAGCTGTCGGAGCCGACCTTGCACTTGTCGGAGAAGCCGTTGGTGGCGCTAGGTCGACACGGGTGCGAGTGTGAGTGTGAGGCAAGCTCGAGCGCGAGGCTAGTCAGGACGTGGACGCGAGGCCGGTGCCAGCGTGTGGACACGGGCACTAGGCTGGCAAGGGTGTTGGCGAGGGTGTGAGGCTGGGGCGAGAGCGCGGGGGCGAGGGTTAGGCCTGTGAGGACACTAGCGCGGGTGTGAGGTTCTGATATGTCAGGGAAAGCAGTCAAATAATAAGCAAAAGAGAAAAAACATCGACCTTCCAATGCAAAATGAACAGTTGTAAATTTTTTCCACCTAAGATATAGCAGCAAAAAAACATGAGTTTGAATCCCTGGAACTATAACCTGCATTCGATTCAAATAGGATAAATCAACAAGATCAATACCACATCAAAAATCTCCAATATAAAATCAAGCCCACGCAAGAAATCACAGCTTCAGAAAATCATCAATCTGAAAAAGGAAAGCACATCAGTCATTGATATTGCAGGAGGTGTTTGGTTGCTCTTTAGACAGAATTTCATTAAACCAGGTGGGTAAGTGTTCATCAAAACCCCTAATTCTGTATTTCTCAAGATCAAACAATTGCTTTTTCACAAGATTTAGCTTTCATTGATAACTAATCTAAAATTAGGTTCAGCAAACCTATATTCCAATAGCCAAATCCCCCAAACCATAACGAAAAGAAAATAAAACGTCGAGCGCTTTCACTAAACTAGCAATACCTCCGACTGGCAAAATTTCCGCTCTGGAACTTGCAAAGAAAGGCATTTTACATTAAAACATGTAAAATCGCGCCTGTTATCCTAAACAAATTCATATATTTCCAGATCAACAAAGTCATTTTCAACTAAAACACATAATCCGGTGAGCACATCTATTATAAACACAAAAAAAACTCTGTAATCGGAAAGAAACCTAATTCTCACCCAAATAAAGCAAAAGAGCCCTTCAATTCACCAAAGCTTCTGTTTGGAATTGAATTTGGAAAAGCCTCTACCCGATCGATCACCAATCGCCCGAGAAATCAATAGCAAATGACATATAATTGTGAAAAAGAAACGCAGAAAAACCCTAGGGTTTCGAGAGGGAGATTTGGAAAGGGGCTTAGGGATCGAGAAGATGTTGGGGATTACCAGATTAGGGCGGGGAGGTGACCGTCGCTTTCGTAACGCACGGAAGCTCCTCCAGGACGTGCGGGGTAGCCACCCGGCTGCTGTCTTTGCTGTCAGTGTTGTCCTTGCGGTTGACCGGTCAGCTGTGCCTGCTTGCAGAGGACTGCAATCAGCCTATGTGAAGCCGATTTGGGCCGATCACAATGTTCACAGACTTTTAAGTGCCAAGACACTCGGCTAATTGTTATGTGCTACTGAGCATGTGCTCTTTGAGTAATGACCGCTTTGACCTATTGAAACCGTTTGTTGGTGCACTAAAATGATTGCTCAAAGCAGCATACATATGTTCACCTTCACAATATTCTCCCTCGGATTACCAGACTTGAAAAAGATTCTTAAACTTCCTCCATCCTCTTGCATAAAACAAGAACCATGGGACAAGGGAAAAATCGCGTTCGATGGATGTATAGGAATATGTTAGGGGACATCCTTTACTTCTCCAAATTTTGTGAAGAGCAAGCAAGCACATCTCCTCAGGCCTTGAGCACAAGCAGCACTCAACCACAGCAGAATCAGAGCATATATGCGACTTAAATGTTCTCTTTCCCTTGTTTTGAAATTAAAATGATCAGACTGTAGCATACACTGTTCCTTGAATTTTGATCATCATGGTGATATGATCCTGCAGTGTTTCTCAACTCAGATGTGCTTGTGCTTCAAGCAGTACTCGGTTTTTTCTCTTCCCGAGCCTTGTCAAATATGACTGAGAACCCTTCAGCAACTGCTGGATTGTTCACATCCCATTCTCCCAACTTTGGTTGGGTTGGTCCTTTGTCCTGATTCATCAAAGGGTAGATCATAAATGTACAGAAAACTTTGGGGTTTGTATTACATGTATTCGGTCTCATGATATATTTACTTGCTATATCTGTAGTAACCTAGAAAGCAATAACCTGCGATATTTCAACCAAATAAACTTGGATGAATAGATTGATCCTGCTATCCTGATTGTATCTTGCTTTTCTTCTGTTGCTATTATGCCACATTGGTTCTATAACTAAATCCAAAAGCTGTATTTCAGTATTCCAAGTATGTTACCAAAAAAGATTGGCTATCCTGTAACTTAAGGCTAAAGAACAAAACCATTGAAACAAGCAAGCTAGGAAGAATGCTGTGTTCGTATTCTTTGGAGGTTAAAGGAACAAGGCTATGGTGATAAATCGTATCAGCTTATTTGCATCAAATGGAGTATTTGAAGTGCAGGGAGGAAATCAGATTTTACAGCATGCAGTAGTCATTACTGTCTGAAAAAATCTGAAAAATTCATGACAAAAACTTGCTTGTGAAATAGATCTTGTTCTTTAGTAGCACAAATAGAAAGAAACAAGTTCTGAAATTTCTATTTCATTTCAAGAGTAAATTAAGTCTCTGGTGACAATGTTGCTACCTGTTCAAATGGATATATTTGGATGATTCCAAATCATCCTCGGAATTAGGCAATCGTCCTCTCCTTTCCTTTGCCTAAACGGAAATGAGAAAACAGAGAAGACGTGCTTCTCGCCGTTGGTGTAGGATTGAAGAAGTGAACAGCTGATTTCGTCTTGTATGATTGAAGAAGCACGCCTTTTCTGTTTTCTCATTTCCGTTTAGGCAAAGGAAAGGAGAGGACGATTGCTTAATTCCGAGGATGATTTGGAGACACACGGTAGAATTAGTCGAGTAAAAGAATTCTTCATTAAGAGTGTTAAAATTGATATAATCAAATCACACATGAAGGTTGAGATTATTATAATATCATGTATGATAAATTAGTCCCACATCAGATATTGAATAGATAAAATTCAATATATACAGTGAAAAAAACTCATATTTCACGAGTTTAAATTTTTGGGATGGTTTGATAATTGATCTACCATATTGATATATTTTGATACTATTTCGACTCCCCCAACGGCCAACACCAATATACTTAAAACAATCCATAATGGCCCGTTGATGACCTGCATTTTGAAATTCCAGCCCAATAATGGCCTATTATTTTGCCCACTTTCAGCAATAGCGACCCATTGGTGGACCATAATGACCTTTGGCCCACTTGAGGCCCAGAAACTTTGCTAATACCCGAAAATACCAGATTTTTATTTCTACGTTTGAGGGCATGATCAACCAAAAAATTTATAAACCAAAAATAATGATCCTGCAAATTTTTTGTTAGAAATTTACCAAAGGATCTTGTTAATTAGCCTAAGCATACAACCTCAAGAGGCAGACAGCTTCAAATATAGAATATCAAAAAATAAAAAAATAAAAAAAAAATTTAAGTTACAGCATAATATTGACCGCACAAACACAAAACATTTTAGCATTACATTATACACCACTACAAAGAAAGAAATATTAGCAATTACAGGAGCCATCATTTCATAGACAAAACTCCGGACAAGAAAAATTGTTACCTGCTGCACAAGACCCAAACAGATGAATGAAAAGATTGGTTATAAAAAAATTGTAGAAAATATAGTCGAAGCCAAGCTAAATATTATGATGACATAAACAGGGCACTTAAAACAATACCAACATAGCAGTTGCCTCATTGTCCTTTGCAAAGTAAATTACTCGGACCATAATCTATGTGGAACATGACTCGACAATGTCTTAATATTCACCATCATGTTGAGCTCAGCTGTTTGACCAGATAATCAAAGCTCCAAGGCCATTTCCTCAACACCATTGAGAAAACTGACAGAGTTGCTGGATGTTACCCAAGTACAATGTTAATCAAAACTCCCTTGAGAGCTGAGTTTCACTTACCATTGACCTTAGCTCCCGAAGCACCCAAAATTATTGCGTTTAAGACCTAACCTGAAAATGGTCACGTTTGGACCTGTTCCATCTCCATTTGGTCCCAATCAATCATTCTGTCCTCAAATGTACCATGGTGGTGGAGCCGGTTTCATGCCACTCTACTCATACGCGCAAGACCTGAAAAAAAGTAAATCTTATCTCAAAAGGCTTCAAAATTGAGTAAAACTGAATACACCTATAGGAAAGCATTTCTGAGTTAACTAAAAAATGTGATGGTTGTACAAACTGCTGTGATAGTCATCAAATGGAGGGATTTGGAATACACTATAATGATGAGTTCAACTCCAATGACTTGAGAATCAAATATGATTGTTTCAAGGTATCTGAAGCTGTAATTGTAAGTTGTAATCAAAATTGCTATTAGAAGATATTCATATTATGAGCCCATGTGTGTTGGCCTCACAGGCTGGCAAGACATACATGCTTCGGCCTACCTCTATATGGGTCCACTCAAATGTTCAATTATGATGTCAAGTTTTGGAAGTTGAAGTAATGCAGAATTATTATTTGCCAACATACCTTCTACAACCTTATACAAAGATGACCACCACCTGTCTCTGGGAACCTGGTATTGATCCAATGTCTGGTCAATCTCATTATCATGCTTTGCTTCCAAAACACACTGAAGAGTGATAATTGCATCCTTTGTTTTTGTTAGGATGCTACTTTCTTGAGGCTGACTGCAAGTGCAAACTGGGCAGCAGCTGCCCAGCGAGATGATGCAAGCCATCTCCTCTGACCATCTAAACTCTTGGCTGCGTCCTGACTGGATTTGTTTTCCACATTCCCAAAGACCAAACTCTGATGTTTTCCAAGGCAAGGAGAAGCAATTTAGAATAAATAATACATAATTACACAAGATCTGCAGCTTCACTGTGGTATAAAAAGGACATAAATTCACTCTGTATATTAGGATACAAAAAAGAAAAGAAATGATTGACGAGGTACTCAATTCTTGTAAATGGATAATGAAGTAAAAGAACAGTAGATGAGGTCATACCCTTAAGTACTTCGTACCATCTTGGAGAAAGCGCTCTCTTCATTTGATAGAAGATCCTCACGTGTGTTAAATTCCAAAACCTGCAGAAAATATTTATATCTCCATTTTCTCTAGATAAACCTACTTTTTAGTTTCTTAGCTATTCAAACAAATATGGTCAAGAATCCGAAGATGGTCTTAATGATGCTGATAGTCAATAACCCCAGTGAAGCCAAAATTTCCCAATCATGGTCCACAATTATGGCAGACAACCTCAAAATGGTTTCTTGGTTAGTGAATTTCTGGTATCTAGACTTCCCTAAAGAGAGATCATCTACACTTGCAGAGATCAACCCACCTTATACTTGCAATCTTAAAGTATTCTGGAACCTAAAATAAATATTTTAAAACTAGAGCTGTATTTTAAAGCTTTATCTATAAACAGTAGTGTTTGCTTGCACAAGACACAAACACATAGACACAGTAACAGAGAGAACACAATGCTTCTTCTGGTACAATCTTGTTTCTATGCACAATTGATCTAAAGCATAAGATCAATCTTTAGGAGCACAAATTTAGACTAAGGTTGTGGATGGGAAGAAATTGGACTTATCCAACACATGGATTTAGAATGGCAAAAGAAAAAAGATTTGAGTTTTTTTAAAAAATGACCACCTTTGTAACAAATAGCTTGAACATAAGAAAGAAGTAAATAGATAATTATCACATCATTCTGCCAAACGATACAACATATAAAAGCTAATTTGATTTTGTTGTATAAAACGTACCTGTCCAGAGCTGAGAAGGAGAACTCAATCGCAATCAATGATGGTATTCAAGCGGTGGGCAATTATGAGCATTGTGCAAGATCTGAATTCTTCTCTAACTGTTTTTTGGATTAGAGCATCAGTTCTAACATCAACAGCAGCAGTTGCGTCATCAAGAACAAGAATCTTTGATCTTCGAAGCAATGCACGAGCAAGACTTAAGAGCTGCCTCTGACCAACGCTAAAATTTTCGCCAGCTTCAAAAACCTTGGGACATCAAAAATGTGAAAAACACCATCAAGTTTCAATGTTATTATGATATTAAAAAGTGTATACATATAATCATGCAATGCCTGCATAAAAGATCATTGTCAAATATAATCAACTATAACAAACCCTAAGAAACATTTCATGCGACACTTAAACCCAATGAACTATGCAAATAAGACATGTTCTAACATGGTACACCAACCGCCTGATGAGTATGATGTTACAACTAGAAAGGCAGGTTAATGTCACATGACCAGGAATATTAAAGCCCCTTATATTATCAACCAACATACATCAAATATGTTGGTGCAACCTTTATTTAGCAACCTTGAAGGCTCAAGGGCATAAAGTGCAACCTTTATTTAGCATGATTTGGGTCATCACAGCAATATTTGTAGGTTGGTAGTGTTATTTTATTTCAGCTACTTCAACAAAAATTTCCATGATTATAGATTATAGAGAAGCTTTCTTCATGCAAGATCTCTCTGCGAAGGTGCCAAAAAAAGATCAATATCATACCAGTCATGGATACAATTTCTTGGTACGTCACATATATGTTTCAAGCTTTTGTGATTAGATCCATGTTTTCATGATGCACCAGTTTTGGATGAGCTTATGATATACTTCATCAATCTGAAGCAAATCATGACATCATCAGTAAACCAAAAATTAACTGAAGCGAACCTGAGTCTAGAATGATGGACAATTTTACCAATTTCAGTGATCAGAGCATCAATGAACCAGAGAAACCTAGAGGCTCTGTTTGTATTGCTTCTTATTGAATATAGAGACATAGAGTTGGAAAAAGAAGAGCTAACCTCACCATCAAGGCCCAGAACATTCCTCCGAATAGCATCTTTTAGATGTGCTCTGTCCAAAGCTTCCCAGAGATCTGCATCATTGTGTTCATTGAATGGATCCAGATTAAATCGAACAGTTCCTAAGCAAATCAGCAAAGTTTACAGTCAGAAAAATCTCCAAACTGAAAAAAGAATTCACACTTCATACCAACAACTAAAATAGCATGAAATAATGGTCTGCAGCACATGGCCCTCGAGTTTGGATTATAAGAATCCTTGGTGGATTCATCAGTGTATGAGGGGATATTTTTCACTAAGGGCTTATTTGGTTGGCTGGAAGTGGATGGAAACCACTTTCAATCACTTTTCTTATTTGATTGCACGGAAGTAACCTTTTAGAAATTAGTCCACTCCTGACTATTTTCGTCCCTAAAGTGAAAAATAAATTAAATTTTACTTTTTTTAATCTGAAATGACTTGAAAATAAATCTAATTGCATTTTAAATTATAATAACATTAATAATCTCAATATTTGTGAAAAATTATAATAACATTATATTTGTGGAAAATTTTAAATAAATAATATTTTACATATTAATAATTATATTTTTGAAATATACATCTGTACAACCAAAGTTGACCAATTTCGATCATCGTTTAAAATTGGATCAAAAATAAAAAAATGACTTCTCCACACTTCTATTTATTTCCGAACAACCAAGTAACCTCTAAATAGAACCAATAGGATGGGAAACAATAAAAAACTTTATAGTAAATTTTGATTTAAGTTATCTAGATATGGATATTGATGAAAACGCCCTAAACTTCACTGCCACCACATTCTCAAATAACTATTTTAAGGATTATACAGGTGTCTTTAGGCTTAATTATAGCATTAAAAACACTAAATAGCTCCACTTGAGACTAAAACCTTAGGATAACTAAATCCAAAGTTATAAAATACTTGTATATTCAAATAAAGAACTGGTGGCAAGACAAGCACAATCATTATGATCCTTATGACTTGAAGCTTCTATAGTTATACGATCCAAAAATTTGATCAATAAGTACTCCATTAAAAACTTTTTCTTGACCTTCCTAGATATTGCTCAAGAAATGGAGATCATGGCAATGGTACTTGATTTTGCTGGAGAAAGGCAGAATTGTCGATAATGATAACTTTCAAAATAACCTATGAGATTCTTAGCTAGAGGTTAAAATTGGGTTGATCTGGGTCAGTTTAAGATTAATCTGAATCCTGGGGCTAAGTGGAAGGTTAGTTACACCTTCCACTACATAATATTAGAGTTAATCCAGAATACAGGCCCATAATCCGAAGTCCCAAGGTCACTGATAACCCTAGAGTTAAAACTCATTTGGGAATAAAAGTTGAGATGGGATCTTAGGTGCCCCTTTTCCCTCTCAAAAGTCCAAATAGCCAAGAAGAATCTAACAGAATGTTAATAGAATGTAAACCAACTCATTTGAAGATCAACAAGGGAACTTCTGAACACATGGTTAAATCTATATATGATAAAACCATGGCAAATACTTGATAAGCAGGGGATGCTGGGAAAGAAATCCCAAGTCACAAATTGTGAAATATCATGTAACCAAGGGCCAGATAACTTTTCCTAGACCTGCCAGAGTCAAGGTGAAGTTGAAAAAAATGGAAAGGTTGATTCTTCACACGACAACCAGGCACACATTTAGACTTAAAAGACGAATTGAAAGATTATTCCCAATGCTTTTAAGGTGCCATTCACAATTGCCACACAAAGGCGATTTGGAGCCTAAGATCATAGCACACACTTTATTGCTCTAAAAACCCAGAATCCAGATGAGGCTTATGTATTTGATATCACAAAGTCTATTAAGCTCATTTTCATGTGATAGATTGAAGGCTTTAAAAAGGAATAATACACATCAAGCATGCAGTAAATGAGGATAATTATATACCTGAAAATAGAACTGGTGATTGAGGAATTATCCCAAGAACTTTCCGGAGATCAGCAAGACCAAAATTTGAAATATCATAATCATCAATAAATATTTTTCCTCTTTCTAACTCAACTATCCGGAACAATGCATTGAGCATGCTAGATTTTCCAGCACCAGTTCTGCCAACTATTCCAACCTTCTCACTTGCTGCAACTGTGAATGATATTCCATGAAGAACAGGAGGGAGTTTGGGCCTATAACGAAGAACAACATCCTGGAATCTGATAATTCCAGATGATGGCCAACCTGGAGGTGGTCGATTGCTTTCAATCACAGGAGGGGCTTCAGATGGCAACTCTATATATGTCCCAACTCATTCAACTGCATTTAAACTGTTTTCGGCAACACTTGCAAGCGGCAAAACAGCTGTTGATGCAAATCCCTGCGTATTTTCTGCACGCTGGTTTCCCATGACGGCAAAAGTTGCTGCAAACCAAATCATGATACCTCCCAACATTTCCAACCGAATAGCTAGCCATCTATTTCCACTCATATTCACAAGTGTGAATCTGACATTATTATCCATTGATTTACCATTGATGGTGGCCATTCTGTCATATGCTTTGTATGCACGGATTGTTGAAAGACCATTTAATGCTTCTCCAAATTGAGCATAGGCAGGAGATCTAGTAATGGAAATAAAAGGCAAACCTAATCAAACAACATCTTACGTTCATCTTCTTGCAATAAAAATATTAACATGGAAGATAGTCATTGGCTGCTGGTCACTGATGTGACCCAAACACCTCTTGAAAGGTTCATTAAAATTGATGTTCTCCACAATGATTGTATTATGTGTAGTATAAATAATTGCACATGCAATATCTGGTTGCCCCTTACATGCAACTCTATCAGCAAAAACAAATAAGAACGTTATTGATTTCCATTGGTTCAAAATTAATTGACTGTTTGTAAATTCAGTAAAGGAACCCAAAGTACAACAACTCTTAACAGCAAAAGTTTGAAGGTCAAACAAATGATGGCGCAACCAAGAGTTTTCAGTAGCTTGAAAAAAATGGTTTAGAACATCAAAAAAAAATCATGCAATAAGATAGAAGAAATGCTTGAATAGTTTTGGCAATACCATCACCTTGAATTGGATAGAAGGATGAAGTTTCCTATTTGACTATAATGAATGATATTAAAGGAAGAAAGCAGCCATGTTTGTTAATTGGAGGATTAAAATGATTTTTTCCTCACAAGATTTGATGACCTGAATGCATATAGGATCTTTTGACAGTTAGCAATCATACTGCAACATGCTATGAAATCAACCTGACATACTCCATTGAGAGGCTATTGTTTAGCATATCCTCGTCTTAGAACCATCCCATTCCTCAGAAAAGGATTTGTTGTACTAATATTCCAACTCAGGTGAAAGGTTAGAGATTATCCTGGATAAAGAATTTGTGCATAAAACGGGAATTGACATTCAACAGTCCAATTACAAATAGACACAACAAGGACATATTTCATCAGGTCAATAACATACACAATAAAATCTAGAGGCCTGTTTGGATTGTGATGATCGCATGATAACCATGATCTAATTAAGGCTCTAGCAAGTCATGATGGGATTTTAGTGAACATGTATTTGCCAAATTGACATAGTTTTGTTTAGATGTAAGTTTGGTAGTAAAATTTTAAAAGAAGTTCGGATGAGTAGAGAGTGAGGTGATTGTCAGAACCTAAACACTGTACAAATTTTGTTTAATTTGTAGAAACTACTCTCATAAATGCTTCAATTACTGACCAGCAGTAACTAAAAGTTTGTGGAATTTATCAAAATAGAGGATTGCAAAGTAATAAATTGTAATCAACTTAAGGAACAGGAATGCAAATGAGTTAGAAAAAATTTAACCAAGAGAAGATTCTTGCTATCTAAAAAAAAAATAAAAATAAAAAAGAAAAAGAAAGGTTTCTAAGCTCAATACCTGATAATATAAATATGCTGCATAGAACAGTATAAGGAGTGGCATGATGGCCCAAAGAGAGATAGTGCTCACTAAGCCTATCAACACAAAAGTTGAAAGGAGCTGCGAGATTTGTGCCATAAACATATTCACAAAAACAGCAACATTGCGATCAATATCACCAAGATCCTTTGCAAATCTATTTATTATCCTTCCAAGTGGGTTTGTGAGAAAAAACACCATTGGCGCTCTTAATATAGAATGGAGCATTGCATCATGTAACCTTTTTGGCAGCATATAGACTTGAAACAATCAACCAATAAGAGTTTGTCAATGTACAAACACCTGAAAAGCAAGTTGAGACAAGAAGAATAAATTTTTAGACAAAGCAGTTGAAATATCTATCAATAGCCACAGCGACGGATCACAGACTCCTAACTTTGATAATCCAACCAATACTACAAGGATTTTATCAGAAAACATACCTGACCAAACGAAAGCAAACCATAAACCAGATTGCAGAAACCAGCCCCATGGGTCTTTGGAGAGCTTCGATCAGTCCAAACACTTAATCATGTGCTACTTGAAATTCGAAGCACTTCAGTTAAAACATAACAAAAGAAGAGCACCATGACTACCCACAACCCACCCAGTGCATTCTTATACCTACAAAGAAGCAATTTAGTGTTTCATGCCATAGAAGATTTGCCATAAAAGTTAAAACAAGAATAATGTGCCAGAAACATACAAGAGGCAGTCATATGGTAATTTCAGATTTGTTTCTCATTAAGCAAATCAATACCATTTCATGATCCCTTAAACTCAGCAGAACATGTAATGCATATAATTATTTTGGAATTGTTAGGCATGCTGAGACACAAACCATAACTTGACTCTGAAGAATATAAAGTTGATATTATACAATTTGTGCAGACAAAATGTATCACAATGAAGTCAACAACCTGCTCTAACTGTGTAAATCATTATACAGCAATTGCATATATAATACAGTCACATAAGTGAGATAAGGTAGGGATTCCATGCCATAAATCAAAATTTCACATGTTATTTTGCAGTTTCATGTTATTGCTATTTCATTGTAATTATTTCTTGTCAAATTTGCTTTTTTTTCTTAACCATTTGGTATGGAGGAGTTGTGGCCACCATCAGCAATCTCATCAACAACGGAAAAATGAAGATAAGAAGAAAAATACGCTTTCAAAAATTACACTAGAAATTCCAAGTGGATGTGCAGATCTATCTTGGGTACTAATATATATATTAGGCAAGTCAACTGAGTTGAGGGATCAAAAGTATTAACACTCCACAGTTTTATTCTCACAAAAAAAAAACTCCGAGCAGTCATTCCTTGGGGGATGGTTTTAACAAGTTTAGTTTCAGGCAGTTAAACTAGATAAACTGATGATTAATCTTTTAAGAGTAAATTCTAAATGCAGTAACCAATGCAACATGGACCTCGCAAGAACTTTCCAACTGATGACTCCAGTTTCACGTTCCTCCTGTTTGATAAGAACAGACTTTCCAGATTTCCCCTTATTTGATTTGTCCCCACCATTCAACCATTTCCAGCCTTTCCAATTTCTCCATTTTCAGCAGACTTGCTAATTTTGCAATTTTCATTCTCTTTCTCTTCCACTTGTTCCTCCATTTTTCCAGCATTTTCCATTAATTTTTGGAGTAATACACGACTAATGCTGAGGTCCTCAAAGGTACCCTCCTCTTTCACCATACCTTCATGGACCAGGATAATTCTGTCCGCATTGGGCAGAAAATGCAGTTGGTTTGTGACAAGCACTCGGGTTTTCCCTCTCAGCTGATCCTTGATACACTTATCAAAAAGCTGCAAAAAAGTTCAGTTATTGTACCAAAAAAAACAATAATGTGAGCAGTATTTTTTGTCAGCTTAACGTGTTCATGTATTTTTCAGCAGAAATAACAGAGTTTTTCTCTGATTCCAACATGCATCCATGAAAGCTTTCTTTACAGTTGTATTCAAAAGAAAAAGTGGGGCACAAAATTTCACAATGGAATTTGAAACAAACAACATTGTCAGCTTGTTGTAAACTATATCTTGCAATAATAAAAAAAAAGTCATATCAGCCTCTAAATGAACAACGAACATTAGCTTATGCACATTGCACAAGCAAAGCAATATTATCCACGCCAATAATCTATATATGCTTTTCATAAAGAGAGACATTGCATGATACACATCTGGAAAAGATCCAGATCAAAAGACTTTTAGAGCATAGATTTGAACTCAAGATACATGCCATCAAAATAGCCAATCTGAAGGTGACTCGTGTTCTCTCATTTTCTTGAATCTTCAATGCTTTTCAACAGGTGCTGCATGCTTATGTGTTGAAGCTAACCATCATGGTAGTTAAAACACCTGGGCGGTAGTAGGTGGTGGGTCTTCAAAACACCTAGGTGGGACTGCCTACACATCTAGACAGAGGCCCAGACAGTTCCATTATAAAAAGTATAAATTTAATATTTAATATTATAAAAATAAAATATTAGTTATCGATTAACCATTAGTTTTCTGTTTGCCTTTCCTCTCATGCAGAATTTCACTACTTATCAGAAATATATTCCAATCAGATTAATAAGGAGGCAAGATGAAACAATTGCTAACAAACTTAGCAGTTAGCCCCAAGGAAATATAGGTGCAGATACATATCCTTTAGCAACTCAATTATCAGGACATTGTGCACTTTTTCAAGCATTGAGATGCTGAATTATGCAAAGTGCTACCAAGAACAGGTTTTTCTTTTCACTTTCTGTGGACAATAATATGGGGAAAAAAGGGAGAGGATTCAACTACTGTCCGCTTACCTGTCTGCCAACATGAGCATCTAATGCACCTAAAGGATCATCAAATATATAAACATATGAATCTGAATATACTGCCCTCGCCATGGAGACTCTCTGTTTTTGTCCACCACTAATGTTGACCCACCTTTCACCAATCTCTGTGAGATCACCGCCCTAATACAAACAATCATGAGATAGTACACAGTACCTTTAATGATAATACCAAATTCTTATAAAGATTACTTGCAAAAATATGGATATGCAAATAGGAATTATTTAAATGTACATCATATTTTTTTTTGTGAAAAAAGATTGTTTCTGAGATTTCTGAGTAAGGATACTCACTGGAAGCAACTCAAGATCATGCTGCAATGCAGTCACCTCAATGGCTTTCTCATTGCGTGATGGTTGACAAGGAGATCCAAACAAAATATTGTCACGCACCTGTGATAAATGATCAGGATTTTAGTAATAATATCATTTTGATGCTTTACAAAACAGATGCAGAAAGAATGCAACTCACAGTAGCATTGAATATCCATGAAACTTGAGGAACATAAGCAACACTACCCCGTATTGTAACAGCTGTATTTGTTCCTGGCTTTGGTGGTAGTTCACCAAGCATTGCTGATACAAGAGACGTTTTGCCTTCTCCTGTGCTTCCAACAATAGCAACTAGGCTGCCAACAGGAAAATCCAAATTTATGTCTGATAAAGTAGGCCTCTCTTCCTGCAGTGTTTTATTATGTTAAAAGCAGTTATAGATATGAAAGGAAGCTGCAATCCAAGGCTTTGGCAGAAAAGTAAACTACATGTATGTGACAATGGAGCAATAACGACACATGTTTCAGATGTTGGAGCACAATTTTTGACATTTTCCCACTCAGACAATGTAAATAGGGCGGAATGGACCAGGATCCAGCCTGGGTCCGAAAATGCCAGGCCCAGTTGATAGCCAGTTTAGACACTAAAACTAGCCCAATGGTCCATATTCACATCCTTTCAGAAAAAAACCCATTAGTAACAACATCTGGGTCTGGACTCCCATAGATCTGGCTCAAATCCGACTCAAGTCTAGTTTTCTGAAGTTACCTATACATAATATGGCAATTAAATACAAACATATATAACACCCAATTCAAAATTAGTGGTATAAATTTTATCTAGTGTTCATATAGCAGTGCTCAGTCCACAATCTTGCAAAATTAGTACCCAGTTCTAAAATGGCTTAAATACAAAATTTGTCTCCACTAATGAGAAGCCATCACAGTCCCAGATTTGGACCCCATAACAGGGCTCAATTTTTAAATGTTGGATCCAGACCAAGATTCTTACAGGTCTGGCCTGGACCCATCCTGTTCACAACCCTAAATGTAGGTTTGTTTACAGGCATTGGATGTACACAATATTTGTGACTTTTGCCTGATAACTGAGAACAAGGAAGAATTGCAATGGCTGCATAATGTAGCATGAGTATTTGAAGATATCTCACAGTTCACCAGCATATAAGTGTTGCAAACCCTATGAAGCTAAACATGATAAACATATTCTTTCTTTGTCATAAATGTATACGAGAATCCTTATATTGAATCAGGTGAACATGATAATTGATAAAGACATTCTTTCTTTGTCATAAACTTTTGCTAGAAATCTTTATCCTGAATCAGATTTGAGAATCAGTCTGAAGCGTCTGACAAACCATTTGAAGTGCACATCCTGTACTGATTATTTTTGCTACTCATCAGGGGGGTTAGAAGAGTAAACTGGCAGGCTGTAAGAGAGATGGCGATGAGTTTACAAATCGCTGAGGCTTATATATCTGTGGTCCTCACACACTACAAGAAGAATTAAGACATCCATAATGGAAGTTTGTATTTTTAACATGTCATATGTCAGTAATAGGGGTGTCAATTCAGCTTGAGGCTCACAAGCTACTCGAGCTCAGCTCAAGCTTGGCTCGCTCAGTTCTGGCTCGATAATTCGGCTCAATTTTTATTTTATATATATATATATAACATACATATATATTATACACAAGCTGAACTGAGTCGTGCTCCGATTGAGCTGACTCAAACTCGGCTCATTTACACTCTTAGTTGGGAATGAGTAATTCTGAAAAATAATGAATCCTCATAAAAAAAATGAAAAAATGCCAACAGGTGACAATTGAAGACATAATAAGACTCAAAATGTATAATAAGAATGACAATATAAGTAATATTGGGCCACCCTGTCTGAACAGAATAGTAGAGATAATTAGGAAATAGGGATTTGAGTCCCAAGAAAACTATCCATCCTTGATTGAGATGGCTGGAAGGGCTGGGTCAAGAGGTGGGTTTGGTAAAAGCACCCTCTCTTCACAAAGGAATAACTCTTCAAGCCGTTTCAAAGATACGTTTGCATTCACAACCTGCAAATAATGAGTACAGCCGTCATTTTCTCATACCGATATCAGTTAATAAGAAGCTGAAAACAGGTATGAGAGATGAAACTAAGGCGTGAAAATATAGTTTGAGATAAAATTTGAGAGTTCAATTTGATGTCTAAAAATGTGAGACCTCCATCCATAAGCATGAAATATTTACCAGAGAAAATTAATAGAAAGAAAGTGGGAAGAGATTTAGCACCTGAGCAACTAAATTAGGAAGCATGAACAGTGGAACCGCAACACAGCGAACAGAGATAGTGATGTAAATGCCTTTGCAGGTGTCAAGTCTCCTCCAAGCAAAGAATATATGCCAAATGATAGAACTGTGATGACAACTGGAATGCTGTTCAGGATAAAACTATTCAACTGCAAAACATGGCAAGACAGACATGGCATGATATCACACTAACACCATATAAGTAAAAAATATAACTGTCAAAAGCGGCTATTTCTGAGGCTAAAATAAAGCAAAGATATAAAAACAGATCATTACCGCTTCAAGTAGCTGAGATTTACAGAACCGTGAAAGTTCATCATTCCGAATCCTTTGCACTTTAGACTGGAAGCTGTCTTCCCATGCATAACACCTGTTATATTGAAGATTAATATGGAAACCCAAAAGATGTTACAATAACTCACTGACAAACATATTCAAAAGCATACTTTACAGTATCCATAGCAGCCAATATTTCATTCATAAGGCCAATTTACTTATCGGTACGTTGCAAACCCTCCTTTGATAATTGCTGCATTCTGTTAATCACATAAGCCTAAAACCACAAGACAAAAATTAAAATCAAATAAATATAACTAAAAAATTAGAACATGGACAATAGCTCAAGATAAAATGTTAAAGTTAGGACTTGTGGTTAATGGTGAGCAAAATGGACATCTTTGCATCCCACACAAATGGTTAAGCAACCATCATGCTGGACATAAAAGCAAAACAATGAATCCAGCCAAAATGGAGACAGTGCAAGTTAGTAACACATGAACACAGGTAGCTGCTCTATCAGGTTGGAATGCCACCTATCTGAACTGCAGCTGAGAAAATGGCATTATCTACAATTGAGGCTTCCAACTGTCAGCAAAATTTTGGCAAAGACAAAGTTTAATTAAAGAAAAGATTTCTGATCTTGGAATACGGTATCAAAATTGTGTTTTGTTCACCTGACAGAATAACAACCCTTTTAAGTTAGAAACAGATCCCAAGCCAACTTTCAATATATAAATGCAAAAGAGAAAGAATGTTGTGGAAATCATATAACTTGATGTTTGGTGAAGAGTTCAAATGTCAGATGTACCAAAAGAAACCCAATCAGAATTTGCAAGTTTGAGACATTTGCTGGATCAAATTCTTTATTTAACACTATGTTTGTTTAGTATTTCCCACAATTAGCACTTTCTTAATTTTTCTTTATTTTCCTAGTTTAACTCAATCTAGCTCATCTAGAGCCTAATTATAGTGGCTTAAGCTATCACAAAAAGGTATGTTTATTTAGTATTTGCCAGAATTAGCACTTTCTTAGTTATTCTTTATTTTCCTAGTTTAACTCAATTGTGCTCATCTAGAGCCTAATTATAGTGTCTTAAACTATCACAAAATGGGTCCTAGACCAAACCAGTAAGATTAGAGTCTTAAATAGGATCTCCACTAGGATTAGCACTTCAGACTCATTATTAAAAGGATTACAATTTTAACAGTCCCAAACTACTTTTCCCTCAATAAAACTTCTAATCTAGAGAGTTCAATGATCTTTCTTCATTTTCTCTTGCTTCTTGCTGTGTCAATATCCATTAACAAGAAATAAGAGATTCCATCAGGGGAAGGAAACTATTCATGAATGCAAAACCGCTAAACAAGGAATCCAGCCCAACAGGCCAGAACACAGAACCACCTGAACGAGTCCTCTTTCAAGCAGTATATTTTAAGAGAGTAGTTCTACTGCACATTTTCATGCTAAATTTTATCAAGGAGGTTAGGATAATAAGAGCCTTCACCTGTATAGGGAACATAAGGATTAGGATCAATGCGCCAGCAAAAGAAGCCACACGTAGTTGTTGGTATAGAAGAAAAATAGCTATGATAATACGAAAAGCTGCTGACCACAGACTCTGTAGCTGTTGACAGATTTGCTGCAAAAGAGTATAAATATGCAAGTATCAACAACTTACACTGTTACTGTGAAAATCTAATCAACAACTTACACTGTTTCTGTGAAATTCTAACAGTGCAGTTAAAATCATCATTTGAAAAAGAAAAGAAATCGAGCTACAAATAACAGGAGGATAAAGTCCAAGTATCACAGTAAAAAATAGTGACTAGCCATGGACATTAATGTTGTAATGCAGGTTGATTCCTAAGATGGCTCAAGCATAAAGTTCCGTACACCTAAAACAGTTTCACACTTCCTCTACAGAGGCTAGTTGACATCTCATTTAGAAAGCAGCAAATGATCTAATACAAGAATAATAAGGGCTTTGATTTCACAGATGAGAAGAGGAAGTCATTTTTACTTGAATAGAAATATAATTTTAAGATCAGACTAAGAATTTCACAGATAACAAGGGATGAAAAATGCCTGAACTGCTTCTGCATCAGTTGTCATTAAGTTGGTTATTTTCCCAGACGCAAACTTTCTGCGACCTTCGTGTGTCAATGTTAGTGATTTACGAAACACAGCAGCAACCTGAAACACAGATTACAAGTTGGTTTCAAAAAAACATACTTGAGAAAACAGTAATTAAAGCAGGAAAGCCTTAAGGATATGGATAAGCAGAATTTGAAGGTTGAAGCACCACATGAGAAGGTTAAAATCATTATTGCCCTTTTATCCAACAGAAAAAGAATGTATTGTTTGGGGACAAGGTCTCATAATATTCTCTAACAATGTGAATTGAACACAGCTTACACAATGCTCCTGCCAGGGCAGGTTTGGGAAGGTTAAGACAAAGGTTGCTATGAAGAATAACTACAACATGCAATAAAGACCCAAACTTCACAATAGGGGGCCGTTTGGAACGGGGTCAGGGTCAAGGTCAAGGTCAAGGTCAAGGTTAAAGAAAGAGGTAAAGTGTAAAACGCTAATGCGGTCAAGTAAATCCCGTTTGGTTACTGATTTGGCTAGCAGATAGTTAAACTTTTTTGTGGACAAAAATGTCATCCGGTGAGTACTGTTTAAATAGTATTGTTCATCATCTTCACGAGATGCCTCCGACATCGCCGGGCAAGCTCGCGCGTGGAGCTCGCCGGCCGGCGTCCGCGGGGGGGTGGGGGTGGGGGGGGGGGGGTGGTTGGGCGGAGGAAAGAATGGCAGAGATTGGGGCTGTTCCCCGATCTGAGCCGTTGGATCAAGATCCGACGGTTCAAATCAAGTAAGGGTATTTTAATCAAAACTTTGTTAAAATTTAAATGAATAAAATAATATTAGTGCGGTCAAATTTTTGGTGTTTGAAAAATAATCTGGTCTGGACGGGGTCAGTCTGACCCTGACCTTGTTCCAAACGACCCCTAGAGGATTTTCAATCTCATACGATCCTTCGAGGACTTACTTCAATAAAGAAAAAGAGGGCATCACCGCATCCTTTTTGTGAAGAAAGGTAACACAAGCTAGTCTGTCCTAAGTCTTATACTTAGATTTCTTTTCCTATAACTTACAGTATTGCTCCCCAAAGCCAATTGCATATTTGTCAGTTAAATGACTTCGATGGTTGCATTAGTTTGTTAATAACAATGAAGTACCTACTTATGCCATAACATTTAGCTAGCTTTGGAACTTGTCTTTTGACTCTTGTCATTGTCTAATTTGGTAATTCCTTCTGCCACTCAAACACTCCAACATTGTCCATGATTAACACTTAATCACAGCAATTTAATCACAGCAAGCTTCCCTGTTGCTCCAGCACAATTGCCCTCTACCAGGGGAACTCAGACAGCACAACCACCTTATCCCTACTTTGTTGTTTCTCAACATCTATATTGTTTTTTTGTTTTGTTAAGACACTCGCATCTTGAGAAGCTCCATATTTATGTTGAATAACTGTTAGCATAGAGAGGTCTAGTCTTCAAGTCTAAACTGTGGCAGGATAAAAAAAATGGGTTTCTAGTTAGGATCTTAGCCTAACCCCAATCCAACTGGGGCTTTCTCAGTAAACAAGAAACTCCATATTATTTGGAAGCATACAGGAAAAGCAATGTATAATGATTGACAGGTTAATAGAAGATAGACTTAAATCACCATTCTCCTTGCAGGAGATGCCCTATATAGCAATTTTCTTAAAATCTAAATTAATTTCCAAAAATTACAGTTTTCCAAACTAGTAATTAGCTCCAATGTTCTGATAGTGCTAGTATACCAACTTTCTCACCCACAATGAATCCATTGCTGACTACAGCCTACCCCAAGAGATGGACCATAAGAACACTTGGACTAGGAGTCAGTCAGATTGCAAATACCTGGAAAGTGAAGTTGGGGGAGTGGGAGGGCTACTTTCTGCCTCTTCAAATATTAATGGATAAAATATTTTGGAAATATTTATTTCTAGCGAAATTAAACAATATATGGCCCCAAATTATATTAGAAGCCAATATCCAATTTTACAAAAAACATGTGGACTCTATTTGCATAATCCCTTAAACTTTATAGGCTAAAACTTACAAGTCAAATTAACTTTTCAGTCCTATAGGGTATGTAGATTTTGGAACCCGCTTGAATTCTTTCATCCCAATGAAAAACAGTAACTATGCCAGTTTTCACAAAATTCAAATGTTATTCTGCTATTCACCAGCCAACAACAGAAATGAATGTCTTAGAGAACAGCTTCTCCAGTAAAAAAGGAGAATTGAGTCCCTTTAAGTCCATGTTCTTTACATCTACTCTATTTCCAACCAAAAATAGCATACATGTAGAAATCTTCAAACCAGAAATAAATTTCAAAATTGGACTGTATTATGTTAGTTGACAGCAACAATATTACATGAACATTGCCTTTGCAGAAGCTTTGGGTCAATTCCTTATCATCCTTTATAATTCTAATTTTAAGAAAACAAATTATAGTCATTATTCAGAAGTTATAAAGATCATAAAGTGTTGTGCCAAAAATACAACCAGCCTACATATGAACATTGCTTACCAGTGTAGATCTCAATCTGAAACCAACATGCATAACATTCTGGAAATATTGCGCTTCACATAATACACCCAATGCCTGATACAGCAAACTATAGCTCATCAGAACAGTAGAAAATTGAGGAAGCTTATAAAATATTTGTTTGTAATGGCAAAAAAATTTTTAAGAAATAATCATAAGCTTAAATCAAGGCAAATGGTTATTCTATAGTAGATTGCAAACACATAGCAAATCAAATCTTGTGCCTTGCACCACTTTGCAATATAAAAATTAAAGCAAAATACAGTCTGATGAGGTGAATAACTGAAGCAAAATATAGGCAAAATTCAGTAATTTCTTTCTTAGGTCAGGCTAAACTAAAATAATTATTTTCACAGCAAGTAAAATCTCAATGACAGCTCTTCTTAACCCATTGACATTAACTGGATTATCAAGCAAGGAAGGTCATACCACTCCAGCAAATATTGAGAAGGCATAGATATATCCATTCCATGAGGGGTCCCCTCATTGCATAGACTGCACATGATGACAAGGAATGTATTAGTTTCTCACTTGGATGCAAGATGTATAATGAAGGCAAGAGAGTTGCCAATTTGTTATCAGATAACTGCAAGGAACGGAGGCTGGCTTGTGTAAGTAGAACAAAATTCCCATAGTCATCCAAATAATCTTCGTATGCAAAAGTAGTTAAAAATTGAATCCACAATACTGAGTAATAGGCTACACTAATTGTCAACCAAAAAAGACTAAGCAAACCATAGGTCATAAGGAATCACATGTAGTAAGGCATAAAGCACTTCTTTGTTACAGTTACAATAAAGAGGACATACCTCCAGAAGAAGGTCTAAAATTATTGGACCCACAAATTGAGAAGCATCATTGCCTATCTGTTCAACCAAAACAAGGAAACAATGAACCATGACTACAGATAATTCACAGAGAATCGTCATCAAATCCATCCACAAAACTAATAAATACACCCAAAACTGACACAATTCCAACTCCAATTTAGCACATTTAACAGCAAGTAGTGAAGATAGGAATGGTAGCCTTATATCAAAATATGAAAGTATTCTTCTGGATAGTAATGTCAAAAACCAAAAATGGACCATCAGTAATCAAAAGCAAGTTAGTGATGTTGGTAATTGCTTAACTACCTTGAAAAAGCCTCCCACCAAAATCTGCACAGCAGAAATATGACAGATGATATCAGCCACACAACTAGAGAACTCAAAGGATGCAAAACAAATTGGTGTTTTTCCACATTATCATTATAATGTAATCATGGAAATACAATGGCAACCATTTATACATACCTTCCTCCAAGGCCACGATGAAGGGCCCTCAACAGCCAAGGTTTTTGTCGTTGAGATTCCTCTCTCCAGCATTTCTGGAACCTGAAAGAAGCAAATTTAAAGATAACAAAACCTAGTGATGTACGATTTGCACATCCCAAAAATATAAACCCAACAGCATACTTGCTATTTAATGTTTCTGTCTGATCCCATGAATCTAGTTTCCAGACACTTTTTCGGTGGTTGGTCTCTTGTAGCCTTGTTCCATAAGAGGAGTCATCCACATGAAAAATATTTCTAGCAAAAAGTGATATAACCATTAGAAACAGCCATCTGGTAGAGCAAGACAAGTTTCAAAGTTATTAGTCATAATGAACACTTTAATTTCCAATACTACAGTGCCTTTGATGCACTTACTAGAAAATAAATTAGCATGCCTTTCAGGACAAATCTGCTCCCCTCCAGGAAGAGGTTCATAGTCTGTGTTGTCAACAAGAACTTCATTTCTTACAGGGGCGTATCTGGGATAAGGATCTAAACTAGGAATATAGAAAAGGAGGAGGATTCCAAAGATCAACTGCAAAGAAGTACAAAACCGAAAAAAAAAAGAAGAATATCTTGATGAGCAGAATAGATAAAATCAGAAGATGAATGGGATGTGTGAAAGAAAATCATAAAAGTTCTAGTCAGGCCATCATAAAAGGACATAAGTGAGACAGACAACAAACAAACCTGGCAGAGTATTTCACTTGTGTACAAATAGAAGACAGGCCTGTACAGGATAAACTCAAAAAATAGTAATATCCCATTTTCCATCAATACGAATGCTAAGTATTAAATAAGAGGTGGCAGACGTAAATACCAAAAGCACAGGAATGTTGTAAAAAAAGTTGCCTACCCATTAATAGTAGAGAAACATAAGTCATAGAAGTAAAATTCAGAAACAGACTAGACAGACAAAACCCCATCTTCTTTGAGATGGGGTTTTAATAGCCTTTTTGTCATCTAAACTAAGAGAGAATAAGCTTTCAACTAAAATGGTCAGAGAGTAAAATTTTTGAAATCAACAAGGTTATAGGGGATAGCAATAATTGTAAGGGCTGAAAAAGGGGCTAACAGTGATATAGATAATTTTCCCAAAAAACAGTACCAATGAAACCTTCACAAGCTTCCCTTTGAAATTTTTATGTAGGAGTATATCGCACATTCATGATTAGATCCTCAAAATTTTCTTTTGTACTCCCAACTTGAACTCCTTAGTTCCTCTACAACACTTATGTATTCACAATCTGCAAGTAAATTGACACTAGTCATTAGACAATAATTTCTTTATATTCCCAGCTTGAACTCCTAGGTTGCTCCCCAAAACTCATGTATTGTGTCCCACAGATGTTTTGGAAAGTGAATTGCCTAAATCCCTGGTTTGTTTTGTCAACTTTTGAACTAAGTTGAGAATTATTTTCTGATCCGGAGTTGGCTGAACAAAGTGTGTCTGTGTGAGCTATACAGATACCATTTCTTGTCATCTCAGTACCATTAAAAACAATAGTAACTTTGAGGCATAAACAAAAGTTTAACTTAAAAATTAAATTTAACTGAACTTGAGATTTAAATCTGACTGCACAAAGTAACTCACTTTTCATAGTACTCCCTAACTGAAAGCACCAGATTGAACGCAGCTGCTTCCCCAACAAGAACATAAATAACCACAGATCGGATATGCCAACGGAGTTCATTAATGTAAATTTTAGTTTCCAGTATGATCATGATAAGCACACAGCACCAAGTGGCAATCTCAATGATCAGGGTTACTTTCTGTTGAAGGAGAAAAAGGAACAAAATGAGAACATAGATTTTAACTCACCAACTGTTTGCATTATTCTTTAAGATCACAATATATTTATGCTATTCTCCAGGGTATCTTGCTAATTTATTCTATTTACATTGCAAATTAATGCTCTATAGAGAGAGTTATATGTTCCAACATCTTCAAGTGATCACAAGGAATTCATAAACAATGGCTCTACTGCACAGTAAAGAACCAAAAATCCCAACATATAATTGTAATAAGGGGATCTTAAATGGAACCTCTGAACAGTAAGATCATTCTTTGTGGGCCATATCCGATAAAAGCATACACCAAGAAGTGCCAAATGAGATATGCAAACAACCACCGAGTCAATGCCACAGGGTGTGTATGCCCCAAGTGCGTTCTCTACAGCCTTTGACCAGACACCATTCTCCACAGGCCGACAGTACCATTCTGATGGACGAAATCCCATGTCTACTGATTCCAATGAACAAGAACTACCAACCTTTTATTCCCTTCTGAAGTTTCTCCAGTGTGAAACTCTCATAATATAGTTCCTGAGACAAAAAAAAAATAGCAGAAAAAAATTGAAGTAATGCATAATAACCTTAATCCTAAACTAAGAAAAGCATACTACCCATGTCCGTCATAAGAACTGCCATAATTATCACGATTCACAAACTCCAAGAAACTATAAGCGCACTGAAATCAGAGAAAAATTTATCCGATTCAGAAGTCAGATTCAGTCAAAGGAAGCCAGCAAGAACAAACACAAGAATACCTATAATCCAAGATTTAAGAACAAAATGAAAAACCGAATACACAGGTCAAAACAAACCAGCATCCGTGAATCTTGGCAAATATCACTGCAAGAAAACAGTTAAATACATCAGATCATCTCAAGAACTGGCCAAGAACCAAAGCAACCAAACCGACATCAAAACTCACGAACATCATCTCAAGAAGGACGCATAAAAACCCAAGAAGAAAATTCCAAAAAAAAAACCCAGCCATGGTCCGCCGGTTTCCTGCGCCTAGATCCCATCTACTGCCTTGATTTCAGCTCAAAAATGGCTGAAACCCACCTCCCTCCCGATTACGGATCAAAACACGGAGGAACTCCAGCAAGAAAGGGATCCAGCCGCCGAACCGCGCCATGCCGATCGGCGAATGCTTCCCTTGAATCGGAAGAGGAAGAAGGGTGAAATGAATACCTCAGAGATTCCGAAACCCTAGATCGCAGCTCGGATTTCTCGGGGATTTGTCGCCGGAGGAGTCGCTTTTTATTCCCGCTCTCGCGGAGCCGGGCTAGAGAGCAATGCCAACCGTCAGCGCTGGCAAGATGAGAAATGGCATTGTCTTTATAGTTTCTTTTTTTTAATTTAACCCCTTGCGTTTGTTGGAATCGGCGAACAAAGACACACCGCGGAATATTCCACGAACAATAGAGCGGTGGACATGCGCAGAGAAGCGATACAGAGCGCAGCTCTTTTTTTTCTGGACAAGACAAAATTTTGATCTGCCAACGGCGGTATCGCATGACTAGATACACCTACAAAATCTTTTTCAAAAAGTGTCAGTGGTCCATGCGTAAGTCCACGCGGTGTGCACGTACCTCATTAGCGAAACGAATTTAGCCACAATTCAGATTCCCAACCAATGGATATTATGAACTTCTTCAACCCAAATAAATACAAAAAACAAAAGCGCCCATTTGGTTTGTTTAAGCATACCTTGTCCCTGTCTCTTATTTTCACAAATTACACCTTGATGCATACCTTCACCAATTACACCTTGCTTCTTTCTTTTAAGAAAAAAAATTGACTCGGCCCACACCTCGCACACTCCACCGTAATTTGAATGAGTTAAACCTAATAGGGATGAAAGTGTCAGGCCGAGAAAGCCCATAACAAACACCTAAAAACCAATATGGAACATGAGGGCTTGTCTTGATTGGGGAAAAGAGCAGTGAGAGTAGATATGATTTTACCAAAAAACAAGACTACCACAAAATAAAAAAAAATCAACTCGAAATTGAAGCGTATGATTAAAAATTACACCAACCAGAAACACACAGTTTCTTAATGGCCGGTAGTACACCAAATTCCGATTCCTTCTGTATTGCCATGAAGTTAAAGTTTAGCCTCCGTTCAGTAAAAAAAATTAGAGTCCCAAAATTTTGAATGTATACCTCTGAAGAGAATTTTACATTGCTCCTGTATAAATTGAACATATGACTATAAGCTGTTCTGGCTTCAAAACTTTGAATAAGACCATAGGAAAACATTTAAGACATGAATAAAAGAAGCACGCTGTGCCAACTTCAACTTTCTCATTAAACTGATTTCTATGCCTGTCAGATGGCATCACATCCTAGGAAATATTTTAAATCATAAACATAAATACAACAAAATTCAAGAACATATAAAACAGCTCGCCATTATTTGACTTATAGCATGAATACGTCTCAGGCCAAGAACAAATAGTCAAGCAGGTTCAGCCAGAAATTAAAATGTTTTTGCACCGCAAGATCAACAACCTAAAGACTGAAATCACTCCCTGTGGAGACTATTAGTTTTCATATGACAAATCCTCCCATTATATACTCACTGGCAGTACTCTTGCAGAGTTACTCATTCCAAAACCTGATGATGTCCAAACCAATTTCAACCCCCAAAAAAGCAAACAAGAAATCAAACTACCATACACAACTGAAGCAATTTATCATTCATTTATCCTGCATTTATTTCCAGCCATTTTCTCATGGCAATATTCATGGGCCTCTCTAGTCTGTACATGAATTTGCAAGGCCAGCATACAACTACAACTCTCACCCCAGTCGTATTTCTAATTGATACCAAACATAGTCACCCTAATGCAATAATTTCCAAACATTTTTTCTGCAGAACTACCAAATTGTTTTGTATTGACACCAACATCCATTACAAGCTAACATAATGTTTATTTGATCATTTTCATTGCTACCCTAGAGTAGAAAGCCAAGCACATTGAAAGATTCAAGCTATTCAAACTATTCTTACAAGTTACAAAGATGAAACACGTTACAAGATACAAATGTGAAACACATGATAACACAAATGAAGATTTCATGGATGCTTACGTGAAGCTATTAGCATTGGTTATAAGAAACCACACAAAAGAACAATCTCTCTTGTACTGGCAAGGATGGGAATGCAGTTAAAGACTGCATAACATGCAAGCTAGAGGAAGTAAACATCAGGAAAAAAGCAGAAAAAACGGAATAGAAGTTGAAAAGAGTGCCACCCCCGACACCCCACCCCACCCCCACCCCCACCCTCCCCACAACCCCCCACCCACCACCCCCCAACCCCTCCAATGATCTAGTGCAATCTTGTCAGCTCTTCAACTCTCTTGCACAGCTCCTCCACTGAAACACCCATTGCCTTAGAGATATCTTCCATCCGTTTACGGTTGAGATCAAGAAAAGACTCAATCAAGTCTCCATCCAAGAAATTCCTCGCATCCACTGTCTTCTTCTCATTGTTAAATGAACGCCACTGTTCATGGCTGAGACCACCAACACCCTTTATAACTTTAACTAGGTTGGCCTGGAGCTTCTCCAGGAATAAATACTGATCATGGGGCAGAGAGGCAACTACCCCGATGACACCATTGACAGTGCCAAAAATAACAGTGGGAATTTGGCCAGCCTCAGAGTCTGGGAGGCGCATCACTAGGGACCCATGCCGGAACCTGTTGACAAACTCACCTAGGTGATATTCCCCAACAACTTCAAGTCGACCCCGCTCCTCATCCGTGGCACCATCACTGTTCTTCCTCACAGTGAAGAGGTTGAAGTTGTTCTCTGCGCCAAGATAGATGTCATCATCAAGGATTTCCACAGCAGTCATCCAGTTAGCATTGTAGTCTCTGGCGCGCTCTTCAATAGCACCCTCCTCATGCTGAGAAAGAACCAAGCAGTCAATTCCGTTAGGATAAACCTTAGCAAGAGTAACAAACATGCAGAGTCATGGCCTGGTTCCACCTTATATTCGAAAAAATAAAATGAACTCTCATCAAGAATTTGCTCTTCCTCAGAAAAAGATTATATTACAAATTTGAAAATGCAAGGAATTTTAGCAGGTACTTACCAATGAATGCAGTGATAATACATGCAAAGCCTAAAAAATAAAGAAATTAATTTTAAAAAGAATGTTTACAAGTACCCCTATAAGAATTGCTTTATTTATGAAGAACCCTCTGCCTTGATACTGTTGCCCTCAGTTGCACTTAATGCATCTCCTTCATGGTTAAACTAACTAGGGACAGGACAACTACAAGCCCTTATCCATATCCTTCTATTGTTGCAAGAACAATGAGTTCGGGCTACAATATCAAACTCACAAACATTGAGAACAACCTCCAATCACCACAAGAAGTGATATTGGCACCCCATGTAAAAGTGCTTGAAATAAATGAGCAAATCAGTGATTTCCCCTGGTCTAATTGCTCCCTCTACAAGAAGACATCTTTAAGCACGGGTGTTTTTTTTTTTTTTAACATCTCCTTAGAAAATAGCAGTTCTAAAATTGGCACATGATGCCCACAAGAGCCTTTTAACAACAATTACAGATAATAGTAACAATATATGACTTGGATTTACTTGTTGATTAGATTACTAACATGGAAATCACAAGAGGACCAGTGCAAGAACTGAAGCAAAAGCTACAAAGTAATAATGTGACAGTACAGGTACTCCAAGAAGTAGTGCACCATTTGAATGAAGCATACCTTATACAGTAATAAGGATATAGATTTCATCAGATCACCAACGACAATGAAATCACCGCGAGTTTGAACATACAATGCAAGTATATGCCCATGATGTCCACATTCAGATTGCAATTCACGTGAGCCATCCTCACGAAGCATCCATTTGTATAACTGAATCTTCTGATTGATAGCAGCAAGTAATTTTCCATTGAAGGCATTCAAGGAGTACACTGCTCCCTTAGTCTCCTTCTCTGCAAGCAACTGCAGTTTCCCATCTTCAACAATGAAAACAAGGATACGACCCTACAACCAAAGTGATAGGGTAAAATTAGTTAGGAATCATATAGCTTATACAATTAGAACAAGAACTAGAACTAGTAAGAGAACCAAATGACTCATGCAAGCACTAAAGAGAATAACTACCATGCCCCAAATGACTCATGCAAGTACTAAAGATAATAACTACCATGCCATTCATTTTCATCTTAAACCGAACAAATGGTTAAACAGTACAAAAATTTACTGCAACGGAGTGGGACTGTAATGTTCAGAAGAGCAGAACACACCCCCCATATTACAACACAACATATCGAAGTCATGTCATAAACCAATATTGAGACGAGAATTAGTGCACAACTTAAACCACATATTCAACATAATCACAAGTCCAATAATTCAAGGGCAGAATAATTCAATCAGAAGATTCTATACAGATTATCAATTGGTTACAACTTATCAATTTAGTGAAAAATATAAAACAAACAAACAAACAAGATTAAGGAATACCTTTGTAGGCTCATTTTCCTCAGGCAATACATATGCAGTACCAACACAGTAGTATACATTGTTATCTTCTGCAAAGGAACAGCTAAGGATGGAGCAGCCATATTCATATGTATCAAGTGAATAGGTACATATGAACTCCAAGGTTTGATCATCTAACAGCCGAATGAAATGCATTTCAGTTTCCTCTGTATTAGTCTGGCAGCTTTTCATACTACAGATGGCAAACGTCCGAGATTGCTCTTGGTGACAAATACGCCGAGCATGCTCCCCTAACGGAATGGTGCGTATATGAAGCTTTTGGATGTCATCAATTGTTCCAATTGAAAGTTCACCTTCTTTAGCAATTGCAAGGCTGTCAATAAATAGATCATTTACATGTCAAATCTTGATAAAAGAAAGATATAGTCTGTCATTCAAATAACTTAACTGAGACTATTGAACATAAAACCTGTACAAAATAATTATGTTCATGGAGTATCGTGTCCACTGTAAAATATGAAAGAAAAGGACTTGTATCCTGAACTCTGTTTTCAGATGAAGATTGCCAATCTATACAGGAAATTCCAAGCTTCTTTTTTTTTATAACTATAAGCTTGTCAATGAAGAATTGACTACAGGGATAGAGAATGATTTTGCAAAAACAAGATACTTTTGATATCCAGCTCAAGTTCACAGTACAGAGACATAGATCTTATATTTGACTGAGCACATGATACAAGATGGAAAATATTTCACTTAGCACATGCTACAACACAAGGAAAACAAAAAAACACACCACTATCAACACAGGCACTGAGATAAACAACATTACAGGGACATCGATCTTATATGGTTCAGTGAACTAAAACGGTTAGCGGCAGAAGCACATCAAAATATGACTCAGCATTGAACAGCATTTTTATGGTAAATTGAAATTTCAACATAAAGAGTTCAAGAATCCAAGTTGGTGATCAGATGGCATTGAAAGGTATTGAGTTTCTTATTGTTTCTCATTAAAATCGACCATGAAAATCAAATATAACAGCAAAATGAAGATTATAGAAAGGTGTGCCTCAGTCAAACAATAGAAGATATACCTTCAGTGATCAAAAGTTGAATGTCTTAATCAAGATTTATCATTTGTTTCTCACTACAAAAAAAACAAGAATGACAATGACTGCAGTAGAAAGAGGACTGAAAGAAATGTTGGAGTGATGTACGTGATCCTATGATCAGGAAAAGAAAATAAGTAGTCGAGACAGAAGCATGGATTCCTTTGCTAATTAATATTAGGACTTCAGAATGTTGTGGTAAATATATCTCAATGGTTAACGAAATTCATATCCTAAGTACATAGAGCAATTTTAGGATATCTCAAGATATTAGCCAAGTGGCCAAGATAGATCAGAACATGGAAAAAAAAATTGTTTGAGCATCCAATGGCAAATCCACACATCATTTTGTTGCATAGACAATAATATCTGGAAGGTGAGCACGAAAAAAGTGAAAAAAAACCTGTCTGGGAAAGCAGCGGAGTTGAAAGGACACATGTGGCTGACTTCTTTCAAATTTACATTACTGTAAAGCAACTTCTTGTTGCTACTGTATATAACAGTTGGTCTATCTGATGCAGCAAATACATGGGTAGTATCCTTTGACGAAAATGTCCTTAGTGTGATCGGTTGTGTGCCAAGAGACACCTTCTTCCTGTTAGATAACTCACCCGTATTCATATCCAATTGAAAATTGAACAGGTGCCCATCTCCAAGGGCACAAAGCAAATAAGATACCTAAAAGGGGGTAATAAAAACAAGAACAACTTAAGCCAAAATGTCCAATTAAACAAAAACATAACACCAATAGAACAAACAGGCATGGATATGCTGAAGTTTGCCATACCCCTTCAAACATGCATAGAAGAACAGAGCGAGGAATGATTTCTCCACCCAAATGTTCCTTTGTAATGAGATCCAGCCCTGGAAGTGAAAATATCCTAACACTTATATCAGTCCACATTCCAACTGCAGCCAATGAACTATAACTCGAATTTTCCCCGATGGGATTTATGTCAAGGCAAGATATGTCATATTCCAGTTGCACGTGTTTTAATTCAGACAACTTCCGATCACCAATTTCTAGGTACACCAGATGCCCACCCCCAGTTGCCAATAAAACCTGTTGTGCCAAAATGCCATAAATAGATCTCCTTGAGTACATGAACTTCACTCAGTATGGAATATGGTGATAACAATGCAATTCATACATCAACTACATGACAGATGTGTTAAACAACGCACAATGCATTACATCCAATGCAGTGAGTTGAAGCAATAAGAACGGGAATGACAAAGTGTGGAAGATTCAGTCTATACTACTTTAAACTATAGCTCACAACTTTGATCTCGAATAGAACATTAAGAATCTGGATTATTAGTTCAAGAAAAAGCTAAAAATGAACCCAAAAGCACAAAACATAAGTCCAGAGTATGAGTATTGTCTTAGGAACAGAAGCAACAGGCAAAAGATTTTGCTAAAATATGATTTATAAGAACTTGTACTCAAATGGTTTTAAAAAAAAAAGATCGATATCAAATTTAATAGATGTCTAGCATGGACTCCAACTCAAATATAATTCCCACAGGGTGTTTTTTCATAAATATGTTACTGGGAGAACTTTTATAGATACCTGACTGGCATTAGCAGTAGCAACATTAACTGAAAACCCTGAAGGTGCCATCCATTCATCCACCAACTCCCGGGAAGTAGAGCTAACCAATCGAACAGAACTCGCAGTAACCTGTCATATAAAAAGCTTAGACTGCCATAAGTTACTGAATCTAACTATCCAAAACTTGTTTGACCCATTATTTTTACCCAAACAAGGCTGTAAAGCATAAACCTAAGCATTTGAATATTTGAGACAGCCAATTCAATGTGGCCAACATCATTAAATAAGAATGTGCAAAAGTTTCACCTGTACAAGCTGATCATTTATAGCATTCTGACAGAATAATGTCTGAGCCTGTGCATTAAAGCCTTCTATCTCGGTCTCCTCTAGTTCATCCTCCATATTCATCGCAAGAATCCGTGTTTCACTGATGAAACTTACAACCAAGAATGTATCATAAGGATCACTAGTAGCGGACCTTAAAGACCATAAACCTTTGATACCTTGAAGTTCTACAGAGGCCTGTCAAATGATACGGTACAACAATATTTTACAATATGAAAACAATAACTCAGCATAGCAAAGATCAAAAAGAAAACAGAAAAAAAAACCTGCTCATTAATGCCTATGCCATTCCGGACGATTCGAAGGGAGCCATCTTTATAAGCTCCTGAGCAGGTAACAACCTGACCCTGACCTTGCCTCTCGAGATCAACAACACAGAAGTCTACTATTGGTCCAAGATTGACATATCTTTCCAATACTTCGACATATGAACCTTTTGCATCAGGTTGCAGAGTCAGCTTTATGAGCTGTACCAGAAGAAATAGTAGTCAATAACTTACAGACCAAGCAATGCTAGTGCACAACCAAAAAAGTAAAGTAACCATTTTCTTGGTGGGAAAAAAAAATTGTTTAAGCAAAAATAAGAACTAAAGAAAAAGAATACACCATGAAAAAAGTAACACTATTAGTTAGTATCATGCTCAGATTGGAGATATTGTCAATGAGTTTCAGGTTTGCAGGACGTGAAAGGCCTTCATTTGTTCAACATTCTTGTTTCCTTCAATGGAAAGAGTAAGGGTTGGTTGAAATCCTATTTCTTTGCATATGATATATTTTCTAAAAAGAAAAGAAGGCATTAAAAGACAATTCAGTAAAACAAAATGTCATGTTTTATGTATTCATGTATTTGAATGAGGGAGGCACCTAACAAGAACATGCAAACAAAGAAATTCCAAATATAAATTTCAATCACAAACCTGTGAATCTCCATAGCTCGAGCCAACATATACAACTGCATTATCAAGGTAAGATATTGTTGATGGGACAGAGGTCTCTCCCAAGAGCTCGATTTTGAGTCCAGTCACCCTGAATGCAAAAGAAGATAAAAGGCAAAGCATGCTGATAATAGAAATGATAGAAATAATAATTACATCCGTTCTTCCTATTCACATGTTTACTCTCATTTAAAGTGCTATTCACCTTTCTTTTTCACGGGTGATGACAAGCAGATGCAACAACCCAGCATTGTCACCAAGTAAGTATCGTGAACCATCTGCATCAACCCGCCCATAGGCTCTTGTGATTGACTGATAGCATAAACCACAGAGATAAAAATGAAATTAGCCAAGAAAAATAATTTTAACTTAACCTTGAAAATAAGAAATACAAATTCATACAGGTCTGCTTGGAATAGCCTTAAACACTGTAGCACTGCAATAAACAATTGTCTCCTCTCCTATTATTATAACACCACCAAGTGGCATTGGAACAGGGATTAGAAGACCAGCCCCATTATCAAGATTATTCTGAGCCCAAGGACCTTCAACAAAATCCTTATCCTTAAGGGCAACTTCATATGTCTTGATATGGCGTGCATCCTTGTTGTCCTGCAAGAGAAGAAGGTAAAATACCATACTCAAATTTTGATTTTAACTATACATTGAATTCCCAATACCAAAACATATGCAAAGAAAGGTAACATATAAATGCATATTTTACAAAGTAGTAGGAAGGTGCTGATTTTGAAAGTAGTAGGAAGGTGCCCATTTTGAAGTCATCTTTTGCATTTTCATTGTCAGGGTTCTTCTTCATTTGCATTTCCATAATCAATCATGACTTAGCTATCTTACATAAACAAATCAAAGAGAAATGGAGATTTGTCACCAACCGTATGGCCAACTCCCAAGAATCAATCATGGAAAAGGATCAAATTTCAAAGGCTTGAAAGAGAACATATTTAATAACGAATTAGAAGCCCCATGCCACCAGGCAGTTAGCTATGCAAACATGAGACCAAGAGGGGATTTGTGCAAAAACAAGGACTAACCACAAAGCAAGGCCTTGTAGATTAATTAGTCTGTTGGTGTTCAATCAACAAGCCCTGAACTCATGAAAATAACTTTAAAAGGAAAAAAAATGCTTAGAAAACTTAAGATTACAGGCACATTCATCAAACTATTCTAGCAAAGCTAACCAAAAATAAAAAAATGCGATAAGCTAGGGACAAAAACTAGAAGTCCTACAAACAGGGTTGGCTAGGTTCAGGCCACGGTCAAGCACAAATTTTAAAAAATTCTCCATGTCTAGCTCCAAACAAGCCCTCGGGACGGAACTAAGTATTTTAGGCAGCATCAAGGAATGGGCATATCCATTTTTCGCAAGGAAACGTTGGCTTTCCTACCTCAACTAGGAATTCAAGCTGAGGAAACACTAGGGTTTTGAGACAATGATGAAGGAGAACTTGAAAGCTCTTTCTGAACCTCTCTTTTTCTTATCTTCGATAGCTGAATATACATGCTTATATACATGTTTTCTCGAACTTCTATTTAATTTTTACTTGTACTCAAACTTTAATTGGGTATTGGGCTTTATTACTGACCCACTTACATAAATATTTTGGACTATGATGAACCCTATTAGAGCATTTAAAAAGCACTTTCTAGCGTAATCATATCTTGTATTGTTTGGCCATATAGAGATTAAGCCTTACATTATTCTTCAACACCTCCCTTCAAGTTGAGATGTAGATATTAAACAAGTCTAGTCTGCCTTTAACTCCTTTCAACTTGCCTGATTGTCAGGCTTTGGTGAAAATATATGTTATATGATCTTCTATTCTTAAGTAGTTTAGCTTGATTTGTTGATTTTGAACTTTCTCATTGATGAAATATAAGCTTATTTTTATATATTTGATTGTTTCATAAAACACTAGGTTATTTGAAATGTAAAATATTATTTGATTAGCATAAAATAACATTATTGATTTTCTAATTAGGAATCCTAGCTCTGTTAACATAATTTTCAATTACAGTACTTCACATGTTGTCATTGCTATTGTTCTATACACAATTTCAACATTTAATCTGATCATTACATTCTACCTTTAATTCTTTTATGCTACTAGATTACCTCCAAATAGTACACACATTTCTACGGTTGATCTCTTATCATTTGATGAATCAATCTATTAATCGACATCTAAGTATGCTTTTAACTCCAAAATTTCATTATTCTTATATCATAACCCGAAACCAAATTCTCTCTTGACATATTAGGATTTGATAGATTGCTTCTAAACAAGGTTTTTCTAGACTCTACATAAATTACCTTATTAGACTTACAGTTTAACTTATTTTTGGCTTAGTAATACACAAATAAGTCAATTTTCCAACCAATCTTCTATGCATTTTAGAATCTTCAAGTAACTCTTCTTATTTTGCTAATAGTTTAATATTGCTATTCATAATCACCTTAGCAGTTATGTTCCCTAACACTTATGTTTCTTTTAACAAATTCAGTGCATATTTCTTTTGCCATTACCAATTTATTCCTAGAATATATCAACTCAATTCCCAAAAAAAATAGTATAATTTTTTCAAATATTTGATTTCAAAATTTGTTCTCATAAATTTTATAAGCCTCTAAATTCCAATTATGTTGTCTTCAGTAATGATTATATCATCTACATATATAAAAAGGATAATAAATCATGTTCATTTTTATTTATAAATAAAAAGTAATGTATTTGGCTTCTACTAAATTCATATTCTCCCATAGTTCTATTAAACTTCTTAAAACTAGGCTTTTGGATATTGATTTAGGTCATACAGTGTTTTTCTTAACTTGCATACATATCCGTTTGTGCTTATGTTAACCTTAAGAGACTTTATCATATAAACTTCTTTATGTCGATCTCCATTGAAATACATTTTTGACATCAAGTTGACATATCTCTCAATCCTTATTGACTGTAATTAAGAGAACTACTCTAATTTTATTCATCTTAGCTACAAGTGAAAGAGTTTCAAAGTAATTAATACTTTGAATTTGTGTATAACTTTTTACTACTAGTTTTGCCTTATATTTTTCAATGAATCCAACGGCTTTATATTTTATTTTATATACTCATTTACATCTTACAATGAGTTTATCTTTTGATTTTGAAATCAACTCTCATGTAATATTCTTTTGAAGAGTTTTCATTTTATTTTTCATGAATTCTCTCCATCTATTGTTAGCCAAGGCTTTTGTGTCTTATGGTTGATAATTTCAAGGTTAATGACTTATATATTGTACTTAATCGGCTGCATGAGACATACTTTGAAATAGGGTGTTGAATGCATACTCTTTTCCTCGAGGCTGCGAGTCAACCATTATCATCCTCTATTAATTGTTTTAACGATGGTTCTATTTTTGGTTGTCGATCAACTTTTTGTTGCTCTTGATTTAGTTCTTACATCTCTTGTGTAATTAGACCTCTCTTGGTGGGTTTAAAAGATAAGGTTCTTTTGACTGTCCTTTTTTTCTTATGATATAGGTGAGAGTTTTCTTTCCACTACTTGACTCAACTCAAGAGGTAGCAAATCACTAGGCAAATGCAAAGGTATATTTTCTTCTTCACCTACGATTATAAGGTGTTTAATGTTATTTTTATCTTCTTCTAAATAACATGCTCAATCTTAAAATTTAACATCAATTATTATATAGAGTTTATGAGTTCTAGAATTATAACATTTGTAACCTTAGAATACTTTAAGAATATATATTTTATTGATCTTAATTATAACTTATTCCTTATGAAATCATGATTATGAGCGTAACAAATATATCCAAATCCTCTCAAGGGCAAACGAAAGAATTTTTATCCAAGTATAAGATACTAAAAGGACTCTGATTGTTTAGCAATGATATAAGAGTTCTATTAACAAAGAATGATGTGAGAATAACATCATCCCAATAAAATGTTGGAATATTTTTCTTAAACATCAATGTCATTGTTACTTCTAAGAGATGTTGATTTTTCCGCTCAACAATTTTATTTCATTAAGAAATATAGACACATGATATTTGTAAAATAATGACATGAAGTTCAGGTATTATTGTGATTCAATGAATATGTACTCTCTCATTGTTAGATCTTAGCATCTTAATAGTTGTATGAAATTAATTTTATACTTGCTTTATGGAAAATCTTAAAAGACTTCAAACACTTCAAATCTTTTCTTTAGAAGATAAACTCATGTTACTTTTAAATGATCATAAACAAAAGTTAAAAATACTTGTAACCATTTAATAAGTAATCTCTGATAGTTCAAACATCACTATGAACTACGTAAAAAATGATAAAAACTAAATTTATTAATTTTAGGAATATAAACAGTTATGTTATGTTTTGCAAATTCACAAGACTAGTAATGATTCTTACTAGACAAATCTAAATTAGGAAATACGATTTTGAAGACATGTGGAGATCGATGACCTAATATGCAATGTCATTGACTAAGTCTCCTCCAGAGTTAGCATTTCTTTTGAGTTTTGTATTCCAGAATTAAAAAAGTAGAGATTTTTGTCTTTAGTACATGCACCAATTTGTTTTCCTATTAAAAGGTCCTGAAAAATAAAGTGAGTTTAAAAGAAAATCACAATAGTTCAATGCCTAAGTTCGTTGATTGATTGATAGTAAATTGAATGGGAACTTGGAAACCTATAGCACAAAAAGCAAGTCAATTGATAAGGTCTAGGCTCTTTCTTCACTAGTTACAGGTAAGTGTTCTAACCTGCAACAATGATATAGTTTGATACAAATGAGTTGCCAAATGTAGAAAAGTGCTCTACATCACTTGCCACATGATCTAATGTTCATAAATTTATAATCTATGAGTTCTTTTGTGGTGATTGATTTGCAAACAATGATTTTGAAAAGCTCTGGCTTTTGCTCCTCGTTGTCTTCCTGTATTGTTGGTACATCCTATGTATTATTTATCCAAGCTAGTTTTCCAATAACAAATCAACATTTATCAACCATGTGGCCCATTTCTCCACACTTGGTATACTTTAAGTTTAGATTTTCTCAATCTCTGCCACAACTTAGTAGACCTCAGTCTTTCCCTCTAGTTGCAATTTTACCTCTATCATAAGGTACTATCCCTCCTAAAGCCATTGTCAAACTCTCAGATAAGATTTTCTTCGTTGAGTTGAGATTTTGATCATCTATTCTTAGCAATCTCCCAAATTATCTCTTTAATTGAGGGAATTTCATTTTCAATCATAAAGTTTGGCTTATATTAATGATAATTGACATCCAAATCATTCAGAAACTTCAAAATATTTTATTTATCTTGATCTTTCTTCCATTCATTAGTGATTAGTGTCTTGTAGTATTCTAACTCATCCAACAAGCCAATTAAGAGGTATACACTATAAACTAATCTCTTTCTCATCTTGCTTCAGATTGTAGATCTACTCACATATGTTGAACACTTAGGCTAAATTGTTTTTATTGTCATACATTTACAACTTTTCCTATATTGCTTTTAAGCTTTTCCACTTGAGTAGCTTGAGACTTACTTCTTGTTCTAGGTTGGTCTACGACTTCTGAGTCTTCATACTCCCAATATTCAAGTATCGTTTGGTAATTTTGTGGATCATGTAAGATATTCCTCTCCTTCTTGCCTTGAGGTTGATCTTAACTACCGTCCAATGGTGGTAATTTTCCGTTAAGTTTTACAGTCACAATCAATAAGCTTGTTTCTTCTTTGAATTGCTTGCTATCTTCACTTCAACCCATCATCTCTTGATAGATTCTATTCTCGAGTCCTTTGTAATGATTTTAGAGCTCTAATACCATGTTAGTTTTCCTACCTCAACTAGAAATTCAAGCTGAGAAAAAAATAAGGTTTTAAAACAATGATAAAGGAGAACTTGAGCGTTCTTTCTAAGTCTCTTTTTTTGGTATCTTTAATAGCTGAACATACATGCTTATATATATGCTTTCTCATATTCCTATTTGACTCTTACTTGGACTCAAACTCTAATTTGGTTCTAGACTCTACTACTAATCCAATTACATAAAAATTTTGAACTATGATAAATTTAGAGTACTAGAGCATCTAGAAGGCACTTTCTAGTACAACCATGTGATATATTTCTCATCGCATATGGGATTGAGCCCTACATTGTTCTCCAACAGGGAACACATTTTTCAGGTTAGGGAAGTCCAGCCTATTAACAGCCTTCAAGATATCAAACAGTAAAACATGTCAAAAATGCATCAGAAGTATAAATCATACAACAAACCTACCATTAAATAATTTGAGTTAACTAATCATATGGTGAACAGTAAGATACTTCTTGCATCCACCAATATTCTAATCATCATCAACAAAGTTCAGATAAGCATAAACAAACCTGGTAAAGGACTACTATTGTGGGTTTTGGACAACCATAGAGAAATTTGATATCCAAAACTTGAAGTTCTTCAAGCCTGTAAAATGAGATTTGAAATGGTGAGAATTTGACTATCATAGTTGAGGTGACACTAAGAACGACCTGATTGCAACTTAGCAGATATTGTTGAAGAGGTGAAACATGCTATAATGAAGAACACAACAGAACCTGATATTGAACGCTTCCTTCAATTGGCCTTTATTATCAAATGGTATAACCTAGTGCAAAAAGAAAATCACCCAGTCATGCCAAAGATCCCTAGCAAAACCTAAATTGTTTAGTGTTTTATACCGAAATTGAAGTTACCAATGCCA
The DNA here is from genome assembly GCA_005019695.1 of Trichopus zeylanicus subsp. travancoricus. Classification (NCBI taxonomy): domain Eukaryota; kingdom Viridiplantae; phylum Streptophyta; class Magnoliopsida; order Dioscoreales; family Dioscoreaceae; genus Trichopus; species Trichopus zeylanicus. The sequence continues at coordinate 207,328 of RXID01014353.1, forward strand.
ACATTAGGATATCTGCTTTATAACCCTTACCTTGAATAAGCCATCGTATAGATGAAGACCAATTAATCTGCAATCAGGGTCAATTATCCCAATCTGCAAACAAATATATTAAAATAAACAAAAGGGAAGTAATTTGCAACCAAAGCAAACTCTCGATCGGTAAATATACATGCAATTCAAGGGACTGGAAAATACAATCCTCATTCCCAGGAAACTACCGAAATAGAATAGCACCACGAGATTGATGAACTAAGGACCAAGGTTTTAAGTTTTGATTTCAGGATCGGTTTTGGCATCCATCGAAGCCGTTACGTTTCGTTCATCTCAGTTGTTTCGGTTTCAATCAAATTACTTTAAAATTTTTTCTGACTAAATTTCCACTTTAAATTTAAAAATATTAAAAAAATAAATATGAAAAGAATTTACATATAAATATTCTTTTAAAATTATTAAATTACAAAAATTGGGTAGAAAATTACTTAAAAGATGAAAAAAAAAAGAAAAAGGAAGCTGCCAAGGCTCGAACCCAGGTTTTCTCTGACCAGGCATTAATACTTAACCATTTAGGCTAAGAAAAGCTTATGATATAAAAATATTATACAAAATTAAATAATATATTTTAAAAAACCAAAACCGAATTTTAGACTGAAACATTACAAATAATCCGAAACTTAAACATTTCAGTTCAGCAGAAACTTAAGACCTTGCTAAGGACACAAACAAGTCAGGAACATTAAGCATAGTTATGTATCATCTCTTAGAATAGGGATCAATAAAAATTATTAATACAAGTGCTAAAAGGATGTCCTTATCCACCAAAAAGCAGCTAGCAGAATATCTACAATGCATTAGAATCCAGATATGAATACCAATATATGCATCAATTTAATTGCTCTGCAAATAAGTTTCTTAAACGACAAAGGTGACTACTGCATCAGATTTGCTAAATTTTTAAAATACTTTTTTTTAGTCTATTTCTGATTAAATACAGACACCACAGGATTATATAGAAAATTTCAATTCTTCTAAACTTCCCGTGATATATGTTGATTTAAAACTATTTTGCCATTATAAGCTGTAAGTTGTATTTAGAGTAAGTTTTCCTCTAGAAAGTTATCATCAGTTGCAAGTGTGTTGGAGTTGTATGGTCATCATTACATTATGCCCGTTTAAAAATATTTAATCTCTCTTTCCAAAAAAATCCCCAGATATTTGTCTACTGAAAGGCAAATCCTCCAAAAGTATGATTCATAAAGAAGGGCCTTTGCTAGCTAGAAAACCAACTTATATGTGTTTTGTTCCATCAGCCAAGCAACTGCTTAATTTAATATATTAAGGATATTCAGATTGTATTGTTCAGAGTTCTTCCTCATGTTTTTTATTATAAACATCTCCATGGATATGAATAAGCAATCAGGGAAAACCAACTAGTTTTCAAACAAAAATAAAGTGAATGTGAAGTTGAGAAATTATGAAATTGAAGTAAACTGAAATAAACTCAACATTGATAAGTGATAATCATATACCCAGTACACCCACCTGTCCATTGTCAGTTGGACGGCCTATACGATCAGATACATCCCCCATTGCCCTGCACATATTGAAAGGGCAGATCCAATGTGAGTTGCAGAAGCCAATCGATTGCCTTCACAGTTATGACAGCCTTCTCAATACTTCTAAAACAATATTCTAGGGGAAGAACAAAACAGAATAGAAGTTGTTTCCATTGACATGAAAAGGGTTTTATCGAAAGGAATCAAAGTCCACAATGCTTAGGTGAAGCAAAGAGATCAGAATTAATACTACAAACAGCTGTCTTGCAATGTACAACTATGGAACATGAACCTAACAATCATTTGATCTACTAAAAGCTGTCTCACAATGTACAAATGTAGAACATGAACGTAACAATCATTTAATCAACTGGCACTACATTTACAACCCATGTATTCTTGCAAATCCCTATCGATAAGCAATTTTATTAATAAAATCAAGTGTGAAAAAAAAACATAATTGGTTGAAAATAGCCTAACTTGACATATCAATACTTCTACCACAACCATTAGGAAAATCAATTAATTCTAAAGCTAATTTTAAGTGACAGAGCATCTCTATAAATTTCAAGGAAACCAATCCTAGAAGTTTATTGAGGAAATAAAAAAAATCATTTTTTTAACGGCCATGGGAGAAAACACTGGCCATTTATGTGAACCAAAACATTACACCACATTAACGAGGTTTTCTTGAACAATTATCAATAAAAACATGCAAGGTTCCATCGGCAGTATAACCTTGTAACAAGCTCTGATGACTCTGAATCCCACTGAAGAACACAAAATTTGTATCTTTCAGTAGCAATAAATAGAAAATCCTGAGGTTCACCCTAGAACAAGATGCAGAAGGTCAAGACAAATTTGAAAGAAGACAGAAACACAAAACTAAACAAACAACAAGTGAACTCACATGTGGGCGGAAAAGTTCAAGGGTTGCAATTCTTCCATATATGGGGACATCAAGCATAGGCTGCAAACAGATTAATGTCAACAATACAATTATGAAGATAAGTATACCAATTACCTAATATATGAGAAACTAAGTTGAAACCAAGTTGAGGGCTATGATTCAAGCACTTGAAGATAGTAAAATATTCAGAGCAGAAGTTGAAACTTGCTTGAGCATGAGAAAATGACTATCAACATAATGCACTTAATTTGAAATAAAATATGGAAAATTAGACCAAATAAGAGGTTTGTGAGGAATAAGGAGACAAAAAAGCAAGTTTTTGATGTCTAGCCTACAATTTCATTGTTGTCCATTTGTACCTCTAAGGATGGGAATCATTACTTTAGGATCCACACAAACAGCTATGATTTCATGGAACATACAGACACCCATTACCAATTATCCACTACCAGTTAATTTCCATATAAGTTGTTAACGTTAATTACAAGCTCCATGAATATGTTATAATTGCAACAATGTATGCACCAGTATGACAGTAAAAAGTACAAGCTTGAAAACAATATAGCAGTGCCTATGCACTTCGCATATACTTCCTTATTTATCTATTTTCAAAAACAGTAGAAGCTCAAGTTTTAGTTCCTTTCTTGATAAAAACCTGAGCAGCATCCCAAAAGCAGGGGGAGAAACTAGAGAATTCATTACCTGCAAGCCTTGAGGTGTAAGCAAATGAATCTCGATACGGGTGCATTTGCTGTGAGGGAAAAGGGATAGAGATTCATCAGTGGAAACAGATAACTTGCCGTAAAACCCTAAGATGAACCTTTGCATTCTTGAAAGACGTTTTATCATGAACCTCAAATTCTTCACAGAAAAAGATGGATTCGAACTGAGAATCCAACCATAAAACAAATATATCTTTAAAATCGCCAAAAAAAAAAAATTAAAACAAAGAGGTATTGAAAAAACATTGTCGTTTTCTTGCAAGCACTAGCATATAAGTCTACCCTAACACATCGAACAAACTTGCAAGTGAACAGAAAACACCATTACAAAAAACCCACTTTACAGTTTACACAAAAACCACGTTTCTCACTGTTCAAAGCACACATAACACAAGCGAATACCTCGGAAACCAATTCAATAGCAAATGAACTCACATGAAAATTATCTCAGAACCTCAAAACATACAGCACTGCCAACACAGAGACAGGGGTAGGGCTCCGAGATCGAACACACCAAAACCCTAAAAGACAGAACGAAAGAACGAAAACATATCGAATCCTAGAGAATCGTAGGATTTGGTGGGGAAAGCGGGATTAGGGTTTGAGAGAAACGAACGCGACGATGAGGTTGTGCTCGTGGGGACTGGTGAAGTTGCCGACGCAGGAGTGAGTGACGTTGGTGGGCTTGTGCGCCGTCACCACGTAGTTCCACACGCTCATCCCCGCAGCCGCAGCCGCCGCCGCCGATGCTCCCACGAGAGAGGTTGTCGAGAGATCGGATGGAGAAGAAAGACCTCGATGGGTATCTTCTGGATGCTAGACTCTGAAGAAGAAGCGAAGTGAGACGGTTGCTCCGGAGGTTCGGGTGAAAAACATGAGCCCGATAACCGCACCCGATCGGGTATAAAGAATTGTAATTAACTAAATTACATGGGTGTATGTGAAAAATATTGACAAGCACGCCAAGACCAATGCCATCCTATGGGGCTTTAAGGCTGGCCCATCTCTGGCGAATCTGAAAATCGGGCCGGAAGCGGCCCATCCGAGTGCCTCTTGGCTGCACTTTGGGCTCAAAGTTGGCCTAGGTCTGTCCACATCTAATTAATGTTTTTTTAAGAAAAATAATTAGCATAGTAGTCATTATGAGTCATCTGTTCGTTTTTTTTTTTTTTTTTTTTTTACTTCCGAAAAAGCGTTACTTGTACCCCTTGTTGTACATTCGCTTTTCGTATGCGTGCCAGAATTTTGGTCATTTTGAACATCAAAAATGTAATGTTTTAGTACTCTCAATAATGTATTTTAAATTTTTACAGATGCCACGTACAGAAACAGGAATATTTTAAGAGAAATAGGAGAATAAATTTTTTTTTTTTGTCAAACTATTGCTAGCGCAACAAGAGACCTTGTCCAACGAGCACGAGAACAAGAAGCACGAGGACATACTTGAGCTACCCAACTGACGACTACCGCGAACAAGCCAAAGAAAACACAGAGGAACAGCTAGCAATGACGCAGCTACAGCCTACAGGCCAACCATATCATCCAAACTCGTTCAATTCCTCCGTCACATCTGCTACGTATGCTGATGCATTACATGCCGACACATTTTTTTTCACTCACGGTAAAAAGAAAAACATGTCCAGGTATATCTTCATTTTGTTGTGTTTTACCTGTTGAGATATCATACTTGTATAAACTGAATGCCGGGGCTTAGTATGCTCGACTCAAACTTCTTCATTACTCATTATTATGTTTGGCGGAAAAATGGTTATTCTATCATGCTTGACTAGTCATTTTCTTGGATACTGAAGAAGGCCATCGCATGCAACACGCCCAACCACATCGTTTTCCCAGCAAACAGAGAGTACTCTTCCTACACTTTGTAAGTTGCAGGCCAAGGCCGACGAGCTTGGCTCTATGCAGCTGTGAAAGAGCTGCGTCTGCGTGTTGTGTGGGTTTGTTTGCATTTATATATTGGAAAAAGCAGTGATCATTATTAAGGAGTGCAGCCCCTGCGCAGGTGCTGATGAGTGTGTGTGCGTGTAATGCAAAAGCAGTTCTGGCACGCGAAATCCCGCTGGTCACGTACTTGTCTGTCAAAAGGACCTGCCAATTATATTTGCTTGGGAGTACGACAAATTTATGAGGGCCCCTGTGCCCAGTCCTTTCCAGCTGGATCTTATCATTGATCCTGTATCAGGCAGGCCTTATCAAACATGTTCGGGGACGACTGATGGAGAAGTTAAAAATCTTTTGAATTCCCGAGAACGGAAGCTCGCGTGAGAAATTATACCACAGACGTTTATTGGTAATTTCTCAGATTTTTCAACAATTTACAGACCATTCCCATACTTCTCCGTATTTTTAACCTTTACTTAAAACTTTCCGCAGTGTAAAACTCACTTTACTTCCTGCACTTGACCGCAACTCAACTCAACAAACCGCACCTGTTTCTGAAGAGCTAGCACATTTATACAAAACACCAAGTGACAGTAACATCTGGAATTTTACAGCATATACTAATATTTAACTAGCTCCATCAGGGGAAATCCCAGTACACGCAAAATAACAGAAATGCTCAGGACCCAGGAGACATAATAACAGATCCGAGAGGAATTCCGGGCCCAGACAAAGATAAGAAAGCCACAAAAAATATCACCAGGTAACGAATGGAACATGATGGCGCCACAGGAAGGCGATAGCTGAGAGAGGCTGAGTATAATAATGGCCATATGCTCGGCACTGTCAGCTTGATCGCAGCTGTGGTCAACTAAGTGGGCTCCGGAGATGGCGGGCTCCAACAGCACGATCTCCTTTTGATGAAGACCGATGAGAATTTGTGGATAGAAGGAATGGATGAAGAGAAGAGATAAAAGCAAATCTAAGTGTCCCTAACAGAATGCCAAGTTAGGAATATGACTTTTGACAGTCAGGATATGTATGTGTGTGCTTGTGCTTGTGTAGACTCCAGCAAGTGAAAATGACCTGGCCCAGAATTGAGGCACTGATTTATACCTAATGCCAAACAATCCTGGAATGGCTGAAGTAGAAAGAATAAAACAATGAGAAAATATATTTCAGAACAATAGTCATGGAAATTATGAAATGAGCTAAAGAAAATCAAGTATTCTAGTGATACATGAGGCATGAATATCAAGGTCAAGGTATTATACAACACAATAATTAAACAACATACATGCCTTCAGCACTTACTTGTGGCAGGCATTGTTTGACACAAGGGTTGAACAAAACTTATGGAAGAAAGTGGTTATCCAGGCACTAATTGAACTTTCACTCCTTTTCAGTAGTCCAGAGTTCCTACAGATGGGATCCCTGTGCTCAAACTCCTAGAGTCCTGCCGGTAGTCATCACAGCTGTTGCTTGATAGCCTTTTCAAATGTACTGAGTTCAGAAGATCACAGCCTTGTTTCCCTATTTGCTGCACTTCTTGGGGCGACAGTATCTTTATGCATGACACATTGTTCACAAATTCCCTGGAAAAATGGTCATATGCTCAACATCATTGAATATAGAAATTGGTCTAAGGGTATTCATATTTTAACAATGAAAGCTCAAATTTGTAACTGCATTTGAGCACACCTGTATGTGTATGATTACAAAAGCACTTCAGAAAAAGATGCACAATTCTCAAAAGAATGCATCACTTCCAAATCTTTGTCATTTGAAATATATAAAAGCAGTTCAAATTAGCAACCAGCTAGCTGAAAGAATAAAGAGAATAAAGGGCTTACTGCCATGGGTCATCACCCAGGAGAAGAACATCATTCTCCTGGTCAATGAATACAAGCTGCCAGCCTGATCTCAGATGGTCCTCCAACTGGCCTTCAAGGCCACAGAGACGTGCAAGCTCGCTACGCAAATCAGCATAGCTGCTGAATCTTGTTATGTCGAGAGACCTCCCCAAGGACCCTGATTTATAGACCTGCCATTGTGAAGGAATCCAATCAGTAACCAGCACAACTTGTTAAAACTAGTACCCAATTCCTCATTTGGCTTGTGCTAGGAAGATTTTTGTCAACCTCTTGCAACATTTTTGTAAAAGTACATAACAACAAATAGAAACAGCTCAGAAGTAAAATTATTTGGTGTGCAAAAGAATCAGATAGCACTGACATGGTTCAGAAACTAAATTTCAATAGCTGACAAAACTCAAAACTGCAGAGGTAACACATAAATAAAAAAAAGGGGAAAGCATAAAAGAATTCTAACCACTGATAATTTCATTTGCTTTCTTTGTCAGATTCAGAACAGGTAGCAATGATTATCAAGAAGATATAGCAGACCAATAGCAGATCAACAATAGCAATTGACAGGCCATGTTTTACACTTTTATCTTGGTACTTGCATCACTAGAATCTACAGTGTCATTATTTTTTTTTTTGTTTGTAGAGATGCACCATATTGCTACAATTTTTAAATAATGGATTGAAATATGTCTTCTTGACAAACTTGTGACTAACAACCACATCGAAAACTCAGAAACCTTCAAAAATGCTAAATTTACAACATGCTTCACGAATAACATAAAGAACCAAAAAGTTCTTATACAAAGAGGGAGAGACTACTGACCTTGACAAAGGTTCCATTTTGTGGGTTCACTTGATCCACATTGTTCTCAGAAATCTGCAGAAGCGCTGATTCATCTAAACTGGAGCCTGTCAGTGTCTGATTTGATGGGAAATCACTGTCTGTGGAGCTCAAAAAATTAGCACCAGTATATGGCATGATTGTCGTATCACTGCCGGTGCCCACATTCCTCAGGCCTGACACACCATTCTGCATTAGGAGCGGAGAATCTATACTAACACCAAACAGCAGATGGTTTTGTGGACCAATGCTACCCTCTTGTTCTGCTGAGCATTCTCTCTCTGGAAACGATGCCAATGCAACAGAATTCTGGGGAATGTTTGACTGTAAATTGCCCAAATATTCTAATTGAGCTCCAGAGGAGACCATGGACTCAACTGCAACTCTCTTGGACGGCCAGGTAGCAGAAGTGATCAGTGGGTTGGTTCTTGGCAAACTAAGCAAGTTTGTGGTTTCTTCAGAAGATAAAGACTGAAAAATACTATGCAGGGGAGAAATGCCAGATGCAGACACAAAATTGCCATTAGGCTCTGCATAGTTTTGGTTCTGAGAAAATGAAATTGCCTGCAAGGTGGGAGGCTGAGGTTGGGAAGCAGCAATTAGCTGGGGCACTGGTGCCATTAAATTGGGATGTTGCCGATTATCAGACAAGTTCTTTTGTTGCTGCATATGCTGCTGCTGATGTTGCTGTAGTTGCTGATGTTGCTTCTGAGGCAGTGGTGCTGTCTGCTGATGTTGTTGATCGCTAAAAGAGTTGCAATGTTGCAACTGTTGTTGAAGGAATTGAGTCTGAGTCTGGTTCTGACCCTGGTTTCCTTGAATTATCTGAAGTAATGCTTGCTGTGACTGAGGTTGAACTTGCTGTAAAACCTGACCAGGTAGAAGAGGAGAGCTGGAAGTCATGTTTGGGGTTTGTTGAAATTGCAGAATGGCAGAATTTGCCTGCTTTGATGGATCACTTGTCCTCATCTCCTGAAGTGCTGCTGCAGCCATTGCTTGGTACATGTCAGGCTGCAGCCCAAGATAGGAAGTATCTAGCCTTGGCTGCATCCAATGAGATAATCCAATCCCCTGAAAATTCAAAGATTGAAACCCACGATCTCCATTGTCTCGAAGCCACATAAGAGAACGGTTCAGACCAATATCTTCATCTTTTATGCCTGCACAAATTTAGAGGAACTGAATTGTGGATGAATAATAAGGATAAGATCAGGAGTGGGACGAATTCCAAATGAGGTACCGTAGAGAGAAGGCAATCCTGATGGCCATGGACGCTTAAGCCTGAGAGGGAAGGGGGACGGATACATAGGAAATGTTGTTAAAGGCTCAATCTCCCAAAGGGATACCCGGGGTTGCCTTTCACCAGCAGTTGACTCATCCCAACCAACCTACACAACAAAATACATGTAAATGACAATCACCAGATCTCATGTCCAAAATTGAAGTCGTTGACTAATAATATTTCAAGCCACAATATCGGGAAATGCAATATGAAATCAAATAATGACTAAAGGGTCAACTCCATAATGAGATCCATGTCCCCTCGCATACCAGACAAATGTCTTGGCTAATTGTACCTTAATGGAACGCCAATGGGAGTTTGGCCAGCGGACAGAATCTAGATCACTTATCCCTGTAACTGTACCCATGTATCTGGAAAAAGACACATTAGAATTTCAGGTCAACCAGACTGTAGGTAGAAAGTGACTACTCATAAACTGACATTGATATGACAAATCGAGGAAGTGAGCACATGATTAACGACATATATGAACGAGCACACTTGTGCCTTTCTCCATTATTTTAAACCAACCTTCGAACGCTTGACTCTTCTGTCTCAAAAAGCATCCTAAATCGCATGCCCACTGATACTCGTGTGTGGTAGACAGCTTTTACATATTTAGCTAGTGGTATGACAAACTCAGATGGACTTGCTCTGAAGAAGATGAAATAAAATCATTAAGGTCTATAAAGTCTTTAATATTGAAATGTTCATGGACTCCAGCATTGATGCAGCTAGGTACTACCTTGGATTATAAAATATAGTAAACCGACTATTTGTTGCAGCTGCATGAGCTGCAGCAGCTAGTAGGCCTATGTGCATGCTATCACTTGACAATACTGAAGACGGCATGACTGTTTGTGGCCGGTTAGCTCGCCGAATTCCCAATAACAACTGATTGTTTTCATTCCTGACAGAACAGTCACAACCAAGAATCAGCAACGAAATTGAAACAGAACAATTCAGCAGTCAAAGAAGGTGAAACAAAAACAAAGCCTCGAATAGGTTAACCAGATAAAAAGGACAGAATCCCCAGCAACAAGTCTCTTCGTACTGATGAACACACTCCATCCTGTTGTAAGAAGATGCCTCTTTGGCTGACCTGCATTATGAAAATGAGTGTTGAACAGCACATTCAAACCAATTAAAATTGCCACTGTTCCCCACAACCACAACCATTCAGTTCCAACATCTTAAAGGCATACTAAGACAGTTCAGATACAGAATATATGCCAAATCAGAAGAGCACGCATGCCCCCAAAAGTGTCAAGAAGATGGTATAACTACAGATAATGTTCCCCATGCAACACAAAGTATTCAAACAAATCCGATTTGGAAGTAGTTCAGGCTCAGTTTTACAAAAACAGCAAACAGAAATGCAGGGGAGATGATCCAAATACAGAAGCAATCTTACATAATAACTTGCTGCTGACAACTGATTTTCCAATGATACCTGAATTAACAATCATTCTTATAACATCCATCCAGCTCTATGATCAGTGAACAGGAAGTACAACTTTTGAATACGCTCATGAATGCAGACAAGTACAGGCCTTTAGCAATCATATGTGAACAGGATCCACATTCAGTTAGAAAACATTTGTCATCAAGTCATATGCAGCTATAAATTCAACTTTTCACTCATATTGTTGACTAGTAATTATACACTCCCAAAGTACCAAATTCCTACCTTCAGTGTCTCAGACTACAATCCTCAAAAAGAGAGGGCTATACACAACGACATCAAACATGCTTAAACATATGCGAAGCAATTTATAACAATATTACAGCCTCATAGATTCATTTTTTCATGATGGTATCCCGGGAATGTGATAAACGAAGCAAAAACAGAAGTCCAACATTTGCAACTGAAAAGGCAAAATATTTTGGACTAAGTTGTGAATGCATATGATGAGATGCTGCCTGGTTCCTGGTAAAGTTTGATGCTAATACATACCACGGAATATGTGACGGAATTTCCACTCGTTGCCATGAAGGTCCCTTGCAATCAATTCCTGGGCAGGAGGCTGCTGGGAAAAATCCTACAGCAGTAACACAAGAAAATTATGAAAATTTGTCAGCTGTTAAAGGCAACATAGTACGGAGCAATATGATGAAGGCCTACCAGTGGAGGAAAGACTTTCTCGGCAGCTCGACGAGGAACAGAAAACCCACCATGCGTACTGGTATCACTAGCGGTCAGAGTCTTGCAGAAATAATTAGTAGGTTGTTTGCTGGGAGTACCCAACTCAGCAGGTAGGAACGGATCCTTCTGCTCTTGCTGTAGATTCACATATTGAGAAAAATTCTTTAATGGAATTCCACGAAAGCCTACAAAAAAGAAGGCCAAAACCAAACAAAATTGTAGATTACCGGGCTAAGTGGTTGCAATGTCATCTGAGCATATACTTCATCTGTCTCCAGATCTGCCTGAATCATGAATTTTAACACATGTTACTAACACATTAATGAGCAGACTGCAAGAAATATAGGAACTCAAACAGCAGAAAGAGCAACTTACATGCATCGTCACATTATGAAGCTGACAGATCAGCTGTGGAGGTAAGCTAGGGTAATTAGGAATATGGGAATCGATTTCCTTGTTGGTTGACGCAGCTACCTACAGTAGTCGCATGAAGCATTGTTTGCTATGGTGTCAGAAGACTTTAACATAAAAAAATAATAATAAGAAAAGTTACCAAAGCAAGACTACCAGTACAGAAATTGTGCTTGGCTAGGTCAATATTTCTAGCAGGGATGACTGCACCATTAAATTTAACATTCAACGATAACTGAAACAATTACCATACTTTAACTAGGAACTGAGACTCCACACAAACCTCAGTGATCTATAAATGCTATTCATCAAGCACACATGTCATAAACAAGTGAAAGACAAGATTCAAAAGTATTAACAGAAGAACTATGAGCATACGACAGTCCACATGACTCAAAGCACATACTTCTAAACAAAGTACAGGACCTTTTCCCAGAATTTAGCACCAATCCAAGGCTTCCCTAAAGTTGTCTGACCAGAGAAATCCCAAGAATTTTATCCATTGACCGACCTGTTCACTATGACCCTGTGGGAAGTATACCACGCGACTTCCAACAGCAGGCAACGACACCAATGGTCCAGCACATGCATGCCATAGCTCGGAGTTCAGAGCCTTTTGCTCGCCTGCAGAACAAAAAACATGTAGATGAGAATGACAGAAGCAGAAATCAAAGAGAAAGAGGGCAAGGATAAGCTTTTTCTAGGCAAAGGCAGCCACAGCTCAAACATAATACTACATCCACAGCGTAGGCTCACAAAATATTTCTACTTGCACCAGAATGTTAGGAAAAAGAGCAGGCGTCAACTTTACTTTTCAAACAAGGAAGTTAACACGATAGTTGGAAAGAACAACAAAGACAGGGGCTTATTACTAACTTTTTCTTACTTCGGCTAAACAAGCGCATCATTCAAGCAAAAATAGCCATATGACAACACAACCAATTCCAAAAAAAATGTGTGAAAAACAACTCTGTCACTGCCTGGGTAACAGCTAGCAGAAGAATCATTACCCTCAGAAAGATTTAGATTGCAAATTTAGGCAGACACGAAGAACCACCAAGTCATGTTAGACTCAAAATTCTAAAATACTACAACAAATTCCAACCCTACAGAAGAAAATAATGCAAATATTTTAGCTAATAAAACTTCATTTCCACAACATTTTCTTTGTAAGTAATTTTTAAAAAAAAATTGTATGAGAAACTTGAAGCAATCCAAACTAATGCTCACCTTCCTGGGTTTGATGGGAAGGACATGACGAAGAGAGCCTCATGAGCACAAACTCGCAATGTTTTCTAGTCCAAGAGAACCGAACCACCGCTAATCAAGGAATCGATTGAAATCTCAGAAAGTAAACGCTTCATGTAAGGAAGAACCGACCTTTGTTCCTCCTTTCCGAGTAATGCCACCCCAACTTGGCCAAATTCTCCTCACCGGCTTAAAATTGACTGAAAATTACTCGCCTACACATAGACCTAAAATTACACCTAAAAATCTCCATTATGACACAAAATCTCTACGACAGCACAGCCCGGAGCTTCACCCAAAGCCAGTTCCAGCGAAAAAAGAACTCGATTTCAGTCTCATCAGCTCTAAAATCTCGCCTTTCAACCCCCAGCAGTTCAATCTCCAACTTTGAACTGACAAAACATACTCCAGCTCAAGAACCACACACAAGAACTCCAAAACCAAAACCCTAACCACCAGAACCCTCCCCCAAGCTCAAAACTTCAAAACCCTCCCAAGGACCAGCTCAAAACATCCAAAACCCCAGCAAGAACAGCAATCTCACTCCAGATCTCAGCTCAACAGAAACCAATTCCTAAAACCCTAAGCAAGACCTCGGGATTCGAACTTAATCACTAGAAACACCCCCCCGATCCCCGGCGTAAGCGCCGGAACCATGGCCTCCGGCGACGAATCGGTCGCTCCCTGGAGGAATTCGGGGAGATTTCTCGAGACGCGGATCAAATCTAGAGAGAGAAATGGAGGGCGTTCGGGAGAGAGAAAGCGGGCAGACTCGTGCCTCTTTTTAGCTCGCCCTTTTCTACTCTCGAGTTCACGAGTTTTATTTATAAATTTGGTGGCCAGCCGCGTTTTTTTTTATGCGTCTTCACACTCCTTTATAGACGGGAAGTAGGAGCGGGGCTCCCCGAAAGTACAAATCTACCCCTACGTTTTGGCATTATTTGCAAAAGCTGCCATTCAACCCGGGGTCCGTACAGTCACTTCTCTGATTGGACGTGAATGCCCTTCAGGTTTACGTTCGTACTTCGCAGAAAAAGGTTTTCTAAGTTTCGGTCTACCGAAATATTTTAATTTCGTCCCAGAACGGCATTGATCTGAAAATTGGTTTCAATACTAATATCATTTATGTATTATTCTTATATCATTTTAGCTCTTAAATGTTGGTTTTAAGATAGATAGTAATGTTATTTTGTATTTTCCATTTATTAGTGGTATATTTTTTTATTTATTAATTATATATTATTTTAATTTTATAAGTTAAATTTAAATGAGATAGTTTCAGTTTTTCCTTTCTTTCTACCAAATTTAATTTCAAATCCTAAAATTTACCGTTCATATTTTTGTTATTTTAATCAAATTTATTTTATTTATAATTATATATATTATATTAATTTCATAAGTTACTTATAAATGATGTGTTTTCCGAAAAATGTAAATGATATGGTTAATTTTGTCTTTTGCTTTTTAAGTTATTAAAATTTTAAATTAAATTTTTTACTTCTTATTTTTTTATATAATAACATGAAAATTTTGAATTCATAAATATCAAACGTAATTTAAATGAATAAAGATATAGTGTTATATCAGGTAAAATTTATCATCGTTTTTTATTTTTTTTTTATTCTTCATATTTCTAAATTTTATGTTATTTTTCAAATTCAAGTGGAATTGTAGGTGAAATATAATTAAGCTATAATAAAAAAAAATTAGCTGAAATCGAAATGAAATTAATTTCGTGTGATTGTCGAAAATAATTTCGAAATTAAGACTTAAAATTTTGGTGTAGAAGCTTGGAGTTTTTTTTAATCAAGAAATATCGTTTTAAAAAATTAAAAACACTACTAACAGTAATTACATAAATAATTAAATTTTAATCGTGTTTTAACCAAATATTTATCTTATTAGGGTGCGGTCGTTTTCCATGTCATCGATCGTTTAGTAGTATCTTCCAGGTAACGAAGGAAAATCCAATTCGATGGCATCCAACCCCGCGATGGAGTCTCGTTGGACCACTCTTAGTTCTGGTCTTTTTCAATTAAATAGCGAACTTGTCAATGAGTTCAATAATATTTTTTAAAATTATAATAATATAAATAAACTTTATTTATTTATTAAAAAAATAAAAAAAATAAATAATTTTTTATATGCATAAAATTATTCTATATTCTATATTGAAAATATATTTTAATATGATCAAATATTATAAGTAAAAAAAAAAAAGTAATTTTTCTACATGTTCGCATAACGAAATAATTTTTTTTTTTTTAGAAGGAATTATGTTGTTATAACTCATTATAATACGGATTACCGTAAACAATCGTACGGCGTTGCAAATATTAACATCTCCGTGGGTGTTCGCGCTGGAACCGTATCGACGATGTATATATACGGTATGAAACACGAGCTGTGACATGCGCCGACCGGATGCGGCGATGCTGACAGACACGGAGGAAAATGGTGAAAACTGGGAGCTAAAGCGAGGGAAAGAGACAACTCCTTCGTTGGCAATTGGTATATATTCTTTTACGATCGAATCCAAGAGAGGTCGGACAACCTCGGAGTGCCTGGAAAATAAGCACGTGCGGAACGAGGTGGTCGGAGATTCAACGAGTTCTCCGGCGACTGCTTCACGTTGATGGCGACGAATCAATGTCCGCTCCAAGGGATTCGAGCTTACTCCTTTGTGCTAAATTTGCACGTGCCTTTTAGGTTAACTGTATATTAAATTTGCACCTCCTGCTTACACACTTTATTCTATATATATATATATATATTAGTTAACTGTATATAACATTTGATATTAGGATTAACATCGAGTCGTTTTAGATTTTTTTTATAAAATTAATATTACTTATTTTATAATATTATTAGATTAAATTATTATAAATAATTAAATAAAATTTTAATTTCAAAATTAGTATAAGATTAATTTTGATAAAAATATATTAATTTACAAAAATAGTTGACTAGTTTTGATCTTGATCTGATTTTAATTCTTAACTAAACGGTGCCTAATAATTTATATTTTTACTAATTTTTTTTTACATTTAAAAAAAATTATATATATATTGGTTTTGTTACAAAAAGTTCAATAAGGTTTTTACAATATGTGCAATAAATTTTAAATTTAAAGAAAAAAAAATGTAATTTAATGAAATTTGAAGAAAATATATGCAACATATGGCTAGGTTTTAGCGGTCAAATTTAAAAATAATAATAAATAATTAATTACTTTTTAGCTTTTCTTATTGAGACGTGATTCATGTTGATTGTACTTTGGAACTGTTAAGTTTTAGATTGATTGTTGTGATTTTGAATGACAATACGAAAGAAAAGCACGTATTGTCAGAAACGGATTAAGCTACCATCAACAAAATAAAGCCTACGACCACACTTTCTAAATCAAATAAGATTCCTCGAATCTCTCAGTGCCATTTGTTTATCATGACTAATTATAGCTTAACACCATTTATGAAAGGAATTATTCCTCCTAATCAGTTCGTTAGCCCGAAAATTAGGTTCAAGATATAGGGGGAAATGTGGTCCTTTAGCCGGTTAAGATTCTAACGAGTTTACCGCGATAATTATTATAATGTAATTATTCAGATATTGATAAACAATAAATATTCGGATTTTGTAGGTCTTCCTCCGGCTTTCAATGTAATTACAAAGTATAGATGTAATATGTAGCTGAAAATTTTTATTGGCTATTTAATTACCTGAAAATAGGTGAAAAATGTGATTTTTTTTTTTTACGTTCAATTTAAATTATTTTACTTATGATATTTGATTGAATATAAAATCTAATTTATTTTTTACTTTTATGTAAAAATAGTTGAAAAAACACTGATTTTTAAAATATGTTTTAGACAAGATTTCGAGTTTTGGTTACATGTTATTGGTCTTAGATTAATGTGACCTAAGATCGAATCCTAACTCTTGCATAATTTTTTTTTCCATTTTAAAGCTATTTTTTGGCCAAAAAAATTTTAATTCAAATATATATATATATTTCTTTTTTTTAACTTTTGAAATATTTTTAAAATTTAAAATTAAATTTTAGTAAAAAAAATTAAAAATATTTAATTGAAATTAAAATAGACTGAAATGACTAAAATGAGATTGAAACATATCGAACAATTGAACGCGATATATAAACTTTTTATCACTTCATTGTAATAAAAAATGTTCTATCTTAAGAATTTAAAATTCAGAATTACCCTATTTATCATGAATTGCACGATCATTTTTTATATGCGGGTGAGTTAGGATATTATTTAATGTGGTTAACCAATATTAGACTGAGTTATATAATTATTTAAAAATTTTTTTATGCATTCTCCTATAACTTTATGATATTTTCTATAACTGAAAAGTGTTTTTTTTTTTCAAATATCTCTCTCAAAATAACATTTGAGAAAAAAAATAATCAATTTTTAGAAATAAAAAGGTATACTTTTTATAGAGATATAGGAAAAAATATAACGATTTTA
Organism: Trichopus zeylanicus subsp. travancoricus; assembly: GCA_005019695.1. Taxonomy (NCBI): domain Eukaryota; kingdom Viridiplantae; phylum Streptophyta; class Magnoliopsida; order Dioscoreales; family Dioscoreaceae; genus Trichopus; species Trichopus zeylanicus. Next base: position 224,701 of record RXID01014353.1, read on the forward strand.
CAAAAATACACATATTTGTGGCTTCTATTATTTTAATTTGTAATTCTTCACGGAAGACCCTTTTTTCTCCAATTCGAAAAGGAACATGAATATGCAAAAAACAAAAAGTGTACCGCGAAAATCATGCATTGGATGGATGCCCGGGATGAATGTTGATGGATATATCATACAGCCGCAGGACCACCCCTTAAGAAATCGGACACTCGAGTAGATGGTCCTTCGGGGACACAAAGTCAATGACACTGTCCATTCCAGCAATGAAGATCTTATAGAAATGAGTTTGATCAAACCTTGGTGGGATATAGCATCAACAGAAACCTCTGCGAGCTATGTCAATACAGCATTAGGACAAAAACAAGGAAGCATGTCCTTGGGTTCTCAAGGACACGATGCCACTTGCTTGCAGGAGATTTACGTCTGGAGCACAGTACCAAGGGACACAGCTCAAGGGATATAGCATCGACGGTATTAGTTTAAAAGAGGAGAGACTTAACGCTGTTCATCTCTTTGCATGTGAAATGCACATGGCCCAGTTTTCAATGTTTTGCATCTCATTTCCACGAACATTTTCTTTGCAATTTACTTCAAAAAAAATTATATGAGAAACTTGAACCAATAATACAAAGGAATGCCACCTTCATGGGGTTGACGCGAAGGACTCTAGACGAAGAGAGACTCGTGAGCATAAACTCCGAACGTTTTCTACTCCAAGAGAACCAAACGTAAGTATTGGATTGAAATCTCAGAAAGAAAACACTTCATATAAACGAGAACCCACCTTTGATCCTCCTTTCCGAGTAATGCCACCCCAACTTCGCCGTACCCTCCTCATCGCCTTGAAATCGAATTACAATAGAGCTGCAATTACGGCTAAAGATCTCCATTAGGACACAAAATCTCAACGAAAACACAGCTCAGTGGTTCACCCAAGGCCAGTTCCACTATAAAAAGAACTCGAGCTTCAAAATCTCGGCTTTCAACCTCCAACAGTTCAACTCGAATCTTGAACTCGCAATATCTACTCTAGCTCAATAATCACATGCAATAACTCCAAGACCAAAACCCTAACCACTAGAATCCTTCCCCGAGCTCAAAGCTTCAAAACGCTCCCAAGAACCAGCTCAAAACATCCAAAATCGCCGCAAGAACAGCAATCCCACTCCAGTAACTCAGCTCAACAGCAACCAGCTCCAAAAACCCTAAGACAGAACTCCGTACTCGATTTTAAACCTAGAAGCACCCCATATCCCAGCACCAGCGCCGGAACCATGGCCTCCGGAGAGGAATCGGCGGCTCCCGGCCCCGGGGAGGAATTCGAGGAGATCTCTCTGCGGGCGATTGAACAATGGAACGAAAGCCTGTTGTTTTGCTCATACACCCCTGCCAAAACAATAATATTGTATCCATGCCAAAAAAATCAAAGTTTGCTATTGTACCCAAAAGATATTTGCATATGGATTATCGACCTCACAACTATAACAGTTATGCAGCAAATCCAAACATAATTTAACATATTTATCCATAAAAAAAAACTCAAATTGAAAAGCCTTAATCTAAGCATGCTAAAATATATATAAAACATTTATTTAATCTAAGCAATCGTACATCTAAATTTCTCTTTAAACCATGTTACACTCCATGATCCAACTCCAACTTATATTAATACTTATAATATTCTCCACCCAAGCCATTTTTCTCCACGAACATGTTGTGAAGTTTGCAAATGTTTAAAAAACATAGGGTTTTCATTGTAAATAAACTCTCACTGACAGGCGCATAACAGAAGTATTTTCAAATTCTTAGCATTTCCGGGGACTTGTTTAAAAAATAACCAAAAAAATTAAGTAATTCGTCTCCCTTCGTTTCCCCGTTTTCCCGCTCCTTCTCCGTCCTGTCAATCCTTCTCTCCATCTCCATCTCCTTCCAATCCTTCCCGATCTCCATCTCCCTTGCTCCGCCGGATCTCTGGCCGGCCATCGTATCCATCGCGATGAAGAGGGCTCGCAGCGCCGAAGTCCTCTCCGGCCACCGCCTGCGCCACCCCTACCGCCACCCGTTATCGCCATCGTCGCGCCTAGTTCAAGCTCCTTCAAGCTCCCCAACTTCCTCTAGATCTCCTCCCTCCTCTCCGAGGCCGACGCCGCTTTCCCCGCCACTCCGCTCCGCTCCGTCACGTCCCCCCTCCCCACCTCCTTCCACCGCAAGCTCGAAGACTCACACATCTCCAGCCGGAACCATGACTCAAAGATTAAGATCGAGATATTTAACCCTTTATGTGTTAGGAAATCCAACGTCTCCGAGCTCGAGAAGCTGGCGAATGAGGCGTGGGACCTCGGCCGGAAGGCCTGGGACGAGGTTTATGGCTACCAGGATGTGAATCAGACGGCTGTGATCTAGGGGAATCCGTTGTCGTGCCCATCGTCAGTCTCGATGGCCGGTGACGAGGCCGGCGAGGGGGAATGGCTGACGTTCTTGCCGTTCGGTCTCGCGGCTGGGCCGGCGATCACGGTAATTGGCACGCAGGAGGAGGCACATCAAGAGTACGTGCCGGAGCTCGCCGTGGTGAGGAATGGGGATGGGAGCATTATGGTGTCGCAGTTTGTGGTGGAGTTGCAGGGTTTGAAGGCGGGGGATGGGAGGAGCCGCCGAGGATCCTGCACTTAAACCCTATGTTGAGGGAGGATTGGAGCCATGTGCCCGTGATCGAGCATAATACTTGTTATCGGATGCAGTGGGATGTGGCGATGAGGTGCGACTGTTTGCTGCCCAAGAAAGATGATGATACAGGTAGTGTTTTTTTTTTAGCTTTGGTTTAGTCTTGTTTTGCTTTTATTGCAGCTATAGTGTTTCATATTGTTCATGTAATAAATCCCCATCCATGAGCGTACGGTTCATTCATGCCAGTTGCTGTGATATAGCAAGAAACATGATCGGTCTTACTATTGTTGAATTATAATGACAAGTGCGAAACATTTTGTTGTAGGAACTTACTAGATTAGTCAAGTCATCTATGGTTGCTCAGAGAGAGTGCCAATTGTTTGCTTGTCAATATGTAAGGTCTCTACTCTAATTATTAGCAGGATGCCATATCCTCCAACTGCAGCATGCCTTTGTTTCTGCACTTTTTGTGCTTTTCAGTATATGTTCGTTATGAATAGTTTTGACCCTTCATTTATCTTTTCTATCTTCAGGATAGCATAGTTTGGCTAAAATCTGCAATTTCAAATTCTTCTTTTGGACAATTGATTGATTCGGCAAATGTGAGAAATGGGTATGCAGTAATGCTGTGGATTCAAAGGAGTCAAAAACAACTTCATAGTTAAAGAGATTCATTGGTTGTGCAAAGAAGCCTGCAATGACATGGCCTTTTCCTTTTGTCGAGGGCAGGTTGTTTGTCCTTACAATATGTGCTGGTGTGGAAGGATATCATTTTTATGTTGGTGGTCAACACATAGCTTCATTCCTGTACAGGGCGGTGTGTTGTTCAAGAAATTTCCAATCAATGTCTGTTAGCGGCACAAAGATATTTCATTCAGCTATTTAGTGTCACGGAATAGGACTCGCTAACTGGATTTGGGACTACTTCGTCCTTTCTTTGGGAATTGCTGCCATTTTAAATGTGACAAATTCTGTTTTGTTGTGTGGCGCTAAGAATGATTTTGGAGCTGGCTTTTTGCAGGGATTTTCTCTTGAAGATGCGACAGGTTTATCTATCAAGGGAAATCTTGACATCTAGTCAGTATATGCCACTTCTCTTCCGACATCTCATCGCAGTTTCTCGCTTCAAGAAGTCTTGGACATGTCAGAGAAATGGAAGCCTCCACCGTTGCCTGAATCTCCAATTCTTTTGTTTATTGGGATTTTATCTACTTCAAATCACTTTGCGGAGCGCATGGCTGTAAGAAAAACATGGATGCAGTATCAAGTCAGCAAATGTTGTGACTCATTTCTCTGTTGCACTGGTAAGGTGTTTTTTTTCTTTTTCTCAAATCATTTGTTTTTTTGCTCATTCAGAGATCCACATCTTGATGTAGAGTGATTTCCACATTATCCTTTATCCATCCATTTGCTTGCCTTCTGTGTCTTACCTATTAAAATTTGCATTATATTTCTATTCCTTTTCATCTAACACGTTGTATTCATTTTCTAAACTAATGATATAAAATAGGAGCTCTGTTAGACTAAATTCATTTTCAAAAGGAGAAAACGTTCATTGTTTATTTGTAAATTCTTTTGAATTCCTCAACTTTTTTAGACTGAGAACTTGCATGTGCAGAACCCAAGGAAGGAGGTCAATGCAGTTATCAAGAAAGAAGCAGAGTTCTTTGGAGACATTGTGATCTTGCCATTTTTGGATCGCTATGATCTGGTAGTCCTCAAAACAATTGCTATTTGTGAATATGGGGTGAGTCATATCTTGTTCTTCTTACATTGCCTTTCTTAATAATGGTTTCTCATGCAGGAGTGAGTCCATAATCTCTTTTGCTGCCTGACATTATTTTCCAGGTTAACAACCTTACTGCTGCATATGCTATGAAACGTGATGATGATACATTTGTTAGGAAAATGGGCAGTTTCTCTTGAGGTGAGTTCCAAATTTTGGAAATTCTTTTATTTTCCTAAAACCGATTGAAATGCGTGGATTTTGATTATAAGTTTTCTTTGTGGTTGACGCAGGAGTGGCCAGAAGAAATATACCCACCTTATGCCAATGGACCTGGCTACATTATTCCAACCAAAGCTTTAAGAAGGCAATGAGTTTAAAAAGCCCAATTGAGAAATCAAATTCTGATAAATGCTTGTCAATCTGAAGGATAGATTTGATGCATCTTTCTGAACATTGCTGCAGCTATTCAAGATGGAGGATGTGACCATGGGTATGTGGGTTGGACAGTTCAATTTGACGGCACCTGTTCCATACTCCCACTATTGGAATCTTTGCCAGTATGGGTGTATGGATAACTACTACACTGCACACTACCAGTCCCCGAAGCAAATGTCGTGTCTGCGGAACAAGCTCACAAGGGGGCCCAATGCTGCAACTATAGATGACACGGGAATTTTGGTTTCTTCTTCGTTTGCTTTCTTTCAGCTGTTCATCAATCTGTATCATTTTTTTGTCTTATTGAATGTCATTGTCGGTGCAATTCTTCTAGCTTCAATAGTGTTTTCTTTTTGTAAAACGTTTGTATATTATTTGGTATTGTTGATCTGTGCGGGGCAGGTCTTGGTTTTTCTCGTACTAAATGTAATTCTTATCTACATGATAACCTATGATCTGTTGTTCATTAGGCTATTAAGCACTTAATATGAATTAATTAATTCTCTGAGATGGCTATCCTTTTGCTACCACAGATGATGGGTGATCTAGTGATTCTTCCACCGCATAGAAGATGGAAACATCTTGGTGAAAGAGTCATTTGCCATGGGGCGTTCTAATTCCTCTGTTAATTTTGATCTCTAGGGCGGAAGCATCAGCACCACTGGATTCTGTTTCCTCTAAAAAAACACTCGTTTATTTTCATTTTTCCATTATTTTGGCTGGCACAACTTGTAGTCGACCTGCAAGTTTCAGCTTGGAGTGTACAGCATATTGAACACCATATTAGCATGTGGTGTGTTGATCAACACTCCTAACTCCCATCTACTAGTCAAAAGAGAAGAGAAAATCAATACAAATTTGGATTTCAATTTTTTTTTTGCCCATAATCTTGTCCAAACTTTTGGATAAAAGAATAAATATTTGGATGGGTTCTACCTTCAATATTTTCTTCTAAAAATAGGCGGAAACATCAACATGCATGGGCAAAAAGAAATCAATGCCGAAAAGATTTACACTCAACTATTGAGGTAAGAGTGATCTGGCTGTATTTGAATTGCAGACGAGAGTAGTTCCCCAAACCATTTTCCACCGAGAACTTGAATATATTTCACTTGGTCCCTCGCCTACAAACTGGAGACTCGCACGAATGAATGGAGGACAAAAATCAAGGCAAAGGTTCAGTCAAAAAATTCCCATTGTGTAGTGGTTTGGGGCTCAAATGTCTCCCATTTCGTGGTAATGACGACAGGTTTGACGCTTGAATTCTTTATCTTGAGCATATCTAGGTTCTCCACACATTTTTGCACCCTCTTAGCCTGCAGAAAAGATAATATAAACAGCAGCCAGTTTAAGAAAAGTCACAGCAAAACCTCTTTTCAGACAAGGAGAAAAACATATATATACGTATAGATATCATCTATGGGAACATAGCGCAGTTAGAATTATATCTCATGCAAGCTGCCACAACATCCTTACAGGTACAGAATAAAAATATATGGATTTTTGAAAATATAAAGGCTCGAGCGGTTAATCTTTCAGGTAGATATACAAGGAAAAACATTTTTTAAATTGATTGATTAATCGAGAGCTACTTACTCCAGTACATTACTTCCATTAGCATCACCTGCCAAATTGAGCTTCTCTTGCACTTTAGGAACCAAATCATGCAATGTCGAAAGTCTGGCATCAGGAAAACATACATGTGGTTTGGTTCAAGACATAGTTACTTTTGGTTCCCTCTATGCAATGCTTAGAATTTTGAATTGGATCTTATGATCTAATCTTTGTTTATGCAGCAAATGAATCTAGTTTATAACTATTCCGACATTACTTTTAAAACATGCTGACAGGCATGTCAGGCAAGTTGTGTGGCTGTCCCATCCCATCAATATACCGATGAGTAAAGTAGAAGGTCCACGGACAAAGCAAACATAAGAGCACATGATTGTATTAAAAGCAGGCTAAATAATATTGATTCAGCGTTCGTATCAGGGCATCATGCCATTAATGATTAGCAGAGCCACGAAGAGTGCTACAAAGAAAATTCTAATCCTTCCACTGACGGACTGACTTCACGCAAAGGACTTCTCAAAGAGAAATAGAATGGCCAATATACCTGCATATTTTTCTGTGAAGTGGTGTCTCCTTCAGTCGGGATGCTGTCTAGTTTGACTGCTTGTCTCATGAGCAATTCTATCAATGTTGTCATCTGTACTTCCGGTACCTTGTTCCCATTTGAAATTGATTTCTCAATTGCAGTAACCTGAAGAAGAAAAGAAAAAATTATGGATAACATGTTTCAATTGAAATAGATTTCTCAATGCCTTTTTCAACTGAAGTAACAGATAAGGCATCTTTCCAATGCATATCCAACCAGTTTTGGGAACTCACTTCCCATTTAACATAACATTTTTGGACCTCAAAACAAAATAAAAACCCATAACCAAATAATTTTTGATGCAGCCCAATGCTGACAATTTCAAAAAATCGAGCTAACGCCAAACTTTGCACTTGGAATAGTTCGGTATGATCACTAATCTCTTCCCCAGAAATAATATCAGAATCAAAGCGAAAATGCCAGAGAGCATTTCTCTTAAAACAAAACGCAGACTTTGCTTTCAGAGGAATCACAGATTCTTCCAAACAGCACTCATCCATGAAACAAAACTAATGGTGAGACATCAAGAATCTAGGTCACCTAACAATGTAACAACTCGGTATAATCATCATAGGGTCCAAGAAAGATCAAATTTACACAGCATTACTATTTGCCAAACCATCAATAACACAAACTATAGTAACATGCAGTGTGGAATACAAACCACAGGAATGCAATATTCTGGCAAGCAGATAGCTGTCAGTTGTGAAAACAAACCTGGTCAGCCAACTTGTCAACCTCCATTGAGACCGCAGAGATGGCACGGTTCGCACTCTGGATCTTCGCATTCCGCCTCATCACAATGTACCTTCTCTCCAAGCTCGACGGGTCCTCCGATAACACAAGCTTTGACCGGTCCTTCACTCCACACACATCCAAGAACTCGCCGTTCGCTCTCTCCTTCCCTCTATAGAGCAGCCTCTGCTCAACAGATTGCAGCCCCGTCTCCGCCGCCAGAAGCTTCTTTAATTCACCTGCTTAGGCATTTCAACAATCAGTTTCTGACCAATTGACGTCAATGGCGCGGTAACATAACAACGGTTATCAGAACCAAAGGATGAATGAAAGAATGAATGAATGAATTACTAAATTACCCTGATCAAGGCAGGGGTATTGTAATCCCGCAACGAGACCAAAAGTTAAGCTCCATTGGCGGCAGACAACCAATCAACGAATGCCACGTAAAAGGATGACGTTAACTAAACCCGTATACCTGTCGGTGCGGCACTCAAAACCGCGTGCTACGCACGCAGTATCGACGAGAAAAGAGAACTTTCAAAAATTTTTCTACTCGACCAATTACTCCATCCGATTTTAAAATTTCTCTAAAATTTCTTCCGTATTGCTAATGTAAAAAAATTCATACTGTAAAAATTTAAAAATAGTGTAATAATATTATAAATAGTAGCATGAAAGATCCAAATAATATGATATAATAATATAACAAAATATAAATATTATAAAAATGCTATAATAACCATAATACATACCTTAAAATTAATGATTATAATAAAAAAATATTTTTTTGGTCATTTATAATTAATTTTGATCATAATAATAATCTTCTAATTATATAAATTTAATTTTAATTATTTTAATTATTTCTATTTATATTGATTTAATTTTGATTATAATAAATATGATGTTATTAAAATATTTAAAATACTATTACAATATCTACGATACTATATGTTATAGTATTTTAATAGTATTAAATACTGTTACTAATAATAGCAATTAAATTAAAATATTTATCACATTAAAAAAAATTTAAGAAAATTCATAAATTGAAGGAGGTAATTGGTCAAGTAAAAAATTGTTAAGAGTGAATCTGGAAATTTTCCTATGAGAAAATTTATCAGTTATATTCTCGTGCTAAAATGCTCTCGAAATACACTAATTTTAATTTCTAATTTTCTAATTTACCGGCCACAAAGACATTTTCGCTATAAACACTCTGAAAATCATTTTAACGAACGGGCAGCACTCCAAATGTCATACACAACAGAAGGCAAAAAGGGGATAAAAAAGAACAAATAACGATTTTTTTCGTTTTTTGATGACATTTGATTTTTCTTTTTTTAGAAAAAATTGCACCTTAATTTTAAGAAATACAAAATTTCTCTAACTTCTTCAAAAAAAATTATTTTTCAAAAAAGGCCAGCGCCGAAAAATTTGGACCCAAAGAGGGCACAAACGGAATCAAACAAGACGAAGAAAAAGAGAAGAAAATGGAACCCTTGATCGGGAACTCACCGAAGGTGGCCTGAGATGCCACGGAGACCTCGTACCGGGCGGCGCCGTACGCCACCCGAACGCGAACCTGCGGCGCCGGCCGTGACTCGGGATCGGAGCTCCGCGTCTGGACCAGCATCCCCCCAGGCCTCATCTCCCACCCGAGCCCCCCGCCCTCACCTGAGCCCGATCCGCCGCTCATCGTCGCCACCGAGATCCAGATCCGCGAGATCTCGATCGGAGATCGGTCGAGGACCCGCCGGATTTCGAGTCTTTCGATCGATGGCTGGGGAAGACGAAGGGAGATGGTTTGGAACAGGGAGGAAGGTTTATAGCTCAGAGGATCCGCTGTGGGGGATCTCGGCGAGCTGGAAATTGAGTGAGGCCAGTGGAGTTGTGACACGTGGCGATACAGATTTGGCTTCCGGATGACAGCTCAGCGTCAGCCGCGACTAGTTTTGGAACACGTGGAGAAATGCATTTATTGGTTGGTGATTTGGGCCTAATTTTTTCTGCTGCTCGATTTGTCGGTTCGGGAATCGGGGTGATGCTATTGCCGGTCAACCTATGCAACTTAAAAGAAATTTCACGAACAAACACCTGCATTTTGAAGTATTTGCAGACAGACTTAATATTTCTCCAAACTTGCAAAAAAAACCTTTTCTTTATTTTTTTTACAATAAGGTAATTTCCTAAGAATTTTGTTAGTGGAGCTTTTTTTTTTTAAAAAAAAAATTTGGTTCGGCTGAGCTTGTCTTGGCTTGATTGGGGGTCCGGTTTTCTTCCAGCCCAACAAAACTCTGCTCTTCACTGGTGCGTGTATGACAAACAATGTGGGCCGTCCGTTAGATGGCCCGTTACAATCAACGGCCAGATGGCCCCCAATTTGTTGGGATGTTCCTGGTGGCGTGACCGAAAGCCCATTGATATATCGCCACGTTTACCTAATCATGGAGATTCCAAGTCTGGTCCGCTCACGTGGCAGAAGGGCCACGCTGGTGATTGCCACGTTTAAGTCCAGCTGGCAGTTGGGATTGGATCCGCTGAGCTGTCCTGACAGTGACACGAGTCACTTTTAATGAATGCTGTGCTGCCAGCTGTCTAGCGTGGTGTATAGGACGATCGCTCGCGATAGTACGAGCCAGGAGCAATGCACATGGCAGGTGCTGGCGGCGTGGGCTACATCCGCCGGATCATCTGCGGTGGCCTTGAGGGCCCAAAGGTGTAAAGTGGGATGCACATGACCGACATTGTCTGTTTCGACGGATCGCTAAACTTGTCCCAGGGCAAGGTCCGTTACAGCGTCGGATCGTTTTAATATGACTGTCAAAATCAAAATTTTAAATCTCAGCCGTAACGATTTGGTTTCGATCGGCGTCATAACAGATCGGTCAATTTTATTGTGATTTAGGATTTTCGTCGAGTGCAATACGTGGGAGTTTGCAAGGCGAGTTCTCGCGCCGTCGCTCGGGCTGCCCTAGTGCGCTAGATTCCTGTTCGAGCCCCCGCTCTCGAGCTCGCCTTTTGTGCTCGTACTTGCACGCTTGCGCGAGTGGACTCATCAGTTGGGCGCCCATGCCCTCATCGAACTGGCCCCCGCGTGCTCGCTAGCTTGCCACCGTTTTCCTCGCCCGTCTCGCGCCCTCGCTAGCCTAGCCCTTGCTCTTGCGAGCTAGGGCCGACCTTACACTTGTGCATTGCCGTCGTCAACCTGGTTCCGACACCCTCGTTGGCCTCTATCAGATACTGTTCATGTGTATGAGATTATTCATGTGACTGTTTACTATTTAAATTTTTTTTAAACATATTATAATTTTTTAAATTTGAAGTTAAAAAATAATTAAAATTAAATTACATTTTGGTCAAAATATAATTAATGAAAAAATATTTTAATTGAAATTGAAATGAAAATGATTTTGACCGAAACGCGTTGATTTTTATGTTCACTTGTATGCGTGCATGACCATTCTATCGAAAGCAAAGTTAAAGAAAATTTGTATCGGTTTTATCCCCATGTGAATCATTACCATGAGATTGTGCAGAGCTAGTTGTTCTAACTCGTATGTTTATAAATATTCAGTTGTATCGTCAATGTACTTAATTCATAATTCTACATCTAAATGTTTCAAACTCAACTGATGATGATTATGATGATGATGATGATTAGTTGTATTACGTTATAATTAATAAATTATGTATGTGTCAAGTATATTTTAATAATAAGTTAAATTTACTTATTTTAGTTTTTAACTTTTAATCATATTCATATTACTTCTCGTATATTTTTTTATGGGAATATATAAAAAATAAATTATATCAGTGGTTAACTATCAAAATTAATTTTAATTAATTAAAATAATATTTAAATTATGGTAATATTAATTATAAATTCTTTCATAATTTTTAAATTTTTATAAAATATCAAAATTTTATTATATTTTTTATTTGTGGTCAAAGTATAGTCAAAATATAGTCAAACTCTGGTCAACATACAATTAATAACTAAACAAATCTTTTGGCCTAAACCAAAACGGCCAAAATAGCGGAAAAGTATCGACTTCGTTAGGTGCCGAAACCAAAATTGAAACCAAGATTTAAAACCTTGAACAAATTATTTTAGCATTAGGTATGGCTCGCGTCCCACTAGTTTCTGGGTCATGTCTGCTTGCCCAATTCTTTATTTTTTTCCCAAAAATAAAACAAAAAAAAATCAAATAAATAAATAAACTTTAAAATATTTAAAATATTTTTTAAAAAAAATATAAATAAAATCAGAAAAAAAATATAATGTTCATATGTAAATTAAGTAATTATGTCTTAAAATATAAATCTTATCTTAAAGATATAATTTTTTTTGTTGAGAGGGTAGTTTTGAAGATTTTGTGAATAACATTTTAAAATTTTAAAATTTTTATATTTAATTTTTTATAATTTTATAATTTATATTTAAGTAAAAAATGATGTAACAACTATTAAATTTAAACTTTATACAATTTTTATTTGAAATTTAAATTAAAAGAGTGACAAAAAACCATTGGATCATATGGATGGGATGGGTCACAGGGTGGTGCGGGTCAAGGAGGGGAGAAAAAAATTCAAAAATATTTGCGGACCCGGGTGCATCGACAATGTTTTATACTATGTCGTACTTTAAATATACTATAATATATAGGGCTTATGTATGGCGTAGTATTGATGCTGAACAAGAGAGAAATAGAGAGAATAGAGAGAAGAGAAAGAGAGAGTGTGTTGGCTCTCGTGTGTGGGTCTTTCTAGTATTTCTCGGTGGTCTCTCGTGGTGGTTCCTCGTGGCGCTTTCTTGGAGATTCTCTTTAAAGGTGGAGGCGTTGCCGATACTTGGTGAAAGAGTTTAGTTGAGTAAAAAAGAGTGAAAACTTTCTTATAAACTCTTGTAAAAGCCTTTATCTATTGATAGTGGATCTTTTGCTATCTTATCTTGTTATTTTCTTTTATCTTGTATTACTTATCGTTTCTTGTGTTGTTTGAGACAAGGTGATCCGTAAACTTTCCGCTACGAATCACAACAATTGGTATAAGAGCTTAGGAGCAAACAACTAAGATGACAAAATCTTTACTCGAGGTGGAGAAGTTTGATGGTAAGATAAATTTTGTCTTATGGCAAAAAAAGATGGAAGTGACTCTTACTTTTCAAGGTCTGCAAAAGACATTAGAGGGAAAAGAAAAGAGGCCGGTCAAGATAAGTAATGAAGAATGGGAGGAGATAAATCAAAAGGTATTGAATTTAATTATTCTAAGCCTGACTGATGAGGTTTTGTATAATGTCATTGACAAAGAGACGATGATGGACATCTGGATAAAACTCGAGAAGTTGTATATGTCAAAAAGCCTCACGAACAAGTTCTACCTGAAACAACAGTTGTACGGACTGCGTATGAGCAAATGTATAACTATATTACATCACCTGAATGCCTTCAATAAGATTATCAATGATTTGCTGAAAGTTGATGTGGAGTTTGAAGAGGACGATAAGGGGCTGATTCTCCATATGTCTCTTCCTGCTTCATACGATCATATTGTGACCATAATTCTTTATGGTAAAGAAACTCTCAAGATGGAAGATGTGACAACTAGTCTTCTTTTTAATGAGAGAAGGAGAAACTCCAACATTAATATGGAGTTTGGTGAAGGATTGATGGCTCACGAAAGAGGAAGATTAAGAGAGCATGAAGAAGACAAGCAACGGTCCAAATCAAAATTGAAGGTGAAAGTATAATGTTATTCATGTAAGAAGTATGACCACATTAGACGGTATTGCCCTGAACATGGGAAGATAGAGTCCTCCAATATGGCGACAGCAATAGCAATGATACTTCTGAGAATAGTGCGGATGGAGACGTTATTGTAGTATCCGTATAAATCGGCACTTCTGGTAAGTGGATTTTGGATTTCGATAGTTCTTATTATATTTGCTCTATGAAGGATTGGTTTACTTCTTATAAGAAGAATAAGAAGAAAAGTACTGTTTGGTTGGACGATAATTCAGTCTGTGAGATCGTCGGTGTAGGAACAATCAAAATTCAGATGTTTGATGGAGTGATTCGTACTCTTATTAAGGTGAGGCATGTCTCTAAGATGTGAAGGAATCTAATTTCACTTTGTGTACTGGACTCAAAAGATTGTAATTATTTAGCAAGAGATGGAGTCATGAATGTGACACGTGGTATTAGAATCCTTATGAAAGGTGAGAGGTGCGACGATGTTTATCGATTAATAGGGAACACCATTATAGGTGGAGTTCTGATGGCTACAGTAGTGAAGAAGAAACATGATACTCGGAGTAATTTAATGGGAGATAAACGTTCTCATCGAATTACTTTTACTACAACAGCAAACACAGGTCATCCAAAAAACTTCTAAAAGTATAAGACTGTAAGCATGAAGAGCAAATTCGAGGTTGGCTCGAGTTCGCATCTTGCAATTAGCTGAATAAGCTAGTAGCCCAGGGGCAGAGGTTGGATGAGAGATGACGGCTGAAGATTCGTGATGGTGGCACACCCGATTTCAAGCCAAGGCGGAGATTGTTGAGTTTTAAGTGTCTCGAACTCAAATTAGAGTTTGAGTTAAAGTAAAAATCCAAAGTTGGATTTAGATTTATGATTGATTTGTATTATTAGGAGTTATAATTAGAGTAAAACTCGGACCCAATAAGAGTTTATAAATATACTATAATATATAAGGCTTATGTGTGGTGTAGTATTAAGGTTGAGCAAGAGAGAAATAGAGAGTGAGGAATAGAGAGAATAGAAAGAAGAGAAAGAGAGAGAGTGTTGGCCATCGTATGTGGGTCTTTCTAGTGATTCTCGGTGGTTTCTCGTGGTGGTTTCTCGTGGTGCTCTATTGGAAATTCTCTTTGAATGTGGAGGTGTTGCCGAGACTTGGTGAAAGAGTTTAGTTGAGTAAGAAAGAGTGAAACCTTTCTTATAGATTCTTGTAAAATCTGTTATCTATTGATAGTGGATTTATCGCTATCTTATCTTGTTATTTTTTTTTATATTGCATTATTTATCGTTTCTTGTGTTGTTTGAGATAATGTGATTCGTGAACCTTCCGCTGCGAATCCCAATCGTGCTTGTCATACTTGACCCTCGGATTGCAGACGGAATGTCGAGTGTGATTTATACATGTAGATCATGTTAACACGACACAATTATTATAAAAATCTATTGTAGTAGACACGAGCTATCGCGGACTGGGTCATAAGGCGATGGTTTGAATTTACATTTCTATGAGCACCCATAAGTTGTGATGTTCTATCTCAAAGTTATTTTTGTCAGGTCTTTAACAATTTTAAAATTTCCATTTCCCCCTCCCTCCGATCCATCCTCTACCTACAGCTCCTCATGCACATATTCGCCTATTCAATAATATAATCGGCCCTGTATGAACAGATGATCAAGTTAATGTTTGATCACAGTTCAAATTTTCAATAGAATCCAATACGATTCGGGCGCTCAAGGATCAAAATTTTAATTTTATTTTCGATTTTGGATATTTTCTGGAAAATACCATGAATCAAAATCAAACCAATTTATATATAAATTCAAGAAAAATTATTATGTACAACTTCCTCAAAATTATCAATTTCAATTCGTGGTATTTCGATTCTTTGAGACTATTGGGCCATTTAATCGCGAATTATTTGGTAAATTATGGTTGAATAAAGACTAAAAAAATTATCCCTATCTCTATTTTTCCAATTCGACCAACTTGAAGTTGGACACGACATAAAATTTTAACTTTTCAACTTCCAAATTCATTGAATTGAAAAAATAAAAAAGAATATAATTTTTTTTATTTATTTTAATTCGATTATAATTCACCAAATAATTCGGGATTGAAACGGTTTGACAGGCCTATAAGACTACTGATAATTTTTCAAAACATAAAAATTGTAGATAATTTTAAAATTGCCTGAATTTCTAGTGAATGTAATTCCTAATTTCAAAGACCCCGATCTCTACCGCGCATCCTCCTCCTCCCGCTCCAGGCTTGCGTCCTCGGCCCATCGGCCGTTCCTTCGCCGTCGCCGGCCGTGACGCCGCCCTTCCCTTCAGGGTGATCTCTCTCCCTGTTTCCTTCCCTCCCTCATCTTTCGTTTGTCGTTCTCTCTTCATGGTCTCACTACCATGCCCAAGTATCTCACTTCTAAGCCCCTCAACAAACACAATCGCCTCAGCGTGCTGCTCCGACCCGGCACCAATTACTCCAATTCCTCGTTCCAATCTCCATCTTCAATACCCAGACCACGAGAACCTTCCTCCACTAACACCAAGACCGGCAGCTACCTTGTTTTCCTCAACTCCCAAATCACCAATCACGGAAGACATGGGCATCTCGATGAAGCCCGGTCGGTGTTCGATCGAATGCCCTTCCGGGACGCTGTATCCTGGACTGCCTTGCTTACTGCCTATGCGAACAATGGGCAACTGTCTAACGCCCGGAAGGTATTTGATGAAATGCCGCAAAAAAATTCTGCTTCGTGGAATGCCATGATGGCAGCTTATGTTCGTAGTTCAAAGTTCAATGAGGCTTTTGAGTTGTTTTCTCAGATGCCAGAAAAAAATGTGATTTCTTATGGTACCATGATTAGTGGGTTTGCAAGAGTCGGTATGGTAAGGGAGGCGAAGAAAGTGTATATGGAGATGCCGCCAACGTGGAGGGACCCAGTGGGGTCTAATGGATTGATACATGGGTATTTGAGGAATGGGGAGCTAGATAAGGCTGTTCAGGTTTTCAATGGAATGACAGTGAGGGATGTGATATCTTGGAGCTCAATTCTGGATGGGTATTGCAAGAATGGGAGGGTTGTGGATGCAAGAGAGATTTTTGAGATGATGCCAGAGAAAAATGTGGTCTCTTGGACGGCGATGATTCGGGGGTACTTTAAGGCTGGAATTTGGGAAGATGGGTTTTTGCTGTTTATGAGGATGAGGAGAGAACAAGTGCTGATAAATTCTACCACCCTTTCTGTTCTGCTTGATGCTTGTGCTGACCCAGGAAGTAGTTTGGAAGGGATCCAAATCCATGGGCTGATTCTGAAGATGGGTTTTGATGGTGATGTCTTTTTGGGGAATTCACTCATTGTGATGTACTCTAGATCTGGTTGGATGGTGGCTGCTAGAACAGTGTTTGATGGCATTTGCCACAAAGATGTTGTCTCCTGGAATACAGTCATCAGTGGATATGTGCAACACGACAAACTTGAAGAGGCAAATGTGCTCTTTGAGTCAATGCCTGAAAAGGATGCTGTTTCCTGGACTTCCATGATTGTGGGTTTCTCAAAGAGAAGGTGGATTAGAGAAGCTGTGCGCTTGTTTGAGGCGATTCCTGTAAAGGATGATGTTGCTTGGACAGCTATAATATCAGGGTTTGCTGGCAATGGGGAATATGAGAGGGCGTTTAGATGGTTTTACCGCATGCTTCAGAAAGGGATAAGGCCTAATCCTTTTGTTTTGAGTAGTGTTTTGAGTGCGTTGGCTGGTTTGGCAATTTTGGATCAGGGTGTGCAGGTTCACACATTCATTGTGAAGATGAAACTGGAGTTTGATGTTAATCTTCAGAGTTCATTAGTCTCAATGTATGCCAAGTGTGGAAATGTGGCTGATTCCTATCAGATTTTTTCAAGTATGAATGAGCCAAACCTTGTTATCATTAACTCAATGATAACAGGGTTTGCTCAACATGGTTTGGCGAAAGAAGCATTGAAGTTGTTTGATAAGATGGTGGCAAATGGCTGTGAGCCAAATCATGTTACATTCCTTGGTGTGTTATCTGCTTGTTCGTGTGCAGGATTGGTGGAAGAAGGGTACCGTTACTTCAAATCAATGAACTCTTATTATGGCATTGAACCAGGACCGGACCACTACACCTGCATGGTTGATCTCTTTGGGCGTGCGGGGTTGCTGAAGGAAGCAATGTACTTGATCAATTCAATGCCATTTGAACCCCACGCAGCAATGTGGGGAGCTTTGCTCCATGCTAGTAAGATGCACTACGATCTGGATCTTGCCAAGCTTGCTGCTCAACAACTATTTGAGTTGGAACCCAAAAATGGTACAACATATGCAGCTCTCTCCAATATGTATTCTTTGGCAGGGATGATTGAGGATGAGAAGGAATTGAGGACGTTGAAGCAATCAAATGGTGGAAGGAAAAACCCAGGTTACAGTTGGATTACATTTGGTAACACCAGGAACCAACCAACTGTGGCTTGTTGAACTTAGTTAATATTCAAAACATAGACAAACAAACTTATGACTAACAAAGCATAGACAGTGGAGAAAGGCTCAAAAGTGCAGGAACCTCTACATTTGTCATTCCTGATATACTTATTGAAATAACTTATCCACAGAAAATTGCAAACAAGACTGTTTCACAACCTTCCACTATATCTGTCGGAGTTCCATCATCAACTTGTTTGTGGAGGTCGTGATGCATAGCATTAATCTCTCTGGCAGACAGCTTTAGTCATACTTTGGTGCGTACTGTGGCCCTGACGAGCTTGTCCACTACATCAGGGACAGGTTTAGTGATTCGTATTCTGCATTTCTAGAGATTTTTTGGTTGGATCACAGTGACGTTTTGTTTTTAGCTGGCGTTTTTCTTTGATTTGTGGTGAGGAAAGCCCTAGTTTTTTAGTGAGTATCTGCTGAATCATTTGTTAGATGGCAATCATTTTTTTTGGATGATTGTTAATCTCAAATAAGTAACTACTATTGGGAGTTAAACCAAAATTATATTTATATTTTATGTTTTTTATTTCTGAAATATTCTAGGGTATGTATGGGTGTGGTCAAGTTCAAATTGGATACTTGTAGTTTGGTTCATTTTGTATTCCTAGTACGTGTATCTAGGGTAAACCAAATGACACCCTATGACGCTATATAAGGTCGATTTTTATAAGTGTTTTTATAAATGTAGTGAATGTAATTTTCTTTCACCAAATTGTTTATCTTTTACTTCTTTTGTTTACAGCAGGTGTTGAGCTCAATGAAATGTCTTCATAACTGAGGAAATGAGTAGTGCTCTGCTTTGTTTTGTCAATTGGTCTTCTTCTCATCTAGTTTTAGCAATTGTTTGGCAAGTTTGTTTATGGTAGGTTTCGGTGTCCCTACTTATTATGTTTGAACTTTTGTGTTTTGTATTCACAGATTTTTCTTTTTTTTTTTTAATCTTTTTTAGGGTTCTATTGCAGAATATCAACTCAGCGCTGTAAAGTTTTATAAAATGCTGTTCAGCACACATGGATAAATTTTAGCACGGCAATAAAGAATCCCTGAAAATACAAACCAGTAAATAACAAAGCATAGAGAAGGTAGGAAAATTGGATACAATGCTCTGAAAATGGCTGCACTTGTTGTTAACCTCCATCCACCATGCTAGCTTGAAGTTTAAATGTGTATTACCTGCTCTGTTATGCTCACATTGTCAGATTTCTATGATTTGTTGATACTGGTCCTATAATTATTTTGTATCCTTGTTCCTTTCTGTTAATATCATGTTCTGAGGTTATAGTTCTTTTTTCCTTTTTTTTTGTGCATGTGTGCGAAACCTTTATACTCATGATATGAAAAATGTAGAGTTTTTATTAGAAATAGATTTCTAAATAGAAATTGTCTTGCCATCTGATTTTTTTATTGCATCTAAGCTGTAGCATTGGAATCCATGCTTGATATCCTTCTTGTTCTGACTCTTTGCCTGATATCTTTTTATGACGTCTCAGATGAAGGATTGGTTGAGATGGCATTCCCTGAACTGGAGGAGCTTGACATTACTTTCTCATTGACCACTGACTGAAGATGTATATGAATCTATTGGTAAGTCATGGCCAAAACTGAAGCATCTCTGATTGAATACACACTGGTATGAATTCAGGTATGTCCCAGATGTACCTCGTTGCATAGATTGAGATGTAGATGTGCAGTATCATACGTAAAAAATTCCATGTTTATCGAGGAAGTAGTTGGAAGTGTAGTTAGTCTTGAACTAATTCCTAACTCAGACACAGTTGATATATTTGGTTTTAAATCAGAAAACACAAAATCACATAGAAGCCCTATGAAATGAGTCTAGTTAGCCAGTGTAGTAAGCTATGTTGTGCAAAACTGAGCATTTGGCTATTACATGAAGAGACAATACAGTTGCTTAGGTTTCTTTTTAGCTGAGAAGAGGAAAGGTTAAATAAATGTCATAAAATAATTGTGGTGTGTTCCAAGAATAATGAGAGCAACAACAGATCTGGACTTAAAACTGATTGACGCACAAAAAAGGCCGCACAGTAGACATTGTTGTATGACATGAATGGAACATCAGATGACGTCAGCAAGGGGAGAAAGTATGGAAACAATATAACTGCTCTTGTATAGGGTATCTAAGATTAGAAGATCCAGCTGTCCTGCTCTTGATTTTGAAATGACTGCAGGAGGGGAATTGCAAAGTTAACAATTTAGAATAATGAGAAATTTCGATTAAACTAGAACTATCAATTAATCGATTAAATTAAAATCGATATATAGAGGAGCTTTTATTTTAGATCAAAGAAAATTGAAGGTTCACCAACTAGATTGCTTGCTTCATTTGCCAGACAAGAAGGTTAGTAAATCACTCCATGGAAGAAAACACTGCAGAAGTTATGCTCCAATGGTAAACCAGTCCGTAAGTCAAGAAAATTGTCTGTTCTAATTGACAAGTGAACCATGCCGTTGTCAAGTAAAATGAAGTAGGTTCAATCTCAGTGTGAGAAAATGAATGACTTGTACACGCCATTGGCATTTCATGTATCAGTTCGCGTCACTGCAAATGCATTCCCCACCTACCACTATATTTTCTACCGTCAAAACCAGGATTTCTGTTTATATTCCCCAGTCTTCCTGTTCATGTTACTATCATTTTCTGTTGATATTCCTTTCAGATAGATAGCCTACACTGGTCGTGATCATTTTGTCATTCTGTAACAATGCAGCTTAATTTTGATTCCTGGCTAATGGCCGAGCCAGTAACTTCTGCTCTTCTCTGCACTATTAGGTTTGCTTTTCTCTTAGCTTCCTTCCTGCTCCCAGTTCTTGCATGGAATATTCTTCGTCAACCCCGACTACGGCTTCCGCCTGGCCCGCCAAGGTGGCCAGTCGTGGGAAACCTCCTCCAGCTAGGCCATCTTCCTCACAGGGACCTAGCCTCATTCTGCACCAAGTATGGCCCTCTGGTCTATCTCCGCCTAGGCGCCGTTGACGCCATCACGACAGACGACCCGGATGTCATCCGGGAGATCCTTCTCCGCCAGGATGAGACCTTCGCCTCCCGTCCCCGGACCCTGGCCGCTGTTCACCTTGCCTATGGCTGTGGTGACGTGGCTCTTGCACCGCTAGGTCCACGCTGGAAATGGATGCGCAGGATCTGCATGGAGCATCTCCTCACCACCAGGCGGCTCGAGTCCTTTGCTTGCCACCGGTCCCATGAGGCACAGCACCTGGTGCAGGAGGTCTGGGTCCGTGCCCGGACTGGCGAGGTGGTGAATCTCCGGCACTTGCTGGCAGCGTTCTCCATGAACAATGTGACCAGAATGTTGCTGGGGAAGCAGTTCTTCGGGGCGGAGAATGCTGGGCGGGAGGGGGCGGCGGAATTCATGGAGATAACGCACGAGCTGTTCCGGCTACTTGGACTGATCTATGTCGGCGATTACTTGCCGGCCTGGCGGTGGTTCGACCCTTTCGGGTGCGAGAAGCAGATGAGGGAGGTGGAGAGAAAGGTGGATGAGTTCCATATGAAGATCATAGAGGAGCACAGGGCGGCGAGGGAGGGTGATGGTGGCGGAGAGGTAGACTTTGTAGATGTTCTGCTGTCTTTGCCTGGTGAGGATGGCAAGGAGCGGATGGATGACGTGGAGATCAAAGCTCTCATGCAGGTAATGATTAAAATTTAGGGTGATTCATTTTCATTAGAACTATTTTCTGGTTCATTGAATACGGTTAATTTGCTTTGATAATACTCTTCATAACCAGGACATGATCGCGGCAGCCACCGACACGTCCTCGGTGACGAACGAATGGGCCATGACGGAGGTGATCAAGAATCCACAGGTCCTCCGCAAAATCCAAGCTGAGCTCGACGCCGTCGTGGGCCAGGAGCGCATGGTCAGTGAGCTCGACCTTGCCCACCTGAACTACCTCCGCTGTGTCGTCCGGGAGACCTTCCGGCTTCACCCGGCCGGCCCCTTCCTCATCCCCCACGAATCCACCAAGGCGACGAAACTCATGGGCTTCGACATCCCTGCCGGAACCCGCGTGTTCGTCAACACCCATGCGTTGGGACGGAACAAGCGTATATGGGACGATGTGGACGTGTTCCGGCCCGAGCGGCACATGTTGGAGGACGGGCGCCGCGTGGAGATCAGTCACGGGCTCGACTTCAAGATATTGCCGTTCAGCGCCGGGAAGCGGAAGTGTCCCGGTGCACCGCTGGCTGTCGTGATGGTGCTCATGGGCCTCGCCCGGCTTTTCCACTGCTTTGACTGGAGCCCGCCGGACGGACTCCGCCCAGAGGACATTGACACTGCGGAGGTGTACGGGATGACCATGCCTAAGGCCGAGCCGCTCATGGCTGTGGCTAAGCCGCGGCTGGCGCCGCATCTGTACTGTTGATTTGGAATTTTGACCAACTGGCACTGCCCGAGTTAGGACTTGGTGGATGGCACTAAGCACTAATAAAGGATCATGTTTTGTGTTTTCAAGATCTGCAAAATATTCCTATAAATCTAAGACAAATGTTCTAAATAATGTCTTCCATCTTCAGCATGTTGGACTCGACGCCATCGTTGAGAACTGCTCCCACCTCGGAGTCTCTCGACAAGATATTGCTTCAGTGTGAAGGTGGGGATGGAGATCTACAAAGAAAACTCTCCCGAGTTCAGACAAGTGAAGCTTTCCCATGACTCCAACCGTGAGGCAGACGTCGATGGGTGTTCTTGCAAATGAAATTGACAGTACAGATGGCTTTATGCAAATATTTAAATTACAAGTGGCTTTGCTGTAAAAATTTCCGACGAGTAGAACTGTGCATTATTCAGTTTTAATCGAACCGAAATTAAATAATTAATTTGATTTAATTTATTTAATTTTCGGGTCAATTTAGTTTTTAAAATAGAAAATTTTGCTATTCGATTTAGATTTTAGTTATTGATTTTAAAAAATCATAAAAATTAAATCAAACCGAATTTGATGTGTATATAAATATATAATATTAATATTAATTTTGATTTTTAATTCTAACTCGAATATAGTTAATTTAAATTTAAAAAATAAAATCGGTTTTAAATTTTAATTTTTTATTTAAATGAAACCGAACCGAAATAATTTAATTTAATTTTTATAATATTTTAATTCAGTTCAATTTTAAAATTTTTAAAAATAAAAATTTCGATTCAATTTATTAAATTCGTTTCGATTCAATTTTGGAAACACAGCCCTGCCCACGAGTGCAGCGTCCAACGGGTCGAGATATGTACATCGAGATGTGTACCAGTGATCCTACGGCTGAAATACAACCGCGTCCTATTCTGCTTACAAATGAAATCCCCCAACCCCTTTGAGCCCTAGCATTTCCCCATCCCTCGAAAATCGAAGATTTTCCTTCTCCGGTGCCTCGCCGACCATGGACTCCGACTCGTTCTCGCCGGCTCCGCCGCATCCCGCGCCGGGAGAGTGGCGGAACTGGGCGGAGCTTCCCCACGACGTTCTGTCGGTGATATTTCAGAAGCTGGGCGCTTTCGAGGTGCTTTTCCGGACGCAGTGGGTATGCGGGGCTTGGAGGCACTTCTCGCTCGAGCCGGCGCTGTGGAGATGCGTGGATATGCGCGCCCAACCCGATCTGTTCGTGGACGCGCCCTGGGAGGCGATCGCCATGCACGCCATCGATCGCGCCGGTGGCCAGCTCGAGGGATACTTCGGCGAGTGCTGCGGCTCCGACGAGCTTCTCCGCTACATTGCTGACAGGTTTCCATGATTTCCAATTTTTAACAATTTTTGGTTGGATTTCAATTCCTGGCGTTATTCATTAGGGTTGTCAATCTTCGTTAGATAGCGATCATTTTTCCGAGGTATATCTCTGCAAAATATGTTGATATTTTGGGTCAAATGCTTATTGTTATCCGCGTCTGTTTCCGACGGATCAAAATTAAAATTGAGTTAATTTTCTATGAAAAATAGAAGATTATTAATCTGGGATGGACAACTACATCTAGATTTTGAGCTAAATGAAATGTCTTCTCTTTCGTTGCGAACTAAAACCTAGCCCAGACTTTGTTAATGATCAACGTGAAAGAAAAAATGCTAGTGATTGACAAAGCTTCAACTCTCGGGAAAAGGGTATCCACTCTTGCAAGAGTTCTCAACTGAGGAGATGAGTAGTGTTCTGCTCTTCTTTGCTTAGAGATATTGCTCTTCTTCTGATCAAGTTGTAGCAATTGGGGCGTGTTTGTTCTCGGGTTTGTCTGCTAAAGTTGTCATATTTCAAGATTTGTTAGTGCTGGTTCTGTTATTTTCCTCTGATACTTGTTCCCTACTATTTGTGCATTCTCTGAGACCATACTTTTATTATTATCATTATTTTTGTGTATGTGTGTTTTCTATGCAAGTTTGAAAACTGAATCAACAGATCGAAAAATATCTTCTAGCCATTCCTTTTGTTGTTAGTACTTTTTGTTGTCATTTGACTGTTTGATTACATCTAACCAAGTTGATTGTCCTTCTTATTCTAACTTATTGGCTTGTTTCATTCAGAACCAGTAAGTTGAGAAGCCTTCGGCTAATATCTTGTCACTTCTCAGACAATGTATTACTTGAGCTGGGAGAAAGATTTCCCATCCTGGAAGAGCTTGAGATCACTTCTACTTCACTAAGTAGAAAAGTATTTGAATCTGTTGGTAAGTCATGGTCACGACTGAAGCGTCTCCGGTTAAATACACAATGGATTGAATTTGACTTTGACCCTGAGGAATTAATGGAGTATGATGAGGAGGCATTTGAAATAGCAAACTATATGCATGAGTTGCGCCTTCTTCAGCTTGTTGGAAACCGCCTCACCAATATTGGACTGAAGGCCATACTTGATAATTGTCCCCACCTTGAGTCTCTTGACATAAGATGTTGCTTCAATGTTAATGTGGATGAGGATCTGAAGAGAACACTTACCAAGATCAGAGAAGTGAAGCTTCCACATGACTCCATCCATGACTATGAGTATGCTGCTGTAGGTTCTGTTGATGTTTGCTTGTCAGGAATGTCTGATATCGACATTTTCTATGATGAACTCTTTGATGAACTCGGGTATGATCCCACCGATGACTATGAATATGAAGACCTTTTCCTCTGAAGGCAGATTGTAGATCCTTTTGTCTAAATGTCTCTAATGGTTGACTGACAATAAGGAAGGACCTTGATAATTTGCTCAAAAATCATGATGTTTATGTTGTCATCTATGGTAGCCATTTTGGCTCTGAGAGAAGAAGGTGGTGGTTACTTTGAAGCTGGCACAGTTTTATTTTCTTATATATATACACATATGGTTAGGTATTGTAACATGAGATTTTAGCAAACCTTGAAGGAATGCTGGCTTTCTTTATTTTCATGATGCTCATGTTCTTTCTGCAATGTCCAGTGTTAAAACATGTGAAAACTTGTTATTAGTCAGTCATAAGTAATTGTTCTAATCACGGTTCAATTTTGGCCCAAAACGATTCAGTAGATTTGATTTTGATTTTTCCAGTACAGTCCTGTCTCCGTCCTGGCAAGCTCGCGCCCGCGCTTGTCTCGCATGTGCACTCTCGCCGGTGAGTCTGCATCCGCATTTGTGTGTGCGGGAGGCAGGTGCGGGCATGAGCTTGCCGGCGCGAGGGTTAGGATTCCGATGGCAGAGAAGGAGGCAATGATGCGGGCGAGGGATGGGTTAGGATTCCGGTGGCAGAGAAGGAGGCAATGATGCCGGCGAGGGATGGAACAGGAGATGGAGAAGTAGAGAGATGTGAACGAGACCTAGGGTTCCGCCGGCAGCGAGACCCTCCATCAAACTGTTGGCTTCAGATCAACGGTCCGGATTAGTTGGATTGCATTTGACGTAGAGTGTTGAATCTGGAACCAACGGTGCAGATCCGTCGTGAATCTGAAGACGGAGGAAAAGAAAAGGGCACTGTAACCGGGGACCGGGGACCGTCTCTGCCGGTCGGGACAGGAGTCACCGCAAGGCTGGGTCGCAAGCCATGGTGTCAGATCCAATTCGATGCCGCTGCGTGTATATTTTCTTTTTAAAATACAACTCGCCATTAAAATCATGGTTCGCGATTTCGGCCGAAACGTTTCGGTTTCGGCCGGTCCCGAACCGAAATCCAATTTTTCATTTCGGTTAGGATTTACTGTTCATAGTTACTGTTCATCTTCACCGAGCGCGGTGTTCATAGTTACTGTTCATCTTCACTGAGCGCGGGCGGGAACGCGTGCTGACGAGCGCGCGGGAGCGGGAGCTCGCCGGGCTCGAGTCCGGGTGGGCGGGCGGGAGAGCTTGTCGGGCTCAAGCGGGGGCAGCAGGAGCTCGCCGGGCTCGAGCCAGGGCGTGCGGCGGCTGCGGCGCGCGGGGGGGGGGGGGGGGGGGGGAGGGGTGGATCGCGGGGGGCTGGGAGAGGAACTCGCACTGGTTTCGTATCCGAGCCCAAGGGCCATGACGCACTCGCTGGTTTGTCGGCACTCTATCGCCTATCTCGCGCCCTCACCGACCTGACCGGTACTTCCGCAAGATGAAGCCGGCCTTACACTGAGGCCAACACTATCGCCAATTTGATTTCGGCGTCAGTATCGATTTCTATCAGATACTATTCACGTACATAATATTTTTTACGTAATTATTCATTATTGTTTTAAATTTTTAAACATATTATAATTTTTTAATTTGAAGTTAAAAAATAATTAAAATTAAATTAAATTTTAGTCAAAATATGATTTTCATTTTAGACATTCAATATATGATTATACTTCAGAACCGCTGCCACGAGATCGTGCAGAACTAGTTGTTCTGGCTCATATGTCTACAAATGTTCGTTCGGATTATCCAGGTACTGAATTTGTAGTTCCACACCCAGATGTTCCAAACTCAACTGATGATGATTATGATGATTAGTTGTATTATCTTAAAATTTATAAAATTATGTATGTGTGAAGTACATTTTCATGAAAAGTTAAATGTGCTTATGCTAAGTTTTAAACTTATGAATCAGATTCATGTTATTTCCTTATATGTTTGTATTTTAATATACTAATATATATTAAAAGTAGACAATATCAGTGACTAACTATCAAAATTAATATTAATTAACTAAAATAATATTTAATATTATGGTAATATTAAGTATAAATTCATTCCTAATTTTTCAAATTTTTCCAAATTTTTTTAAATATTTTATTATATTTTTAATTTGAAGTCAAAGTACAGTCAAAATATAGTCAAACTCTAGTTAAC
This sequence comes from Trichopus zeylanicus subsp. travancoricus, assembly GCA_005019695.1. Taxonomy (NCBI): domain Eukaryota; kingdom Viridiplantae; phylum Streptophyta; class Magnoliopsida; order Dioscoreales; family Dioscoreaceae; genus Trichopus; species Trichopus zeylanicus. Next base: position 251,955 of record RXID01014353.1, read on the forward strand.
ACCCAATTAATAATTTTAAAAAATCTTTCGGCCGAAACCGAAACGGCCGAAACGGCCGAAACGTATCAGTTTCGCTGGGTCCCGAAACCAAAACCGAAACCGAAACGGTAAACCTTGATTAAAATACAGCCGGTAAGGTTCTGGTTTGGATAGGTGACATAAAATTTTGTTTATTTTATAAATTATATTGAGTTTTTTAACATAATTATAATATGAAATTTAATTTTTTTAAAATTAATAGTTTAAAAATCGATATCCCAAACTGATATAGAACTGAGATTTAAAAATCCAACTTTACTCATCCCTAATATTTAGTGACCATTGAAGATATTAAATTTAAATTTTAAATAAATAAACATAAGATCTCCGTATATCTCTAAATTGGGTATAAATTTTGATATTTTAAATCTAAATCGATTTTTTGGGCACCATTAAATATGTTATTTTAAAAAATATCATAAATGCCCTCAAAACTTTTTGAGCTCGTGCCTGCACCCGCACCGGCACGAGTGGCGCCTATGTCCTCTGGCGAGTGCACTTGTGCTGGCGAGCTCACGCTTGCACCCGCACCTGCGCCTCATCCGCACCCTCGCCAGCAAGCTCACTCTTGCACCCGCATCGGCACTCACACCCGCGCCTCACCGACACCCTCGCCGGAGAGCTAACTCGCGCACCCGCACCCGCGCCCGCGCCTCACCCGCACCCTCGCCGGAGAGCTCTCTCCCGCACCGGCACCCTCGCTGGAGAGCTCCCTCCCGCACCAACACCTGCGCCTCACCCGCACCCTCATCGGCGAGCTCGCTCCTGCACCTCGCCGGCGAGCCCGCACCCGCGCCCTCTGGCGCCTGCACCTGTGCCCTCGCCGGCCTCGCGTTCGCGCGCGCACCCTCGCGTAGGCCTTAGGCCCACACCCGCGCCCTCTCGTTGACCTGATGACCGTGCTCGCGCCTGACGCCGGTTCTCGCGCCCTCGCAGGCCTCACACCAGCGCAGGCGCCAAAGTTTCTTGGCCGCACCCGCACCTGTGTCTTCGCCGAGGCCACACCTCCCTGACCACACGCAAGCACCTACACCCTCGCCGGCCTCTGAAACTGATAACTAAATGAACAGCAGAGCCCGCAATACTGTTTATAACTTTATATACATACATTTTCCGTTCCTTCATGCACGTGTTTCCAAGATCTGCAAAATATTCCTATAAATCTAAGACAAATGTTCTAAATAATGTCTTCCATCTTCAGCATGTTGGACTCGACGCCATCGTTGAGAACTGCTCCCACCTCGGAGTCTCTCGACAAGATATTGCTTCAGTGTGAAGGTGGGGATGGAGATCTACAAAGAAAACTCTCCCGAGTTCAGACAAGTGAAGCTTTCCCATGACTCCAACCGTGAGGCAGACGTCGATGGGTGTTCTTGCAAATGAAATTGACAGTACAGATGGCTTTATGCAAATATTTAAATTACAAGTGGCTTTGCTGTAAAAATTTCCGACGAGTAGAACTGTGCATTATTCAGTTTTAATCGAACCGAAATTAAATAATTAATTTGATTTAATTTATTTAATTTTCGGGTCAATTTAGTTTTTAAAATAGAAAATTTTGCTATTCGATTTAGATTTTAGTTATTGATTTTAAAAAATCATAAAAATTAAATCAAACCGAATTTGATGTGTATATAAATATATAATATTAATATTAATTTTGATTTTTAATTCTAACTCGAATATAGTTAATTTAAATTTAAAAAATAAAATCGGTTTTAAATTTTAATTTTTTATTTAAATGAAACCGAACCGAAATAATTTAATTTAATTTTTATAATATTTTAATTCAGTTCAATTTTAAAATTTTTAAAAATAAAAATTTCGATTCAATTTATTAAATTCGTTTCGATTCAATTTTGGAAACACAGCCCTGCCCACGAGTGCAGCGTCCAACGGGTCGAGATATGTACATCGAGATGTGTACCAGTGATCCTACGGCTGAAATACAACCGCGTCCTATTCTGCTTACAAATGAAATCCCCCAACCCCTTTGAGCCCTAAAGGCAGATTATAGATCCTTTTGTCTAAATGTCTCTAATGGTTGACTGACAATAAGGAAGGACCTTGATAATTTGCTAAAAAATCATGATGTTTATGTTGTCATCTATACTAGCCATTTTGGCTCAGAGAGAAGAAGGTGGTGGTTATTGTAGCGATAAATATCGATATTTACCACAATTTACGATGTAGAAGAAGAATATAAAATAAGAAAAGATAATAGACAAGAGATTTATGTGGCGAAAATAATACAGAGGATATTGTATTGATGACAAGAGGAAAAGAAGATTATAACGATGGAGCCGAAACTCCAATATTACCTACTCTTACAAAAAACTAAATAGCCTAGTCGTCACAAGACATTTTGAGAGTATTGATCTATGTCTCTATCTCTCATTCTATATAGAAATCCTCACATTAATAGAGTATTTATAGATGTGGTTTAACTGTGTTTGAGTTAAAGTAGAAGACTGACTCAAATAAAACTTTTAGTAATTTAAGTCTTCTAATAGAAGATAAATCCAGATAAGTATTAGATCCACTAAATTACTTTCTAATATAATTAAGACTCCAGAAAATCCGGATTCAAGATACGATTAAGCCAACAATTTTCATCTTGACTCAAATCCTCTTATTCTTTGAATCTTTAAATGATGTCTTCGTTATTACCTCATAAGGAGGGATTAACGATCTTGAATATTGATTTAAGTCCAAACTGAGTTTGAATTTGTCAATTGAAATCATCTTCGTCAACATATTTGCAGGATTTCTTGAACTATAAATTTTTTGTAAAGAAATCTCGCTGTCTTCAATAATGTCATGAATAAAATGAAATCAGACATTTATATGCTTTGATCTGGTATGGTATATTTGGTAAAATTTTAAATCTCATTCGAAATCAAACCGTTTTGACCGAAATGGTTCGATTTCGGCCGGTGTCGCAATAGATCGGTTAGATCTGTTGCGGTTTAGGGTTTTTGGCGAGCGCTTGTGGGCGGGGTGAGCGTAACGCACGGGGATCTCGCGCAGCGAGTGCAGTGCGCGCGGGCTTCGTGCCCGAGCTCGTGCCCTCGCTGAACTGGCCCCCGCGTGCTCGCCAGCCTACCGCCGCTCCCTCGCCCGCCTCGCACCCGCGTCAGCACCGTCGCCAGCTCAGTTCGGACGTTCTCGCCGATCTCTGCTAGATACTGTTCACGTGCATGGGACTATTCACGTAACTGTTCATTATTTTAAAAAATTTTAAACATATTATAAATTTTTTAATTTGAAGTTAAAAAATAATTAAAATTAAATTAAAATTTAGTCAAAATATAATAAATAAATAAAAAAATATTTTGGTTGAAACTGAAATGGAAATGATTTTGATCGAAACACGTTGATTTTTCTGTTTACATGCATGCGTGCATGACCGTTCCACTGAAAGTAAGGTCAAAAAAAATTTGTATCGATCTCACCACTATATGAATCGCTGCCAAGAGATCACGCAGATCTAGTTGTTCTGGCTTATATGTGTATAAATGTTCATCTGAATCGTTCAGGTACTGAATTCATAATTCCACATCCAGATGTTTCAAACTCAACTGATGATGATGATTAGTTGTATTACGTTATAATTAATAAATTATGTATGTGTCAAATATATTTTAATAATAAGTTAAATTTGCTTATGTTAATTTTTAACTTTTTAATCATATTCATATTGTTTCTCGTATATTTTTTTATATAGTAATATATAAAAACAGTGGTTAACCATCAAAATTAATTTTAATTAATTAAAATAATATTTAATATTGTGGTAAAATTAATTATAAATTTTTCATAATTTTTAAATTTTTATAGAAAAATTTTCAAAATTTTATCGTATTTTTAATTTGAAATCAATGTACAGTCAAACTCTGGTCAACACACAATTAATAACTAAAAAAAATCTTTTGGTTGAAACCAAAACTGCCGAAACGGCCAAAACGTACTAATTTCGTTAGGTGTTGAAATCGAAACTAAAACCGAGATCTAAAACCTTGAAATTTGGTTCTTCGCAAGGTGTATGACGCTCTGATTGTCGAAAAAAATAGGAAGAATATTTTCAGAAAAATCAACTTCGCTTGCCAATCCTTTTAGCCATAGAGTTTCTTTGATAGCTTCTGTAGTTGTCATATATTCTGATTTCATTGTAGATAATGTCACAGTTGACTGTAAGGTACACCTCCAACTAATAGGTCCTACACAAAGAGTGAAAAGATAATCAGTAAGAGATCATTGTTGATCAAGGTCTCCAGTATAGTCTGAATCGACGTAGCCAATAATTTTGGCCTCTTGAACTGTGTTCCTGTCGAAACATAAGTCAATATTAAGAGTACCTTTGATATATCTTAATAGCCATTTCACAACCTGTTAATATTTTTTTTCATGGATTTGTCATGTAATGACTAACAACACTGACTGCTTATGCAATATCAGATCTTGTGCATACTATAGCATACATTAGACTTCCAACAACACTTGAAAATGAGATGTTCTATATGTATGCATACTCCTCATCTGTAGAAGGACATAGTTGAGCTGAAAGTTTGAAGTGAGATGCCAAGGGAGTACTGACGGATTTTGAATTCTACATGTGAAAATAAGAAATAATCTTCTCGAGATACTTGCTCTGTTTGAGCCATAATTTGTCATGCTTTCGATCTCGATCAATTTTCACATCGAGAATCTTCCTTGTAGCATCTAAATCTTTCATCTCAAATTTCTTTTTCATTTTAAACTTTGGATCATTGAGTAAAGATATGTCTTGAGTAGCGATAAGCATATCATCAACATAAAGAAGCAATATAATAAATGAGTTATTGGCATGCATCTTAAAATAGACACAACAATTTTGTTTGCAATGGATGAAATCTCGTTTCAGCATAAAATTGTCAAACCTTTTATACTATTGCCTTGGAGACTGTTTCAAATCATAAAGTGATTTGTTCAACTTCTAGATAAAATTTTTCTTGCCTTTTAGGATGAACCCTTCATGCTGTTGCAAAAAAATTTGTTCTTCTAATACTCTATGCAGAAAGACAGTTTTGACATCAAGTTGTTCTAACTCAAAATTATGAAAAATAATTAAAACAAGTAGAAAATGAATATATATGTGTTTAAGCCAACATGTTACTTTGCAGGTGGCACAATTTTATTTTCTTATATATATACACATATGGTTAGTTCTTGTAAGATGAGATTTTAACAAACCTTAAAGGAATGCTGACTTTCTTTATTTTCATGATGCTTATGTTCTTTCTGCAATGGTCAATGTTAAACATGTGAAAACTTGTTATTAGTCATAGAATAATTTCTAACTCCTTGCTACCAATTGAGTTTGACAGTCTGGTTAATTGTTGTTATTTCCTGGTTATTTTTTCTAGATTTTGTTTTTTGAGAAGGATTATCTCTAAGCAATGTTGTTTTTAGCCATTTGTGTCTATTGGATAAAAATATTGTGACTTTTGATGTCTGTGTACTCTCAAGCCTTATTTCTTGGGACGCTTGAATGCTATTGTCATCAAATTTTTTGTGCCAAATGACAGAAAAAAGACAAATCTGATTATTAGGAGAGTCGAAACAGTGTCGAACCGGAATAATATAGTGGATCGGATACCAAACCATTCTAAAAACTTAACCTCATGATATGAAACTTTTTCACTATATATATTGGACCCTATTTATCCAATATCCGATGTGAAATTAATTTATCACACCTGACATTATAACAATCTCCTCCTTTAGGTGTGATTTAACCACATCAATTTTAACACTCTTAATCAAAATTTTTTTTACTTGACCAGTTTCAACGTGTGACCATACCAATGAGTTTTTGTCTCATTCTTTTGATTTTTTAAGAGAAATTAACATGCGACTCAATTCAATCGCACCATTACGGTAATTTCGGTGTTAAGAGTTTGCACAACTTCAAATAGGAAGCTCTGATACCATTTGTTGAGAAAGTCGAAAGAGTGTTGAAGCAGAATAATATAGTGGACCAGATACTAAATCATCCCAAAAACTTAAACTCATGAAATATGAGTCTTTTTTACTATATATATTGGATCTTATTTATCCAATATTTAATATGAAATTAATTTATCACACTTGATATTATGACATCTGATGTCTAAGGAATTAAATAGCAAATTAAACAAAGCTGTTTTTTAACCGAATCGTTGAAGGCGAGTTATAACAACGCTTGCATCAAGATTCATGAACATGGAATCAAAAGAGTATATACAATGCACAATATCCTCTAGTCAACCCCTATCGAGAACCTCGTCGTTGCTAACATATACTACCTTGAAGACATCAAACTGTGCGTCGTCGGCCAGCCCGGTTATGTACGGCCGAACTGTGTTCCGGTAGTCGGAGGCAAGGAGCCAAGAGTAGCACGCTTGCAGCGTCTTCCAAACCTGCAAAGTTACCACAATTGAGCCATTGCTGGACTGCATGCAGACGCTCGATGACACGCCTTTTTCTTCCTTTGGAAAGCTCGATCGGAGGAGGGCCAGGCAGGCATACGGGAGCCTGGTCATGTCTCCAGGGACTGATGCCATCGCAGCGTTGAGTAGAATCGTATCACCGGTGATGAACTTAGCGGCTGGATAGCCGTCTTCGGATTCTCCGTAGAAGACTTGGAAGAAGTTGTGGTGTTCTAGGACTGCAAGGTGTGAGATGCGAGAAAGGCCTGAAACTAACGCATCATGAAGCATCTCTTTCTGTTCGCTGGGCCTTCTCATCCATGCTCCATACCAGATGATCTGGGAGAGAGTTTAGTCATTACACATAAACCTTGTTAATACAAACATACATGATAAACACGGAAAGAGCAGAAATATAGCAAGGCATTCTGTGGTTCTAACCATGTTGCCGTGAACGCTCTTGAACAGCGAGCTCGAGATGCAGCCGAGATCCTCGGCGTGGAAAGAGAAGTACTTCATGTTGGTGACGAGCTCATCGGAGAATCCTCCGACAGGCTTCAGCACAAAGAAACTGACGTCGAGATTCTTCTTTCCAAAGGGAACGTAGCAAGGCATGACGGATGATCTCAATATGACAACAACTGAGCAGAAGAAGAAGAAAATCAATCGGAAAGCCAAAAAGGAGATGGGTTATTATCTCTATCTATTGCGTGTTCATATGGCTTTTCGGGTCTACTTTGGCCACTGGGGAGGCTGTGGAGAAGCAACTAAACGGGTCCGACATCAGCCGCATGGAGAATATTTGCGCTCGAGACGAAATAAAAGTCGTTACCCGTGAACGCTAGCCATACTTCTCAGCCGCTACTAACGACTTTTGAAACGTGGAGCCGTAGATGATGCTTTGTACCTTGTAAGTAATTCAGACATTTGGTCGGCACAGTTGATTTTGATCAAGCTGTGGGTAGATGCTGTACGACAAACTACTGACCGTTGAAGAACTACTGATTATGCAAGAAAGTAGCCGACTTTGAAAGAAATAAACAGTTGTTACTGACGACGACCAGAGATTCGGTTGAACTTTGACACGAAGATCTGGTCGTCGAAGATTCCCGCTGAACTTCGAAATGCGTACAAATTTTAATAATGTCATCCAGAACTTGAGTGCGAGGATCATGCTCTTTACCTTGCATAACAAGTTTCCATGGTTGAACTTGACCTTCAGGATAGCTTCCCATCGAGTCGGCAAATGCATGACAACCACACGAAAACCGCCGTCTGCTGTAATTTTAACTGATTTAACTGTAAGCTGCAATAGGATTTCACTTGTGATGTGAAATGGAGTGCACTTAAAGACTGTCGACCGACCTAAAAGTCCATTGGACTCAACCGACTAAATTCGCTAAAAATATATTTAAAATTTATCTCAAATACTCGATAAGTCTTAATAAATAATTTATTAAAGTTTAAATTTATCTAAAAAATTTGTTAAAAGCATGTTAAAATTTTATTTAGACATTATTTTACTAATAAAATATATTAATTTATTTTTTTAATATTATTTTAATATGTCGGATTTTAATGGATTTAACGAACCTAATATAAATTTAATGAACTAAATTCTAAATAAATTTAATATAAAAAATAATAGATCTTAATGGAGCTCAGTCCGCTTCAAGTCCATACAGACTATGGACTCAGCCTAAACCCATACAGACTGAGCCCCTGTGCACCAGCCCTGGCCCCTGTGCACCAACAAAATAGACAACATGTTACATAACATGTTCCTGCGAGCCAATTGGGACTGGTGAGAAGAAGAACCGTGCTCTGAGCCTAAATACATCAGTGTTTCTGACAATACTAGTTGCTATATCGCAGAGTTTCTTCCCTGCAGTATCAATCTCTGCTGTCAGTAGCCGGAGAAATCCTTTGCTGTCAACAGGTGTGGTTGAGAAAACTTGCAGTGTAGTAGGGTATAAATTCTCTACAATGTGTAGTGGTATCCTTTAGAAAGACTCGCAGAGAAAGAAGTTGGAAATTATCATGAATCTGCATGGCCAAAAGATAAAATCTTACTGTAACTAGATTCATAGATAAGCAGTAACAACTTCTTTGCCATAATTTTCATTCAATAGTTCGAAGGAACCAGATTACCATAAAAATATTAAAAAAGAGAACCAACAAAAACATGACAGATTTTTTCAGAAGAGCATAAATAATGTTGCCAAATTTTTAAATTTTTTATCCATGGTACTTCTGAAGAAGCAACGTATTCCTTGATGGCTTTAGTTTTCAGTGACTGTCTTAAGATGGTATTGACTTGCTGACCCATGTTTTCTAGAGCAGAATTGACGCTAATACCCGATTACAAGCCCGCATAGATCCGTAATCCATCGTGAGCAAGTTGCACTGGAATCCCTTCCCTGAAGGGAGAAATCAAATCAGTACCATTTTCATGTCATAGGGTAAGAATTAAAGACACATGGGACACATTGAATCTGAGGGTTAGCCACATCCTACTGACAGACATTCCATATTATTGGGAATCTAGGAAAATGTACCAATGGATATTCTAGCATTAAATTGGTTTGAGATAACATAGATCCCTTGCCTCTTGGACCATTCTGCAAGTGCCTCATTATCCTTGTGATGGTCAAACTCATGGGTCATTCCAATAAATAAAGCTCGTTTTGGTTGGATCCTCTTCACAGCGGCAAGAGTCTGAAAAGTGATCATTAAAAATAAAATGAAGTCAACTAGCAAGAGTTAAAGTTCGTGAATTGCCTAGGGTTGTACCAATATGCCAGAAGAAAACCAACCTGAGGCAAGCAGAAGTGGGTATTATGAGAGCCAGCCTGCTCAAACAAGGAACTAAAACTTTCAGAGACTAGGCGGAGAAAACAATACAAATGGAAGAAATAAAAAAAAAATCAGCTGCATGTATGTATCATTTATTGTACTTTGTGATTTTGTATCTCATTGCATAAATTGGGATGTAGATGTGCACTATCACACATACAAAGTTACATGTTTATTGAGGAAGTAAAGGGAACTGTAGTTGGTCTTGAACTAGTTCCTAAATTGCATGCATTTGATAGGTTTCGTAGTTTAAATCAAAAAACACAAAAGCAAATATTAAGCCCATGAGATAAGGCTGGCTGCTAGGTAGTGTGAAAGCTACACACATAGTGCTAAAAATGAGCATTCAAACCACTTTACGTGAAGAAACAATTCAGTTGCTCAGGTTTCATTTTAGCTTGAGAAGAGGAAGATTAAATAAATGTCTTAAAATAACTATGATGTTCCAATAATAATGAGAGCAGAAAAAAATCTGTAGTTAAAACTGATAAATGGACACAGAAACAATAAGCGCAGTACAAGACATTATTGTAAGTCATGAATAGTAGCATATGGTACATCAAATGACATCAACCAGGGAAGAAGGTAAATATGGAAACAATACAACTGACCTTGTATAGGGTATCTAAGATCAGAAGATCCAACTGATCTGCTCCTGATTTTGAAATGACTGCAGGAGAAGAATTGCAAATGTAAGGACTGTACAAGTGAGAGGATAAACAGGCCCTTATTGATTGAAGTACTTATAGGCAGGGAACAGGCCAGGACATATCTTTCGTACAATGACATAAACTGGAAAATCATTGTGAGCCACCCACTGCAACGCATAAGAGAGACACAAACCTATTTTCTAAGCCAAGTGACCAGTCAACTACTTATGTGGCCATTTTTCCATCCACAAATTAACCATTCTACTTGTAATATTTCTAGAAATGAAGGAATTTGTTGCACAATTCACAAAGGCAGCAGGATTTGAGTCTACTGTGTCAGAATATTGGGGGATTTCAATTAGATTAGAATTATCAACTAAACCAGAATTTGATATACACAGGAGCTTTTACTTTGGATATTAACCAAAGAAAATTGGAGATTCAGCAATGATCGATGATCAATTTTTCTGATTCTGCAGGGCAATGACTCCTTAAAAGAGTTCAAACCAAATCATTAACAAATAAAAGCTTTGTACAAGAACCTAACTAGAACCAATATTTTAGTTGTCACAGTCATCTTATCACAGCTAGATTATGAGGACCACATAATTCAAAACCATAGTCAAAAAGCCATTAATTTTACAAGTGATTCTGACCAGAATGTGATATTGTTGTCACAGTCTGCAGGATTTCTCTAATAATACGTAAAAAGCAAAGCATCAGATTATCCAAAAAACCCAACACTTTGAATAGGTAATTGCTTGCGCTATGATTCACCCTTCCTTAAATAAAACACAACTTAAAAGAAAATTTTCTACCGACTATGCTTCTAAGGATCTCAATAGAAACAACAGTAAATACAGCAAAAAAGATGACAAGCACCATGCATATTTACCATGTTCAGTGCACGCAGGAAAGCGCGAAATATCAGATATGTATGCAACTCTGAATTTCTTCCCAAAAAGGAATCCTAAAGATGTGTAATCCTCTCCATGCATCACCTATTGTCACCAGAACACATCCGTTAGACCAATAGGCGCATAAAAAGCCAAACGCTATGGAGATCCAAGACTTGGAGACAAGTACTGGCAAAGGAACAAACTCTAGGCCTGATGATATGAACGGTTTCTCAAAATGACCATCAATTATTTTCCAATCAAGCTGAGCAACACGCCTCACTTCTTGGCCCTCTTTTAACTTTTTCTGAATCAAGTATGGAAATTTCGAAGCAATACTGTTTCAACAAACTAAAAAGGTTAGTTTGCATATCATACAAGCTAGCTTTAAAAAAACAAATTTAAGTATAAGAAGCATCAAAGAATTCCAAGGTACATCAAAATTTGGGCAAAAGCTTTTTGTGGACATATCATAGCTTGAAAAGAAAAGCAGAATAACCAAGCCATCAATACAGGCCCATTGCATCAGCAAACTCATCGTTCTTTTGAAGTAGCTCGGAAGTCCTGACCTCGATAAGAATCTCAATAAATCTCTTACTATGTAAATAAGGACACATTATAATACCTAGCCTTCCTGGCAGACACAAGATATTCTATCATGAAATCAAATTAGGGCATAATCATCTATCAGAAAGTGAAATGCTTTAAGACTCATTCACCATGAATCCACATTTCCAAAGTAAGAAAATGATATCAACTAGACAAATGGAGTAGACTTTTTTTACGCAACATTATATAGCAACGGTGGTAAGTATAGTAAATGTGTAACAGCTGAAAGTTTCCAAATAATTGTTCAAAAGCATGAGCTTTTTATCTATATCTAAACAATGTTTTTCAGCACATAAAATTATTCATATTCACAGAACAACAGAAATTCACATTCTTTACACTGTAAAGCAGGAAGATTTTTCAGAACCTGATGCATTTTCTTACATGATACTGGCAGGGTAACTGGAAATACAAATTAAACATGGATCACAAATACCTGTCCATCACTTCTTGAGTGAGATATATAGGAGTAGGCTCGATGTCATTTGTAGCACTATATGGTTGAACTACACGTATGTCGTCCAGGCCAAGAACAGCATCCGCATGCTCATGTGTCAAAATAATCTAAATACAGTAGAATGAGTCAATTCCAACCATCCACAGATATATTTACATTCAGTGCCTTAGTTATGTTTGAGCTCTTATCTAACAGAACGTTTCCACTAAACATGAAGAACACAGTCCCTTTACTTAAAGGAATGAATAGTATGTGCCCGTCACCCTTATTCCTCCCACTTAAACACTCAAAAACAAAGTCCAAACACCTCCAGAACGAACAAGATGTAAAGTTGAAAATGCATTGATATGAAAAATAAATGAATAAACAGAAAAAAGGAACTCCAGTGATGCAACACTCACAGAATCCACCCTTGGAATTTTGTGGTAGGTAAACCATCGAAGGGCTTGCTCTCTAAATGTCTTCCCAACGTCAATCAATATATATTTATGTAAGCCACTTTGAAAATGATCAATCAGAAGAGATGTATTGCACCTATAAAAAGCAAATCACATGACTGTCAGAAAAAGACATACCAGAAATGGAATGAAAAACAACCATGCTTCCTGCAAAGTGCAATGGAATCGAATGACTTTTGCAGAGTGCTACAACTAGGACCAAAATGCCCCACTTTAGGCAATTTGTAAGCATATCTTCTTCCAATGGACGACAACCCAGGAAAGGGCATCACAATGCAAGAATTAAAAGGAGCTCTAGGAAACAGGAAAGAAGGGGTTTGAAGGACTTCGATGATAACTTGAAAAAAGAGAGCTGAATAAGAGTATTTTGGCACACTGCAATTAACCAAAGAAGTTTTTTTTTCTTTAGCTAAACAAAGAATAAATTTTGCAATGGCAGTTCAAGAGCATCTTTATCTCTTCTATTCTGTTCCATATTTTAACTTGGGCACATTTCACATACATAACTTTCTTTCTGTGCAACATGTAATTTTTCTTTTCAAATGCAAGCAAGCATTAGAAAGTATCTAATTAGGCATCATAACTACTATAACAGGAATCTTTGCATAGGGTTGTCTTAAAGAAAATATCGGCACAAGCAGGAAAAAGAAAAATCTTTGTCGCCACTTATGAAACAACTAACAGAAAGATACCCTAACCTATAGCCAAATAAGTCCCTCACCGACAGAGTAAATCGCGCAAACACCCAAAATGCTCAAACTCAATCACATCTTGATCATCGACTCGGGCCGGAAATCGGGCCAGATACTTAATTCCTAAAAAACACCAAAATGCGTGAACATCGTGGACTCGGACATCAATTCCAGATCCAGAAACAAATTCTAAATTCTGACCAGACACAGGAGCAAGAAAAGAAGCACGAGAACAGCAAGGGCTGAGATCTGCCGACCTGTAATTAGGGTTTAACTCCGGCGGGACAGAGAAGGCCTGGGAGCAGACCTCGCAGGGTGGATCGGAGGGCTGGATCAGGCAGCGGGCGTTGGGGACGGCGCTGGAGCAGCCGGTTCCGAGGAAGATCAGCGAAGAGTAGTCGCCATTGCCGATGGGATCGAGATCGGAGGAGATCCCGTTGGGCTTGAGCTCGCCCGTGATCCCATTGTCCATCGCCATTCGAGAAAGTAGAACGGTAGAAGAAAAATAAAAGGAAAAGAGAAGAGTGCGGGCTCCGATATTTATAGCGGTGGGAGATCACAGATCCTGTTCGGCTATGTGTCCGTGATTGCAGCATATTCTAGTTTAAAATATTTATTTATTCATTTATATTTCTCCCTCTTATTTCTTGAAAATATTTTTATTAAAAAATGGATCCTAGCAAACAGAAAAAAGTTGTTTTAAAATAAAATAATCGGATTAACGATTGAAATTCACTGGAAAATCACTAAAATAGTTATTTTTTTATTGAAATTTACAAAATGGAGAGAATTTGAATTGGTAAAAAAAGAAAAAACGTGAGCAGAGGAAGTTTTATCCTGCGTCTAGCGCAATAACCAATCGAGCACGGCCCAATTTTGGAGAAAGGTTTTTGAAGGCCTGATCAAACTTAGCCAAGGCCCATGAACACAGCAGCGATTGACACTTCACCTGCTTACGTTCTGGGCCTTTCCTGCATAATTATGTAAAATATTAGGGTACATTTGATTCGTGATCAACATTAGAATTATCCTATTTCGGCTTAACATCTAAATGCTAAAAAATAAAAAATAAACTAATTTTATTTTACTTTAAAAAAATAATTATTATATTATTTTTATCTTTATTTATTTAAATTTTAATAAATAATATATATAATAGTATAATAATTTTTTAAAAAATTACATAATTTTTTAATCAGATTAATTTTCAAATGCTAAAATTGAAATTAAATTATTTTTTATATTTTAATTTTAATTTTGATTTTGAACTCGACATTAATTTTATTTCGAATCAGAGCCTAACATATTATTATTGTTCCCGTGAATGCTTTTGAGAAACAGAACAAAGAAGACATGATGCAATGTCCGTTCGGAGGAGAACAAAGAGTCCGTCTTTCACATGCTTTTCCTCTTATTACCATCCATGCTCGCAACTTTTGTTTCTTGTTTTTTCTCCTTTGCTTCCTTTGGTGGAAACGATTGCCAACGTCTTGTCAATGCATTGTTCATGTTCAATATGTTCAATATAGATCCATGATTTCAGATTCGTTCTTCATTTTGCTCGTGCATTACCGTTTAATGTATACATATTGATACGGGACAGTATTTATTTTTCGAAAATATCTTTCTTTTTTTTTTCATCGAAAGCCATGGAAAACTATGCTTAGTCTAACTGAGAAGGCTTTCTTTCATGAGAGAAAATCACTAATTAAAGCAATGGTTTAATAAATTAATAAATTTCTAAAAATAATAATAAGTACTTCTGTAGGCCTAAATCGCATCATAGCTCCCAACCATCCCGACCGATGAAAGACTTCTAACACCAAATCTGCTTTGTCTCCACGTGGGACGTTTCAAAATTCGCCACGTAACCTCAACTTAACCGTCTCACTCATTTAAAATAGGGATAATTACAGATAATCCCCGTAATTAGTCTTAATTACGCTTAACCCCCGTAATTTTCGTAATTACCCCACCACTTAAATTCGAAAATATTTATGCCGATGGTTATTTAATCAAAATTTTACCGAACAATTTCGCTTTTACCTCCAGTTATTTTACATATACACCCCTAACAATTTATTTTTTATATTTAATCCCGGAATTCGGATTTTTGTAAATAACACTCCTAAATAACTCAGATTTATAAAAACATCCTCAAAATTCGAATTTTTGCAAATAAATTCCCGGAAATTATTTCGATTTACAGAAAAGTCCCCGAAATTTGGATTTTTGCAAATAACACCCCGGCGCGAGCGGGAGCGGAGGAGGAGGCCGGCGGCGGAGCGGAGGCGGAGGTCGGGCGGGCCGGAGCGGAGGCGGAGGCGAGCGGGGGCCGGGGCGGGCGAGGCGGAGGCGGAGCGGAGGCGGAGGCCGTTCCGCCCCCGCGTGCCGAGACAGAGGCCGAGGCCGGTGCGCTCGCGTGCCGGGGACGGACGGCCTTGGCCTTGGCCGTTCGCGCTCGCGTGCCGACGCGCCGGCCTCCGTCCCCGGCACGCGGGGGCGGAACGGCCTCCGCCTCCGCCTCCGCTCCCGCCGCCGGCTCGCTGGCAATCAGGCCACGCCTCCGTCCCCGGCACGCGGGCGCAGATTTTTGCAAATAACACCCCGAAAATTATTCAAATTTACAGTAAAGTCCCCGAAATTCGGAGTTTTGCAAATAACACCCCGACATTATTCCAAATTACAAAAAAATCCAAAATTTTCTTATAAAACCCTCTTCTTCCCGTCCCGCCGGGCTAGTGTCAAAGGCAAAAGAGGAGGGGCGGGGCTAGTGTCAGAGGCCGTCTAGTGACGGGAAGAAGAGGGTTTTATAAGAAAATTCTGGACTTTTTTGTAATTCGAAATAATTTCGGGGTGTTATTTGCAAAACTCCGAATTTCAGGGACTCTTTGTAAATTTGAATATTTTCGGGGTGTTATTTGCAAAAATTCAAATTTCGGAGACTTTTCTGTAAATCGAAATAATTTCCGGGGTTTATTTGCAAAAATTCGAATTTCGAGGATGTTTTTGTAAATCTGAGTTATTTCGGGGCGTTATTTGTAAAAATCCGAATTCCGGGGGCTTAAATATAAAAAAGAAGTTTGTGGGGTGTATGTGTAAAATAATGGGGTAAAATCGAAATTTTTTGGTAAAATTTTAATTAAATAACAATCAGGTGTCCGTAAATATTTTCGAATTCAGGATGAGGGTAATTACGGAAATTATGGGGGTTAAGCGTAATTAAAGCTAAGTAGGGGTTATCCGTAATTATCCCTTTAAAATAATGATTTTACAAATATCCCCTTTTTTGCGGTATTTGGGGAATGACTCCCATTTAGAGGAAGATTTTGCTTGAAAAACAAATAGCGCAGGGGAAAAATACAAAATCATAAATTACAGGGAGTAGTTTGGAAATATTCCTGAAGACAAACACATTTATTCTTTTTGACGATCGAACGAAAAACAGAGCATCCCTTTTTCCCGGCTTTATATAGTCGCTCGAAACGCTGGCTCAAACTCCGATGCTCCTCCAATGGGCGAATCCTGGCGGATCTCCATCGGGTCCATGCTCCCTCCCCGGCGGTCCACCGAGTCCACCGGCGCGGCCCTCGAAGCCGACGACTTCCACGACGTCTTCGGCGGGCCACCGCGGACCGTCCTACTCCGCCGATTCTCCGGAGAGATTGGCTCCGGCGCTGCGGCGTCTCTCTACGACGAGATCTTTCGGCCGGGGGAGTACGGGATCCGGCTGCCGAGGGCACCGTGGATTGGGGTCCCGGCGGCCAGGGCGCTGAGGACGGAGGAGGGTTTTTACGATGATATTTTTGGATCGGAGGGAGGAGATCCGAGGTTGAGGTCGAGATCGAAGTCGATGTCGCGATCGGGTTCGTTGTCGTCGGTAATGAGTTCTGAGGATCTGAGCCCGCCGCTCCGCCGCCGCCCGATCTGCGAGGACTCCATGCTGTCGTCGTTCGCGTCGAGGCTCAGGTGTGTTCTCTCGTTCGAAATGGGATGACGTGGAATTCGCCCCTTGAGTTTTTGCAGAATTTTTTTGTTTACAATTTAAAAAATTAATGATGAATCCAATTTTCATGTCTTCAATTCTTTTTTATTTGTAAATAAAGAGCAATTATTTGCACCCAATAATTGCTAAAAAAAAATAAAAGGCCGTCTACTTTTGGGCAGCTATTAATTTCATGAATTTCTTTTTCATGTATCTCTCAAAAATTAGAAAATTATGTGTATACCTCAGCGAAAATTTAGGCTTTTATTTGTTAACGTCAGAAGAATACATTCAAGGATGTAAATGCAAATTTAATGATTTTTTGGGGTATACGTGTAAATTTAATTATTCGAAAGAACACCGACAAATATTTGGAATTTACAGGATTTTTTGGGGGTATAAGTCCATATTTACTCTCATTTCCTTCAATTGTTCAAACATTACGCCGCAGGCCAATCACAATTCCCTCCCGGCAACACCTGTACTCCTCGCCGCCGTCAACACTATCAACTGGAGATCAGAATAGCCTTCGAACTCCGACCATCCCACGCTCTTCCCTCCCCTGCTTCGTCGATCCCCACGCAGCTTCCTCGGCCTTTCTACTCCGGCAAAAGGCTCACCCCCACATCGGCTTCTCGTGCTGCTTCTCGTCTCTGGCGACCACCAGCCTCGAGCCCGTCTTCCGCCAGGACAGCGACGAAGAAGTCGACTACTCCGACGTCGGCTCTCCGTCGAGTGCCATTTCTTCGGCATTTCCTGACAAAGGCATCGTGGGAGCGGGCAATGTAGGAAGCAGCAGTTCATTCTTTATCGAGATCGACAACCGGGGCGTTGGAGATGCGACTGCGGTGGATGAAGCGATAGCGTGGGCGAAGGAGACGCAGAGGAGCCGGGCATGCAAAGGAGTTGGCGGGGAGGAACAGAATGAATTGAAGGAAATACAGGAGGTGGCGGGAGAGAGCCTGTTTGCTCAGGGAAGCGGAGGCAGTAGCATGGTTCTTGTAAAATTTTAGGGCGGTCCCTTTGGTCTCGTCGTTAGTGGCGTTCCTTGTATGTGTGTGCCTATTGAAGTGCAGTGAGTTTGAGAGTTTTCCTCTGGTTTCTAGGAATGACATCTGTATTCAAGTGCTGTGAGTTTGTGAGTATAGACCCTCCGAGATAATATATGTATATATTCCGCAAAACTCCTATTTTTTTCAGAAGAATGATATGATCTGTATAGTTTACCAACATATACAATTATGCCATTGTTAATGACTGATTCATAATTGTGTTTTGCAATTAATTGCAAACTAAACAATCTCTATGTATATACTATCAAATGATGTGCGCAAAAATCAATATAATCGGGGTATTTTTCTGAGAATCTTATATAATTTATTTGCTTAATCAATATAAAAAGGTGTTTTGTCGCACTCCAATTCATTAGATGGAATAAATAAAAAAATGACGCGACAAATTAAAGTAGAGAACGTACGCATCATATAAGCACTTTACATATTAATTTGATCGTAATTAACCATATAATTTAAGGGTTAAATAGACTTAACGAGCCTAAGAGGGCCGCGATAATTTTCTTTTAAATTAGGCCATTATAGGTAATTAGTGAAATTATGAAAAATTTATAGTCAGTAATAATCTCTTAATATAATTGAATATTAAGTAGCTTCCTATGAATGAATATAACCGCTCATGGCACCGTTTGATTCAAAATCTCAAGACTGATAAATTATTTTTTAAATTAATATTTTTTATTAAAATTAACGTTTTAATAATTTAATTTAATAATAATATAAAATAAGTAAAATTAATTTTATAAAAAAATAATTTTAAAATAAGCTGCTTTTGATCTTTATCGTAACCAAGCGGGGCCTAAATTCTTTTGTCCAAATTAATACCGATTTTCTGGTCTTCGGATGAATCGTGATTTACCGTTTTGGTCGGAAGCAAACAAGTGGAAGTAAATAGAAAGAAGGCGTCAACGCGGGGTCCTCCCTCTTTCGCAAAAGCAAAAGGAAAAGGGCATCCAGAGGAGGCCGAAGGGAAGAAGAAGGAGGTGGCTGGGCCGGAGGAGGAAGATCGGGAGAGGCGAATCGACCGCCTCCGACCTTCGATTCTTGATCCGAAGGTCCGATTTCTCTCTCCATTTTTTCTTGCATCAGGTCCCGATTCTTCAATTGTGGCAGAATTAGTGCTTTCTAGAATGATCGGTGGCTGTTCTTGCAAGGAATTATCTCCTTTTTATGGGAAAATTGGTTGACTTGTAATTGATCATGCGAATCCATGCGCTGGGGGTTTTGATTTTGGTTGCTCTTCGTTTCATCTTCTTTTTTTGAGGATTCAGAGCTGATTTAGTTGTTAGATTGGAAATGGAGGTGCGAAAATAGGCTTTTAGAGATTGTCCAATTGTGATTTTGATGGTGATGTTTTTTAATTGTTTCTTGATCATGTAAATGATGTTGGGCATAATTTTTTTTGCAGTGATGGCATCATCTTTGGATTCTTGGGTGAGGGAGTTCAACGAAGCCTCTCGACTGGCTGATGATATTAATTGCATGATTTCAGAGAGGAGTTCTTTACCACCATCTGGCCCAGAAACCCAACGCCATACATCAGCAATTCGGAGGAAGATAACAATTCTGGGAACTAGACTAGATAGCTTGGAGTCACTCCTCTCCAAGCTTCCCAGCAGACAACCAATGTATGTTTCAAACTTTGTCAATTAAGAGAAGTGTTTTGTGTCCGCCTTTAATACTGTGCTTTATTTTGTCTATTTTTTAGGAGCTTGAAGGTTATTATTCCCTTATCTGATGGATAACAAAAACATGTTATTAACTGTTTGTTAGTTGTTAAGACCAATTTACCATTTAAGATGGGACTTTGTTTGTAAACACAGTGTAAGGGTTCATCCCCATCTTGCAATAGGTGAAGAGCACCAGAAAATTGAGATTATAATTTATTTTTAGATGTGTTACTTTTGGATAGTTAAAAGAAAAGGGCGAGTGTTTCTTTTTTAAATTAAATTATGCATCACTTTTTTGTTGGTAAAAAGAGTTCATCAATCTACTATGCCAAGGAGTCAAAGACTAAGCAAGGTCTTTGATAGGAGATACAACTTTTGGTTTCTTTAGTACCTTAGTTTTTTGTATTTACCTAACCGCCTGCCACATGCAGATCAGAGAAGGAATTGCATAAACGACAAGATTCGGTGTCAAACTTGAGGTCAAAAGCAAAGCAGATGGCATCTACATTGAACATGTCAAACATTTCAAACAGGTTGAGTAATATATTTTTTCGTGAAGCAGTTATGTTAAATTGAGATTTTGGGACATTCATGTGTAGTATTATTGGTTCTTATTCTTCCACAATAAGTGAAGTATTTTCTCTGCACCTGAAGTTCTAATCTACAGCTGATTCATTCATATGTTGTTTTTAATAGCATCATTGATGACAATCTTTTATGAAATTCAGAGAAGATTTGCTTGGACCAGGTAAAAAGTCCGATGATGAGATAAACAGAACAGCCGGGTTAGATAACCATGGCATTGTAGGCTTACAACGGCAAATTATGAAAGGTATGTTTTTAAAGTTTACTGCTGCACTAACTTCAATTCTTAAATTCATATTGGATGCTCATTTTGTGCTTCTTATGTTATATAGAGCAAGATGAGGGACTTGAGAAGCTTGAAGAGACTGTAGTGAGTACAAAACATATTGCATTGGCAGTTAATGAAGAACTGGATTTGCACACAAGATTAATTGTATGTGCTGTTGACTTCCTTGAATGAACTTCATGAATTAGTGTTTTTTCTCTGTTCATTGTGTAAGTAATTGATCCATGGTGCAGGATGACTTGGATCAGCATGTGGATGTGACAGATTCACGGCTTCAGGTAATTCTATTCTCTTTAGCCTGATTATGTAGTTAAATATGCTATTCTGGTTCATATGCAAGTTCATAACTAGTTAAGAAATTGGTCCAAATGTATTATATTCTCACACATGGAAAAATAGATCTATTCTAGAAGTAATGGTGAGAATAACAATCAGCTGATGTTGCTCTTCCTAACCAAGGTAACGAAAAAGTATATATTCATTTTACAGAATAGAACTTCAATTTCATTTTATAAAATCTGGCTGATTTCTCCAGAAAAGCAGCATCTATATTGCTGGGAAAAAGATGAATTTTGAAACTTGCAGAGAGAATTTATTTACTGGAACAAGTTCCATGTGTTTAGTTAGGCTGTCTGACAATTTCATATATGTGTTTTACCTTGTCTTGTTGAATATATTTTATAATTTCCAGTAATCACAGTTACCTGAAAAAAATCTAGTAATCTTTTTTATGTTAATGTTGAGAAAAATGATTCAACCTCCTTGCAAAGGAGAGTATAGGGATACAATAAGAAAAAATGTGGATAAAATCTTTTAGGATATCTCATTTGGCTGAAGAAGTAAATATTTCTGTTGGATTTATCCATTTCTCTGAAGTTAGATTTTGGCAGACTTTTGTTGGATTTGTTATAAATGAATGAGTTTAGATACCATTCCAGTCATAATATTACGTTAATGATGTAAAGTTTCTTAGCCGGTACCACAATGACATTTTTTTTTGCATGTTTACTTTTTTCAGATGTGCGTTGTCTTACTTTCTGGTATATTTTCAGTTAAACAGACCGCAAGTGGCATGTAGTTGAATTTAGTCAGTAAGTGAAATCAAATCAGCTAGCTAGAGAAGCCGGTTGGATTTCATTGTGCCAGGTCATTGGAATACAAAAAATGTCATAATAGATTACAGGCAATAAAACATTGAGATGGGTGATTCCTGTAGATAAAGATACACAATTTTGTCAAACTGAACAGAATTCATCGTTTTTAAGATTTTAGTTTGTAATTTCTTGGTGCTTAGTTGGGCAATGCTTATGTTGTGTAGCACATGGCGACTTATGTTGTCCATGAACTTGTATTGACAATCTAACCTGGATCTTGATGCAGCGTGTGCAAAAGAGACTGGCAGTTCTTAATAAGCGCACCAGAGGAAGTTGCTCTTGCATGTGCCTGCTCATAGCTGTTTTTGCTATTGTTGTCCTGGCCGCCATGGCCTGGGCTCTCATCAAATACTTGTGAATAATTGCAATTGGGATGTTTTTCTTCTGGTGTGATTTTCTTTTTGTGCATCTTTCGTTCCAAACCTGGTTTGATGTATTGCATGACTGGCCTTTGTGCGGCAAAGCCGAACAGAAATGTAAAGCTGATAATTAAATGGGAGGAATCTCTGTTGTGGGCTTGACCGGATTTTGATGCTTGGATTTACAATCTGATGCCTAAAGAGTATTTGACTATCCAGGATTTATTTGTAAAATGAGTAATAAATGTGGTCATCATTATTATTCCAGCCGATATTCTCTACACTAATTCTTCAAATTGTGAACTAGTGATCATCCAATTTGGTACTCATAATCCAAATCAACTACTTTTAATTGAGGCAACGATAACGTGTATTGACATTAGTTCTGCGAGCAGTTTGAGTTGAATAGTGAACTGACATAAAAAAAGAGAGAATAATGCTAAAACAAAATAAAACTCAACTCTCATAAAATTGTGTAGTGTGAAGGTCAGTCAAGCCTACAGGTAGCATGAAGAAGCATGGCCCGTCTTGCAGCAGACCAATTCTAAAAAACAATTGCATCAGAGCCGTTTATCGTCCATCGGACGGTCTGTTGGCCATGAATGGTTCCCCTCCGCTCAAAAATCTTATCGCATAGCATATGACAAACTCAGCAACAGCCACAGATGAACCTACGCCTCCTTTCCACCATAAAATTTCCCAATTCTTTTTCTTCTTTTCAATACCCAAATCCCTGAATCCTCTTCATCCGATTCCTCCTTCCTTCCTCCACCAATACTCATCACTCGGAGGTAATCTCTCACTCTCCTATCCTCCGCATCGAGTTAGGCTTTCAGTTTCATTTGTTGCATTTGGGATTCGATTCTGGAGAAACGTTGATATATATATTTTTTTGTGTGTCGGAATTTTTTGTTAATGGTACAAATTGAGCGAAATTAGAGTGGAAGTGAGGGTTTTTGGGAGCCATTCAATGGCTTCTCCTGCTTCCCTTGCAACCCTGGGAAGCATGAGGGCGAATCCTACTTGCAGCTTGGATGTTTGTCCATGGGCCCTGTCAATTAGGAGATTTCATGTGGTTTCTAGGATTAGTTTTAACTATTCTGGCGAGATGCGGGGATGGTCTCGTCCCGTAGGACGAGTTTGTAAGTGTATGGTGACGACTGGACTGATTGAGGAGAATAAAGTCTCGGTTTCGCCGGAATTTACCTTTAAAGGTAGTAGTGGTAGCAAAGATGATGATGCTGATTCGGTCTTGAAGCCTGCGCCTAAGCCAGTGCTGAAAGGCCCGTCGAATGGCCTGGTGGACTCCATAAAACCGGCATTGCAGCCACCGGACAAAGTAGTTGGCAAAGAGCGGCCGGAGACTGTGTTGGAGGATAGAGATAAGGTTATCGAGTCACTGGGGGAGGTTTTGGAGAAGGCTGAGAAACTTGAAACAGCTGGTCCTGCCAAGTTCGCGGATAAAGAGAGGAGGGAGAATGGGAGAATGAATGGCAATGCCCAACCGCCAAGACCAACTAGCACAATTGCACAGACCCGAAAGTCGAAGACATTGAAGAGTGTGTGGCGGAAGGGGAGCCCAGTTGCAAGCTTCCAAAGGGTGGTTAAAGATGTGCCAAGAACTGAGAAGGAGAAAAAGGAGAAGACGAATAATTCTGTGGTTATAGAAGCAAGGAAGTCAGGAAATTCTCCTGTTGCCCCTCCCAAGCCTCAAATAACTTCACGCCCTACAGCCCCTCCCATGTTGCAAGCAAAACCTTCTATTGCTTCTCCGCCTGTAGCTAAAGAAAGGAAGCCAATTCTTATAGATAAGTTTGCATCAAAGAAGCCAGTTATTGAGCCCATTGCAGCAGAAGCCATGGTAGCCTCTCCTACAAAGCCAGGGAAGGGACCTCCACCTTCCAAATCTAAAGAGGAGCGTCGCAAGAAATCAAATGCTGCCGGAAGTTTGCGGAGGCGCTTGGCAGATGATGCAGAGATAGCTGAGGAGGATGCTTTAGATCTTGACGTACCAATTCCTGGTATGCCGAAAGGCAGAAAATGGACTAAGGCAAGCCGCAAGGCTGCAAGACTTCAGGCAGCTAAAGCAGCTGCACCTGTTAGAGTAGAGATTCTTGAGGTTGGAGAAGAGGGCATGTTGACGGAGGAATTGGCATATAACTTAGCAGTTAGCGAGGCCGAAATTCTTGGATTTTTATTTTCGAAGGGGGTTAAGCCTGACACAGTGCAAACTTTGGATAAAGACATGGTCAAGATGATTTGCAAAGAATTTGACGTGGATGTTTTAGAAGTGGATCCAGTCAGAGTGGAAGAGATGGCAAAGAAGAAGCAAGTGCTCAATGATGAGGATCCGGACATGCTGGAAGAGAGGCCTCCTGTTATCACTATAATGGGCCATGTGGATCATGGAAAGGTATATCGTTAGTGAAACCTTTTCTTTTTCATGCTGAGATGCAAAAAGGCTACCTACTTTTATTATTTGTTGACATTTTTCTGTCATATTTTTTCATTGCAGACCACTCTGTTGGACTATATTCGCAAAAGCAAGGTGATTTCTCAATCATTAAATATATAGACATCTCTGCTTTATTTTAGTTTGTTGTCGCGTAGTATATGCTGTAAGATCAGTAGCTATGGAATTTTGTTAAAACAAGCGAGACCAATCAGTTGGAATTCTCAGGTGGTAGCATCTGAAGCAGGTGGAATAACACAGGGTATTGGTGCATATAAAGTTCAAGTTCCTGTTGATGGAAAGCTCCAGCCCTGTGTATTCCTTGATACACCTGGACACGAGGTATGAAAAAAGGGCTGGTTGGTGACTTTCTGTTCTAAACTTTTGCATATGCAACCTTTTCTCTTTTAGATAGTTTCTCACAGCTTTGTGCTTTAGATCGCTTGAGTACATAATTTTTTATCTTAGCCATACGGTTTTCGGTTGCTTAGGCTCTATCCCTTGTTGAATAGCTGTAAGATTCACAGGCATTTGGTGCAATGCGGGCAAGAGGAGCTCGGGTAACTGACGTTGTCATCATTGTGGTGGCTGCTGATGATGGAGTCCGCCCCCAAACAAACGAGGCAATAGCTCATGCCAAGGCTGCTGCTGTTCCAGTCATAGTAGCTATAAATAAGGCATGCCTCTTGGTGACCCTTGTGCTTGCATTGCAGATAGGTTTCAGAACAAACCAATGCTAAAGATTGTGCATTTGTTATTCTCAGATAGATAAGGATGGAGCCAGTCCAGATCGTGTCATGCAAGAACTTTCTTCGGTTGGCCTTATGCCAGAAGCATGGGGTGGTGACACTCCCATGGTTCAGGTTGATTTTGCCACTGACATACAATTGTATTATCATCTTCTTTAGTTCTCAATACTTTTGTTTTCCATTGTACTAATGTTTGCCCTGTAACCAGATCAGTGCTCTTAAAGGGGAGAATGTGGATGAATTGTTAGAGACTATCATGCTTGTTGCCGAGGTATATCACTGGCTATGGCTATATAATGCTATTTCAGTTTTATTCTTGTCCGAATGATTCTAATAATCCATTTATATTAAATTTTTAGTTGCAAGAACTGAAAGCAAATCCTAATAGAAAGGCAAAGGGCACAGTGATAGAGGCCGGTCTTGATAAAGCAAAAGGGCCAGTGGCAACCTTCATCGTGCAAAATGGAACTCTTAGAAAGAGCGATGTAGTTGTTTGTGGTGAAGCTTTTGGCAAGGTTAATGCCCCTTTATTAATGTAGAGTTAATGAGTCATACAGCTGTCATTTTCTTGTGAACCGCAGAGTAACTTCATGTGTTTCTTTTGTATGTCTTGTTTATTTCGATTATTCTGATGTTTTGCTTGTAATTCATCTCTAAGTAGGTTCGGGCCTTGTTTGATGACAGAGGAGTTCGTGTTGATGAAGCTGGACCATCAACTGCTGTGCAGGTGTTTTGATTTTTTCAAACTTTTAGACTCTTATGCCTGAATATTATTACTCTCAGCTAGAATTTTAGATCAATTGCAGTACTTTGGTATGCTTATAGTGCAGTTCACGATTAACCAACTACCTTTGGTTATGCATATACAGTTGGAACTTTGGAAGATATGTTTTCTTTTTTTAGAGGAAAGTGGTTATATGTGCTAAGAGGATCTGGAAATCCTAGCTCATAGTTTGCTACTGGCGGACAGGTCTTATTGCCCCCATTTTCAAGCTGTTCATTCTACTTGGAGCCGAATTGAAGTAGAAATCATTAGTTTGACATATAGTTTGGGCTGGTCAGAGTTGAAACACATCCATTAATGCAATGAGTTTCTTGTATGCAAATTGCATTTTTCATCTGTCATAGTTGCTCTGTATGACAACGAGAGGAAAGTTTAATATTTGCTAGAAGGTTATTGATCTTGCATGTGGCTAGAAATAAAATGTATCAAGCAAAACATTTAATATTGATTATGTTCTTAATTTTGTTTTACTACTTGCATTTAGATTGTTCTATATGATTGCTTAAAAAACTTTCCTGATAAATCCTCTGCAACACGGAACCTCCACTTCCCCACCACTTCTCTTGAGTCTATGTTAATGTTCCCTTTTTACAGGTCATTGGCTTGAGCGATGTCCCTCTTGCTGGTGATGAATTTGAGGTTGTAGACTCCCTGGATATTGCGCGGGAGAGAGCCAGTGCATGTGCGGAATCATTAAGAACTGCAAGAATATCAGCAAAAGCCGGGGAGGGAAAGGTCACTCTGTCATCCATTGCTTCTGCAGTTTCGTTAGGAAAGCAGTCTGGACTAGATATGCACCAGCTAAATATCATCTTGAAGGTTGATGTTCAGGTATGCCTGTTCTCACATGTTGTAGGCCCTGTATGATTATTTGAGAATTGCATTGCTTCCTCTTTGTGGCATGCAGTTGTGTTAGCGTATTGGACTGAGAATGAAAATTCCATTGCTTTCATTGTATAGGGTTCAATTGAAGCAATCAGACATGCTATTCAAGTGCTTCCACAAGATAATGTGACCTTAAAATTCCTTCTCCAAGCTCCGGGAGATGTGAGCACGAGTGATGTCGACCTTGCTGTTACAACTGAGGCCATAATATTTGGCTTCAATGTAAAAGCACCAGGTTCTGTGAAGAGCTACGCAGAGAAAAAGAATGTAGAAATTCGGCTTTATAGGGTTATCTATGATCTGATTGATGATCTGCGGAAAGCAATGGAGGGACTTCTGGAGCCTGTTGAGGTGAGAATTTGTTCTTTCTGGTAGAATTTTCTTTATGTCAGCCACCCCATACTCATAATTGGTAATAATTATGTTAATTTTATTTTTGCATCTGCAGGAACAAGTATCTATTGGGACAGCAGATGTTCGAGCCATTTTTAGTAGTGGAAGTGGACGTGTTGCTGGATGCATGATTACTGAAGGGAAGGTGGTGAAAGATTGTGGTGTACGAGTTGTCCGGAAAGGGAAGACAATTCATATTGGGATGATTGACTCCCTCAGACGTGTGAAAGAAGAGGTTAAGGAGGTACAAATTTGGGCCATTAATGCCAACCATTTATATAGCTACCATGATATGAATTATGAATTATTTAGGGGCAATTAGAAGTTAATTCAGAATTGGACAAGCCTTACACCTGTGTTTGAGGATGGTAATTATGAAAAGCAGATGCTTTCTAACCCATAATCTTCATGGGAATAGTTATGGCAAAACAAAGATCCCTTTATTGCTTCATAGAACACAGAAAAATTTTTATTGCTGTAAGCACTGGAAGGGTCATACTTTTTCAGACCAATAGCAGTTATTCCTCAGATGTCTGACCCTTATTTGGGGGAATTGCAATTGCTTCATAGAACACAGGAAAACTTTATTACCATAGCCATTCAAGGAAAGGTCCTACTGTTTTTAGACCAATAGCCACTGCAAGGAGAGATTCTACTGTTTTCAGACCCATAGCAGTAATATATCATATTGCTGATTTTTATTGGGGGAATTGATAGAGTGACTTGTGTTTTGACTTTCACTTCGTATAAAACAGATTATTCATCATCTGTTAATGCAAGACTGTGAACAACTGTCACAGCTCTTAGTTGGTTCACAAAATTATTAGTAGTATGGTACTCAAAAAGTTTCATTATGTTATGCAAGAAGTGGGTTTATTTAGATAGACACACGACCCTTGCTCGTCAATTTTCGCAGGATCATTAGTTTTCCGGCAATATTGTAACATGACCTGTCATTCGCATTTTGATTCTAAATAGACAGCAATGGTCACTGTTGCATTCTTTCTCATGGCTTGTGCTATTATTCTATGTTTTGATGTTCCTTTCCAGCATCATCTGCTTAGGCATTTCACCTGTTGTTTCTCCAGGTTGCTGTGGGATTAGAGTGCGGCATAGGTGTAGATGATTTCAATGATTGGGAGGTCGGAGATGTTATTGAGGCCTTCAATACATTTAAAAAACGAAGGACGCTTGAGGAAGCATCGGCCTCTGTTACAGCCGCATTAGCTGGGGCAGGTCTTCAACTGTGACAATTACATCACTGATATATAAGCATGAAAGCTTTGGTAAATTCTCTCTTGATAATGAATCAAAGGGCATCTCAGGTGAGGTCTATGTCCATGGATAATCTTGAGTTCTGCTTCCACTCCGAATCCCTCAGACCCCAAAATCCATAATGTGGTATTCATGATGTTGTATGCAGATGTATATAATCAACCTCAAGTCTTACTTGTTTTTCCTCGATTTTTTTGTGAAGAAGAGGAAATTGTTTCAACCTCTTGAACGATTCAATCACCTGTAACAGTTACAGTAATTATTACTGAAATTTCTCAATACGGATGCTTTCTACTTCAGTGCGGTGTAGTTGCACACACAACAAAAAAACAAATATTAACATGGTTTGTGAAAATTTTGGATTGATTCATGACAACCGTTGCCAAAGCAGCTCGTTGCAACATAAAGTAAGGTAGGTTGTTTCCTGCAAAAAAAAAAAAAAAAAAAAAAAAAACAAGAAACCGACACGTGGCAATCCTTGTTGTAAATAAAGTCCATCCTGATCGTCCTTTTTACCTGCAAGATAGCATTAATGGGTGCATATCCACCGTGCACGTGTACCCTAAGGAGGAGTACATTGAATCATTTGCAGCCTTTGGATCGTCGAGCGGTTGGAGGACTACGAAAGGCGATGGCGCCTGCAACGACCCGCGCATTTCTCTATTCTGCTCAGAATCGAAGCTTCGCTAGGAGCAAGGGGAGCGAGCGAGCGGGCGCGAGGGTGAGAAATCCGAGCTCGCCTTCTCTTTTTTTCTTTTTTTCTGATTTTGTTTTATTTTTTGTTAGGGTTTTGATGCTTTGCGGCTCTTTAGCATCAGTTGGTGTTGTTTTCTTGCTTTTTTCTTGTAGGGTTTTTGGCATCGAATGCCGCTTGAATTTATTTTGCTTTGATTTCCCCATTATCGTGGAGTTAGGATTGCGATTTTGATGAGTTCGCTTGGTTGATGCGAATGGTTGATATCTACCTTACTTTTTTAATTTGTTTTCCAGGATTTACTTCGGTTTTGTGTCGCCGTGTTGAGGTTCTTGATTTTTTTTTTTTTGGTGATTTTTAGACGAGATTGATTTCCGCGATTGCCTTAAATGGGTTTTATTTTTGCTTTTAGATGCGATTTTGTCTCCTGTTTTTCGCAGTCAATGGTTTCTTTCGCCAATGAGGGCCTTATTATGTCCTTTTTTTCCCTAATTATGGTTGGTTTTTGTTATACGAATTAGGGTTTGCAAGAAACAAACTTCCAGAAGAAAAGGTTCTGTATTTTTTTTTGTGCGTGGAGATAAAAATCATCTTGAAACTAAGGGTTTCGGTTTTGGCGTGTTCTTTGGAGTAACCTCTTCATTGTTTTTCTCCTTCAAATTGTCTTGGTGTTAGGGTTTATGGTTGGTGCGACCGATTGTAGTTTGCCCTCCAAGATTTACTCTCGGTTTTGTTTTGTGTTGAAGATTTTTGGTTTCCCTGAAGTTTTTATGGTATTTGCTGGTGATTTCTACCCAAATGGGTTTAGCTTGATAATTTTGAAGTTGATTTTAGTATTAATAATTCATGCATGCATTCCATGATTGTTGCTTTTCAGTTCTTGATGTGATTTCTGCATGGTTGTCTTGTTATTTATCATTTCTTTTGGGTTTCGATGTTGATTCTTGGTGGTAATCAGTATTGGGTTGCGATATTTTCGGAGACACCAATTGAGATGTTCCTGAACAATGCAAATTACTGGTGAGAGAAAATCTGATAGAAACAATTGGAATTATACTTGTGAACTCTCCTGATGAACTGCGTACTTGAGACAAAATCCTGGAAAACAAATATTTCGATCACCACATCGAAATTAAAAACCGTGATTAATACATATACTGGTATCATGAACAACCACTTCTGACTGCTGCTCTATGTCTCGGGAGCAATTTGTTGTGACTGCTAGTCATTCTCTTACCTTGTCCTTGCATGCGTACAGTGGTACATCTTGTAACGTCTAACGCGTTATTTTCGTTAATCTTCCTAAATCTGTATATAGTTAAAAAAAAAAAGATTTTAAGTTTAAATTTAAAAATATATATTAATTGTTTTAACTTTTTTATTATACTTAAACTTCAAATTTAAAAATGTTTAAAAATTTTTAAAAATATGAAGAAAATTATGTAATTCTTTTTGGATTAAAAATTACTTGAAATAGAAAGATGAAGGTATAATAACTTTTTCCTCATTAAAGGAGAAATCTCAAAGGAGAAAAACTGCAGATATTGTTAACAGTTTCCAGTTCACATAATCCATAGTTAATATAAAGACAACAACCCGGTGCTTCTCATGCATCAAATGTCTAACTCTAAAATACAAGTATGGATAATTTAAGTTAAACGGAGGAAGGTACCATACATTGAGATCGAAGTCCTTAGGACGTAATAATAATAATAAACAAGATTTTAAGTATTAATTTTAGAATTGATTTCGACATTCATTAAAACTTATATGTTTTAATCATGATTTAAAGTTTTAGTCGAAATCGAAACCTTTCGATTTCATCAAAGGGTGAAACGTTTCGGTTAATTTAGTTTCGATTTTACGTCGGCCTCACGTTTGTGTTTGCGCTCTCGCCAGCCTCGCACCCATGTCAACACCCTTGTATTGGCCTCACGCCAACCAGTGCTTGTGCCTTCGCTAGTTTGGCCCCTGTGCCCGCGAGCTCGCACTGGTCTCTAGCGCTAGGTGCGCTCATCAACTAGGTGCCTACGCCTTCGTCGGAGTCATGCTTACACCCTCGCAGGCCTTGCGCCAGCGCTTGAGCCTTCAAGTACATGAATTTTTAGTGCATAGCCTACTTCACATGCATGACTCCTTCAACAAATTTTTAAAAAATCATAATATTTTTAATTTGAAGTTAAAAAAAAATTAAAATAAAATTTTAATTTTTGATCAAAATATAATTAATAAAAAAAAATTATTTTGGTCGAAATTGAAATAGATATGATTTTGACTGAAACGTATCCATTTATTTGAGTGTCGAAACCATTTCCGAAATCGAAACTCAAAAAATTGATTAATATATAAAAGCTGAGCGTTAAAATATTAACGTTAAAATTTAGAAATAATTACATTTAATATCCTATAATTTTTACTATTTATATGTAAGTCATTTTGAATATTTATTTTTAATAAATTTATACTTAGTTATAGGAGTTAATACTACTGACCAATTAAGGTTCGTATGCATTCAAAATCCTTAAACACAAATATAAATTATTCAAGAAATTTATATGAACCAAACTAAAATCACGTGGAGATTTATAAGCAAAAAAATCTAAGCGAATTAAATGTAATTATTATTTCTAAATTTATAAATTAGTCTACCCACTAAATCATTAACTATACAAGTAATTAATTATAAAAATTAATTAAAATTATACTTATTATTATGATAAGATTATTAACATTTTTTATATAATTTTTTGAAAATATTTTTTAATAACCTACGCGAAGCCCAATATCAATTTGTTATAGCAATTGAGGCTGTGAAGCTGAATGGAGGAATCACATTTTAAGCTTCAACAAGATGCCAAGCAACGAAAATTACCTCTGGAGCAACATAATTCGGAGTTCCATATGTCGTATGGAGTAACCGATCCCCCTACAAATAAACACGATTCAGAACCAAAATCTGAAACTTTTAAGAATTCCATGAGAATCCAACAGCAGAAAACCAATTTGAGTTTCTTGTTTAACATACGAGTCAAAAATCATAATATTTGTGGTTGAGAAATACGTATGACATTTGGGTATTTCATGGTGGATATTTCCTGTTTTCTCCGAAGAAACATGGAAAGCCATTTAACCATAAATATGACCAAGAAAAAAGACGAACAGGAATTCAGTATCCATCGATTTCAAAAACAAGAAAAAAGAGTTTTTTGGGGAAAAAAGGAGCAACTCTGAGACAAATTAACGTTTTAATGAAAGTTTTAACAAAATAAATGTCAAATTATAAAAACTCAACCACAAATATCCTACAAATAATTCTTCAGTTCTCCGTAAATAAACTTGAACATCCCACAAAAAACAAACCCTGCTCCTCAGACCTCAGAATCAAAGACTTTGCCATTCAAAAGAGCGACATGAAATAAAGATATTCAAAAATCGCCAAGATTGACAGCCAAAGATCAGTTCAAAGGAAAAATGACCGTATAACTAATCAAAATTTGCTAGTTTCTCGAAAGAAAAAAACCCAACTTTGAGGTTAACAAAGAAACATCAAAAGAAACATCAAAAACCTATAAAAGGAAGAAGATCCACACCAAAATGAAACCCCCTTCTTAGATTTCATAATTTGATTTCTTATAAGATCCCAGAATCAAAAAAGAAAAAGGCATCAGAAATCGCAAAGATTTACAGCCAAAGAACTAGCTAGCTAATTTCTCCAAAAGACAAAAATCAAACTTCTTTCATCAGAGATCAAAATGAACATCGAGAACCACTCCAAAATAAAACCCAAGAACTTACATACCCAACGAACAAATCGAGAAACCACCCAAATAAAAACATTCAAAAAAGTCACTTTTCTTACAGACCTGAGCCAGCATCTTGTGGCGGAGGACCTTGTCCTTGTCCAGAATCTTGACGGCAACATGCTCCCCCGTCTCGACGTTCCTCGCAAACTTCCCCACCCTCCTCCTCCCCACCACTCTCATCTTGATCTCCTACTCAAACCCTAAAATGCAAGAAAGAAACCTCTCCTTTCCAAGCCCTGATCTCCCCCCTTCCATCTTCCTCGGCGGAACCCTAACGCTCGAAAGCAGCTCTCTTGGCGGTTCTGATCAAAGGATTTAGGGAAGATGGAGAAAAAAAAGGAGATTTCTTGGGAAGCGAGAACCTCGGTCTAACTGCGGTCCGACGAGAATGGTGGGTTTGCAATTTATCGATACACGTTGACTGAAGGGCAGAATCGTCCGTCGGGCCTCAAACAGCGCAAGAAGGAAGAATTTTGCCGACGTGGCGGTCCATGACTGGATCAGACAGCACCAACACAAGGTTGGCTTGCCAACCGTGCCCGGATCACCATGGAATATTCCCTTTTATACGCTTTTATTATCACAAAAATGTTCTTTTTCTTTTCGAGCTTTTTGATCTTTTTGTTTTTCGGTTTTTTTTCCAATAAATCTTTTTAAATTTGAAAAATGGATCGTAGGATAAGAAAATTCTATTGGGCCACAGGTTTTATAAAATCTTTTTTTTACCATTTTTTAACAATTTCAAATTCCTATGCAGATTTTTTATAATTTCGGAGGAAAAATAAAAAATGTTCAACTTTTTTTTTATATACAATTACTCTCTACCATTGTTAATTTCTTTTAGTGAAGATTCCAAAAAATAATTGCGCCCATTCCAATTTAAAATGATCAACGAAGTGTAATACACAATTTGCAACATGAAGTCATCTGTTTTTCCTCCGGAAACTTAGTGCCATAAATGATGGAACAAATATGTCGGTTTGCATAAACAAAAAGAAGTAGCAAAAATGAAGTGGAAATAAAAAGAATGTAAGTACCTAAAAAAAAATAGAGTTGCAAAGAATCATATACAGAGATTGTCTATTCAAATGAACATGTCTTCCAATTTGCACAGCAGCATCATGGCCATTGTAAGGAAACACAACCCAATTGGCCCTTTCAATTTTCAACCTCTCCAAAAATCTCTTATAATATTTTAAATTTTTTGACAATATTATATTTATTATGATCAAAACCAAACCAATATAAACATAAATAAATTAAAATGATCAAAACCAACTCAATATAAACAGAAATAAATTAAAATAATCATAACAAAACTAATATAACTCGAAAATAACCATTATGATTAAAATTAATTAAATATGACTGATTTTTTAAATCATAATAACTAATTTTTAAGCATATATATTACTACAACATTACTACAATACTTCTATAATATTTATATTTTTTTTATATTATTATATTATTATATAATATTGCTACGGTATTTTGTAGTTTTTTGATGCTAACAGCGCTAACGTGGAGGAATTTTTGGGGATATTGAAAATTGGAGGGGCCAATTGGTTAAGTAAAAAATTCTCAGAATTTATCTGAAAATTTTTCCTAAAAATAATTAGGATTAATTGGATATAACTCCTCACAATCTTTTGAAATTGCAAGTAACCCCTCCTCTTTTAATAATTGTATAAAACTACTCACAATCTTTTGTTGACTTAAAAAAACTCATCCAACTACATTTAACTTTAATGAATAGGAATATATCAATAATATTTTATTAATGGTGTTAAATTTTATATGAAATAATTATTATATTTTTAACTTACACATAACACTAAGCCATGCACTTAAGGAGGTAATGTAGGGGAATGGTGGTGGTGGAGAGAGTGTGGATAAGGAAAAGAAGGCAACAGCAGAGCCGGTGGCAGGTGGAGAAATAGAGCAAGGATGATTTAATGAGATAGTGGAGGAGAGTAATATTGGTAGACGGTGGGGATGAGAGGAAGGAGGAGGTGACGGGTGGAGGAGTGGAGGGAGAAGAACTTGAGGAGGTAGTGGAGGGGAGCGGTGGTGGTGGTTGAGAAAGTGTGGGTGAGAGAAAGGAGGTGATGGTGGGGGTGGTGGCAAGTGGAGTGGAGCGAGGAGGATTTGCGGAGGTAGTGTAGGAGCGTGGTGGTGGTAATGAAGAGAGTGTGGATGAGAGGAAGGAGGATGCAGTGGTGGAGATGGTGGCCAGTAGAGGAGTCGAGAGAGAAGAATTTGAGGAGATGGTGGTGGTAATGGAGAGGGTGTGGACGAGGAAGAAGGAAGTGGTGATGGGAATGGTGGCAAGTGGAGGAGTTGAGAGAGAAGAATTTGAGGAAGTGGTGGTGGTGGAGAGTAGACTTAACAATATATAATCTAACCCATTAACTTGATTCGAATTAAATGAATTCGGATTTGTTATAATCAGATTCTAGTTATAATCAGATCCGTGTAACATGTTATTGATCCGACTGACCCATTTATTTGTCGAATCATCAATAGGTTGAGTCGAATCAACCCATTTACCAATTAAATTAATTAAAATTAATTAATATTTTATTTTACAATATTTTTCAATAATTTTTGAAATTATTATTTACAAATTAAATATTTTATTATTACAATTAGGTTTTAATAATATTATTATTTTAATTATTCAAAATATATTCAATTTATTAATATTATTTAAACATGTCAGATTCACCTGGGTCAATTTGAATCAATTCGAGTTAATTTAAGCCAGTTGGATTAATTCAAGTTGGATCAAATTATAACCCATTTAATTGAATATATCAATTCGGATTAAATTGGGTTATGATCTGAACCCAACCAATTTAATAAACGAGTCGATTCGGATCAGGTCGAATTACTCATTTAAAAATCGGTTCAAATTTGGATTCTGAAAATTGATCCATTTAATAAACGAATCGAATTTGAATTAACCCATTTAATATAATATTATAAATTTGACATAATCAGTGAATCCGAATTATCAAATCTAGTGAAGAGAGTGTCCATGAGAGAAAGAAGGAGATGCTAGTGGAAAGAGGAGGAGATGAGGGGAAGGACGAAGAGGAGAGAGAGGAACAAAGAAAAAAGCCATCGGAGGTTGGAAAAGGAGAGAAGGGGGAAGGGTTTACAAAGGGGTAGAGCAGTAATTTCATCTATTTAATTAACAAATTAATCATAGATTAATTGATAAAATAACCAGAGGAGTCGATTTATATGCAGTTATTAAGGATGAGAAGTTAGATCAAATTTTGAAAGATTATGAGGCGGTATATGCAATTAACCCAAATAATTATATAAGAACCAAACTGGGTGGAGGCTTACTCCAAAAGTATACAATCATTTAAAATCAGAATAAATTTCATCAGACAATAGCTGCCTTTTACAGCTGTTTCATGCTAAAATATTTTCTAGAGTTCAAAATAAATGATCAATTACAGTAGTTTCATATTAAGGATATAAAATTAACAATTAACAGTACCCACATGTTATCAGAATAATTTGAGAAATCAAATGGCAGGAGAGTAAGCAATGAAAGCAACAAATGCATATCACAGATTCAAAACTGTCATAATGATATATAATCTCATGAACATCCCCCTTCATAGTATCAAAAGGATTAAGTCCACACAATTGTGTCATTAGTGTAATTGGTAAAATAATTACTAAAATCTCTACTAGTTTGAAGAGAAACTCAGGATCTCATGAGAATTGTTTGCATAGATAGGTTAGGCCTATTGATTCCATGGGTTGCAACATCAGCACAAATAGAACATATTCTAAATCATTTTTCTACAATTCTGTCATTAAAAGCTCGGGGCACCTAACTGTTGTCAACTAAAGATAAACTAAGATTCATTAGATCATAGAAATGTACTATACCAGCCGTTTGCTACTTAACTAAGCAAAAACATAACAGTATGCCTCATACGACCTTTCTCTAAATTATTTGTCAAAAAGAGAATATAATGAACCTATTTCATAATTGTATAGTTCTACATTTACAATTTCTTGATGAAAAGGATCTAACGCTAAAATCACCAACCACTTAGGCTTAACAGAAGGATAAAAAACCTCCAAGAGGTCTTAATGTAGCAACTAAGGTTAATTGGTAGTTGAAGTGTTCTGGGCCAACTTAAATTTGAAAACATTTTCCGAACCACTTGAATGCAATAATTTTGGCACCTTTCGTAATGTTGTTGTTTCTAGTAGTACCATCCCCAAAATCGTCCTGATATTTTGTTAATTAAAATTCTTGTTGTTTCATACTCCATCAAAATTCTTATTCTATTCGCGAATGCTGAAACACATGCCTTGTTTTATTGATTTATGAACGTTTGTACAGATTGTTGTCCCTCTAGATGTCAGGTTTTGATAAAACCATGTGCAAGAAGTCAGAATAAAAATATCATGCAAATAACAACATAAAATCCTAATCAAAGAAAATATGAATAATTATAGGCAATAATACTGCTCGCATTACCAAATCGACGAGATCCGAGAATATTCAAAGAATAATAAACCATAAGAAATCAAACGCCGGGAAGATTCAAGAAGACGCACCACACCGTCTCAATCTCGAATAGGCGATGATTTCAGAGAGAAGACAGAGATTGGTATCGAAAATTCTCATCAAAATCGCTTTGAATCGTCTTCTTCCAAGGGTTCGAGGCTGAGAAGGAGATCGAAACCCTAGAAAACTTTGAGAAATCGAGAGGGAGAGAGAAATGGGAAATGAGAAATTTGGGCGCGAGCGGGGAAGAGCAGGGTCGTTAAGGCGGGTCGGATCTTGGAGGACCCGAGCACTATAAAAAAGAAGTGGGAAATCCGAATCCGTTAAGAGTGGCATGATTACAATTAAATCCTCGTAAAAATGGAAATTTATATGTAGCTCACCATGCATGCAAATCGCTCCTTCTTCGAGAAGGCTGAGGACGTCTCTTCCGCCGCCGTTGTTCGAAAATGGAGAGAATGGAATGGAGGAATACTTGAATGGAATTTTTGCATATATACCACTGTCAGATCGTAAAATTACACGCCGTATTCTTCGTCACAAATTTTAATTTGCCATGCACACCCTTTAAAAACTAGTATATTCAATGCCGTCACCATGAACCATAACATTTGCATGTATAACCTTGGAAATGCGAAACATGCCCCTGGACTGGCTTTCATCCAAACAATTTTGCTGGAAAAACTTAATTAGAAAGGATAAAGGACATAAAATATAAATGCTCATGTTTGAAATTGTTCAGCAATTTGGCATAGAAATACATTAATAAACTCATATTCTATTTCAATTAGAAGAATGCATTCAAAGGAGTGGATAAGAATTCAGAATCTATTACATCATTTCACTCCACATAAAATTACATCCATCACTAGAACATGTCTAATACCAGGTCTCCATGGGCCATACCATCAAACATAGACCATTCGAGCGAAACAAACTAAAAGAGCAAAAGAAACCACCATTCCAAGGTCAGATCAAATCTCAAATGTAAAAGAAGATAAAGGAGTTTTCAGACAGCTCACAAGTACAAAGCGTGCAGACATCCCCAACTCCTATCATTAGTTAGTCATTACCAAAGCATTAATATTACCTCACTCTATTATAAATACCCATCCATTTAACCATTGTTTAGCACTAAGCAACAAGCGTAATCTCAAAATCATGGGCGGAAAGGAGACCACTGCATCAACTTCCACTTCCAATGGTTCACAAACAATGGCAGACAAAACCCTAAAAAGCTTGGGGCACCTCATCAAGCTCCTTCCCACTGGCACGGTCTTCCTCTTCCAGTTCCTCAACCCCCTCTTGACCAACAAGGGCCAGTGCCACACAGCCGAGAAGTACTTAACCGGCGCCCTCCTCGTCGTCTGTGGCTTCTCCTGCGCCTTCTCGTCCTTCACCGACAGTTACACCGCGGGCAATGGCAAGGTCTACTATGGTGTCACAACTAAGGACGGCCTCTGGACCTTCTCAGACCCCGACTCTAAAAAGCAGGACCTTTCCAAGTACAAGCTGAGGTTGGGAGATTTTGTTCATGCTGCGCTTGCGCTTGTTGTGTTTGCCGTGATCGCGCTTTTAGACTCAAACACGGTGTCCTGCTTCTACCCATCTTTCGATGTAAAGGTGCTGCTTATGGTCTTGCCGCCGGTGATTGGGGGAGCGTCAGGGTTTGTTTTCATGCTGTTTCCGAATACTCGCCATGGAATAGGGTACCCGCGCTCGCAGGACAGTTCCACATGATGCTCTTTCAGTTCATGCTTCTAAGGCTCCCAAAAATATACGGAAGTTTGTAATTGTTGTGATGCGTCTACGCTGTAATGTAGTTGTATCATGATAGGTTTTCTCCTGGTGATGCATGTAGTGATTATATCTACCTTATTTTGGCCACAAAAATATCGACAGTAGAAAGCATAATTCTGGTATCTCAGCTTCGTTATCTTGCAATGCAACCATTTTAATATCAGTCGCATGCTTAATCCCCCATTAGAAAATCATCTAGGGTTGTGACATTTCACGTTATTTCCACACCAACTGCTTGTTCCTGGTCATCAAAATCCACTCAGATCGCAAGCACACAAGGTCTCATTACATATTAAATATATACGTATACGGGAGTGCTGGATAAGATAATAATTCCGTCATTTTTTACATCTAATTCCACATCAACGACAAATTGGTCGTTATCACACACAGGCCGAGTCCAAGAGCACACAATCCTGTTACTATTAAATGGTACACAGATCAGCATAGCAAAGCAAGTTTATGCATACAAGTTAATACAATTCCTGAACAAGTACGAAAATGTTAATGAAGCAACAGCTTCACATTGGATAAAATCAAACAACAACAAGCTGTTGACATAATGGTCA
Organism: Trichopus zeylanicus subsp. travancoricus; assembly: GCA_005019695.1. Lineage (NCBI taxonomy): Eukaryota > Viridiplantae > Streptophyta > Magnoliopsida > Dioscoreales > Dioscoreaceae > Trichopus > Trichopus zeylanicus. The sequence continues at coordinate 292,126 of RXID01014353.1, forward strand.
ATGGAAAGAAAATGTAAATGCCATTCACTCAATCCTAATAACACCCAGATCCTAAAGGATTGTTAATCAAGGCTTCCAATAATCATGCACTGCTGCGAAGCTACCAAGTATCATCATTTATACAATATCCAGAATGACTGTTACAACTTACAACCGATCCTGATACTGCGATACATGTCTCAATGGAGCAAATTCAAGTAATGATGAGATGTTGGAGGACATCTTGCTTGGATCAATCCAAGTTTCTCAAAAGGAATCTTTTAGAGCAAAATTTATTCGTGAGGCATGAACACTATCAAATTTCGACAGAAACTGACATTTTATTAACTAGTAAGAAGTATTAAAACACCAGACTAATTACCTGGATGCTACTGGAGTTTCATATCGAGTAACAGATATAAATAGTTCCTCCAGTAACTGCATTTGGAATAATTAACATTCCCATTCAAATAACAAAAATTCCTGAAGGAAAAAATTACACTTTGTTAATGAAATCTCTGGAAGAAGAATCAGATACAAAATGAAAATAATCAAGTAATTGAGCTCAAAGTTGTGTTTGTGTTCAAATTGATACAGGGTACCTGCAACTAGTGCTGACTAAACGGCTGCAAAAACCCAGGCTGTGGGGACGCAACTAAATCAATCAATTCATCTCGACGATCCAGTGTATCACCTGACTCAGCAAGGGATATACAGACCTAAGCCAAAAAATTAGGATGAAGTCAATGAAATGGTAAGAGCAAAACAAGATAGATATTAAGAGCCTAAGGGCAACACAAGATGATTCCCTGTTCTAATCTCACCAGCATGCATCAAAGAAAAACTTCTGGCAGGCAGCATCTACGACATAAACCTCTGACAAGATACGTTGCAGGAATTTCCAACGGGTACCATCAGCATCAGAATACAATGCATCTAACCTGGATATTTCCATTGTGACTCCCGTTTGAAAACCAAGATACGAGCTGCTTGCTGAACAAATTTGTCTTTCACTACTCGGTGTCTTTTAATATTATACTGATTGGGATTTACAGTGAAAAATTTACGGATTATTTTATTTTCAAATAATATAAAAAATAGAAATAATACAAAATAAAAGTAAAAAAATAAAAAAAGATACAATAATATACGTGATTTACCCAAAATTAAATTATGTCTACGGGAGAAGCATGAGATCAACTATCAAAGGAATTTATAAAAATTTATAAGAAATATTTCACTCTTTCTTATTCAATTAAACTCTTTCATCAAATCTCAACAATGTCTAGAGAGAACCTCAAAAAAAGACACCATGAGAAAACCATTATGAAATACCATAAAAAATTATTAGAGAGACCCACAAACGAGAATCGACACACTCTTTTTTTTTATTCTCTATATTTCTCTTTAGTTTAATTTCTACACTACACCACTCCTAAATCTTATATATTATTATAATATTTATTAGTTTTTATTGAGTCTGAATTTTACTCTAATTACAACTTTTAATATTATATAATAAGTATTCAAAATCAATCATAAGTTTAAATTAAATTTTAGATTTTTATTTTAACTCAAACTCCAATTCGAGTTTGAAACATTCAAATTCAACAATCTTCACTTTGACTTGAATTTGGTCGTGCTACCATTATAAAACTTCAATCATCATCTCTCATCTAGTTCCTCCCCCTGAGTAACTAACTTATTCAACTAACTGTAAGATGCGAAATCGAGCCAACCTCGAATTCACTTTTCATATCTATAGTCTTGTACTTCTTGAAGTCTTTCGGAAGATCTTTGTTTGCTGTCAAAATAAAAGTAACTAGAGAAGAACGTTTATTGTCCATCAAATCACTCAGAGTATTATGCTTTCTTTTCACTGCTATAGTCATTGAAACTCCACTTATAATAGTGTTTCCTACCAATCGATAAATATTAACCTATTTCTCTTTTTTTTTATCAAAATCTTAATACTGTGTATTACCTTTATGACTCCATCTTTTTGCTAAATAATTTCAGCCTTTTTAGTTCAATACATCAAGTGAAATTAGATTCTTCCGCATCTTGAGAACATGCATCTTGACTACAAACTGCTTCATCAAGCATCTGAATTTGGATTATTTTCACACTGGTGATCTCACATGTTGAATTATTACCTAACCAAACAGTACCTTTTTTTTATTCTCCTCATAAGAAATAACTAATTCTTTCTGAAGCAAGTATGGTAAAAGGTACTAAAATCTAAAATTTACTTACAAGAAGTGCCAATTTCTATGAATATTGTAAAAACGTCTTCATTTGTACTATTCTCAGAGGTGTTATTAGTCACTGTTGTCATCATATTTGAAGATTATATCTTCCTACAATCCGGATAATGCTGCCTAATATGACCATATTTTTTACATTAATAACATTGTATATTCGTCTTCGATTTTGATTTGCACCGTTATTTGTCTTCTCCATATTCTCTCGATCTTCCTCTTTCGTGAGTCATTAATTTATCACCAACCTCAATGTCGATATTGAAATTTTTCCTTTTCTCACTAGAAAGGAGACTAGTTATTATCTCATCCATTGTAAGAGTTTTTTTACTATAAAAATTTATAGTCACAATATAATCGTACGAAATAGAAAGAGACATCAAGATAATCAGTGTTTTATTGTTATTTTCAAACTTTACATCAACTTTTAGCAAATCATTGATACTCTTATTAAAGGTATTTAAGTGATACAATATAGTTGTGCATTCGCTCATACATAGTTCATACAACCATTATTTCATGTGAAACTTATTCATGAGATTTTTTAATATTTACAACTTCTCAAGTTTTGTCTAAATATCCACCGTTATTTCTTCATCAGTGATATTGTATAAAACCTTATTAGTTAGATTTAAAATAATTAAATTCAATACTTTCTGATCTATTTTTTCTCAATCTTTATCGCTTATCTTGGTCGACTTCTTCTTTTTTACCTTCTAACATTTTTTGCAGACCTTGATAAATAAGAATTGTCTTTATTTTCTTCTTTTATATGGTAAAATTTATTTTATCGTCAAACTTCTCTACTTCAAGTAAAAACTTTATCATCTTGGTTGTTTGCTCCTAAACTCTAATACCAATTGTTGGGATTCGTAGTAAAAAAATTCACGAATCACCTTATTTTCAAACAACATAAAAAATAAGAAGTAATATAAGAAAATAATAATAATAATAATAATAATAATAAAAGACACAACGATATATGTGGCGCACCAAAAATTGGATTACGTTCACACAGAGAGCGCGAAATCCACTATGAAAAGACTTTATAAGAATTTATAAGAAATGCTCTACTCATTTTTACTCAACTAAATTCTTTTACCAAATTACGATAACATCTCCACATTCAGAAAGAATCTCAAAGAAAATATCATGAAAAATCACTACGAGAGACTACCGAGAAACATTAGAAAAATCCACACACGAGAGTCAACACTCTCTCTTTTTTTTTCTCTTAATTATCCCTATTCATCTCTTTTTGTTTCTCTTTAATTCAAGCTTAACACTACATTACACCTAAACCCTATGTATTATTATAATATTTATAAGTTTTTATTGAGTTTGAGTTTTACTCTAATTATAACTTCTAATATTACACAATAAGTATTCAAAATTAATCATCAGTCTAAATCTAACTTTGAATTTCTATTTTAACTTAAACCTCAGTCCAAATTCGAGACATTTAAACTCAACATATATCATACTTGTAATGGTGCAGAAATTTTCTTTTAAATGCCAAATCAAGAACAACACCTTATCAAATGTGCTTTTAAGTTCGAATAAAGACTTTATCATCTTAGTTGTTTGCTACTAAACTTAAATACCAATTATTGAAATTCATAGTGAAAGATTCATAAATCACTTTATTTTCAAATAATATAAGAAACAAAAAATAATGCAAGACAAAATAAAATAACAAAAAAAGCTATAACGATATTCATGTCTTACCCAAAATTGAATTATGTCCACGGGGTGCATGAAATCCGCTACCAAAAGATTTTATAAGAATCTATAAAAAAATATTCTACATTTTTTTACTAAACTAAACTATTTTAGTAAGTCATGACAATGTCTCCACCTTAAGAGAGAATAACTATGAAAAATCATAATGAGAGACCACCGAGAAGCATTATAAAGACTCACATATGAAAGCCGATATTCTTTCTCTTTCTCCTCTCTTTATTCTCTCTATTCCTCTCTTTTTGTTTTTCTTAAATTCAACCTTAGTATTACACCACACTTAAACTTTATGTATTATTAAAATATTTATAGGATTTTATTGAATTTAAATTTTATTTTAATTATAATTTTTAATATTACATAATAAATATTCAAAATCAATTATAAATCCAAATCTAATTCTAAATTTTTTACTTTAACTTAAATTTCAATTCAAATTTCAGACATTCAAACTCAACATATACCATACCCACAAAGGTGCAAAAATTTGCTTTTAAATGCCAAATAAGAACAATACCTTATCAAATGTGCTTAACATTTGACTGCTCCTATAGTAGCAAATTGGAATATGAAACTGAAAGACAAAAGAAAATCACATAACAAGATTTAACATTAGAGGAACACGATTCCTTTAAATTATCCTAAGCACTGCGCCAATTTCTGAAGAAATGTCTCAGATAGACAAGCATGTGAAGATTTCACCCATATCTTACAATGGCAACACGAAACAAACCTCATCGATTTGAAGGCACTTCGGCATGTTTTCTCGAACTTCAAAATCAGAAATGGACCTCAACCTACATAGGAAAAGAACTATGACATTCTCTGATTCACAGACTTCTTTAACAGCGAGATATGTCAAAAAGAAAAAGATTTATCCCCTATCTGTTTTATCCCGAGATATATATAAAAAATAATTTATTCTATATTTATCCATAAAAAATTTATTTTTAACTAATAAAAGAAGAAATGCAACGATTTAGCTTCTAGTTTTCGCAACATAATGATCCCATTAAATGGGAAATAAACCAAAAAAAATATCTTTCCGGGAAAGCAAAGCAAGTAAGACACTTTTTAAAAAGATTAAATTTGGGGAGCATCAAGCGATCCTCGCGTACGGATAACAGGGACACAAAGAAGACCACGAAAGTGACGTGTAACTTGATGGACCCACCAATCATTCCCTCGGTCCCACCGCTCACTCGTTGTCACACTGAGACCAAAACCGCCCGATTTCCCCTTTTTGCCCCTTCACTTGCCCCTTATCCCATTCATATCCAGCCTTGCACCTATAAATACCCCCTCTACATCATCGTCCAAATAAAAAAGAGAATAACAGATGGCCTCACTGACATCGCCGGGGTCCTCGGATCCCGATGAGCCTCCGGAGAGGCTCGACACAGGAGCGTGGGGGCTCCAGGAGTTCGCCGTCGATCCGATCGGCCTCTGCACCGAGATCCTAGGATCAGAGAGCTGCTCCGAGGCGGCCACGTCGCCCGAGGAGCAGGAGGAGGAGCCGACTGACGTGGAGGAGACGAGATCGGATCCGGCTTGGCGGAGTACTTGGGATGAGGATCCGTTGGGTTTGCGACGGCGGGGGTTTCCGCCGCCGCTGGCCTGGCTGGCGACCGGGGGCCGGTGGGGCAAGTTCATGAGGGCGGAGAGGGAGGGCGGGAGGCTACGGATCAGGGAGATGAGAGCCGAAAGGCCGGAGATCTTCTTGGCGTCCCGCGAGGAGGGGCGACTTCGTCTTTGGCTTCGGGTTGCAGATCAGGATCCTGATCTCAAGGAGGAGATCGCGGGTCGGAGGAAGATCGTTGAGGGTGTGGATCAGAGTCGAGTCGATCTTGAGGAGGAGGAGAAAGAGGAGGAGGGGGAGTGGGGGCAGGGGAGTGGAGGGGAGGCGGCGAGGAGGTGCCAGGCGGCGGTGGCTGGTGGCCAGATACCGGTCTGGTGTAACAATCACCGGTACATTTCGACGGCTTGAGTTCTTCCGCCGGTGGGTTAATCAGTTTTTTTTTTTTTTCGTGAAGGTTAGTGCTCGAATCCTGGAGTCGTTTTTTTTTTTATTTTTTGTTTTTTTTAAAGGATCGTTCTGAGTGTTGTAGAAAGAGAAAAGTTAGTTAAAAGTAGTGTACAGTTGTGAAAATGAAGAAATAAAATCATGATATTGATGGTCAGAATATTATTAATGAACATAATTTGAAATTTTAATTGAAAATAAAAGAAAGTCAGCATCCTGGAAAAAAATGGAGGAAAATAACAAATTAATTTTTTGAAAAAGAAAAAGAAAAAGAAAAAGAAATTAAGCTCTCGTTGACAAGCTGGAGAAGATGTTGGACGAATCAGGGACACAGCGGATCCTCGGTCAGGCTTTTCAGCGATCATTAGTTGGAGAAACAGCATCGGTTCCAACGCTATCACGGCATGATCAACTATGTGTAACTGCAGGCAAAGTCAAAGTCCTTTTGGTTTTATTTTGAGCGAGGAAAGCGGCGGAAATGTCCAAATGAATGGCAACAGTGATCCACGAGAGATAAGGCATGGGAGCAATGACAAGCAAGCAAATGAGACCAAAACTCATTCTGTTTAGTGTGGAACCAAAATTTCCACGACGGATCATTTGGTCTCGACGATGATTTAAAATCGCTAATCAAATGCAAGAGACAATTACAATGTCATATGACTCGCCAACGAAAAGTCAGAAACGATGAACGAACGGGACGAGTTGGAAGATGCTAGTACACTTGGCCCTCTTGCAAGCTCTGCATGACAGAGAAGAAGCCGATCAAGTGCACGCACTGTTGATGCCCATCATCTGCAGCCTGGAAGAGCCAAGCATGAGTTCCATGGCGCCATCTCTTCGTTGTGTCCCATAAAAAAATAAGGAACCAGTTGAAGTAGCCGAAAAGCTTTGAATTTTGAATGATTGGTTGGAGTTTTTCAATACCTACCACATTGGATAGACACAACAGAACGCAAAGAATGTGTAAGTGAACCCAGGAGTTTGAAGGCGCCAGTGTAGGAAGGAAGAAAGCGGGCAAAGGACGCAAGAGCCTTGACAGAGCAAATAAAAAAGATGCCAGGGTTGTATGTGCAAAAATTTTAAAAAAATTGTAAATCGTCGACAGCAGGGTTCGAACCTGCGCGGGCGGAGCCCAACAGATTTCAAGTCTGTCTCCTTAACCACTCGGACATATCGACTTGGCGAGAGAACCAGATATAAAAATATAAAATAAATTTTTTATTTACTTCATCCCACATACAAACATTTAAATCTCCCGCTATGGACCGTTAGCCGGCCCCAGCCCAACCCATTACTAGCACTACTAATGTATACTCTCAGACATGGTAATTTCTACGTTAAAAAAAGCTATGGTACTTCTTTGACTGTGCTGGCTAATAGTAAATTTTATCATTTCAGGATGAAGTCATAAGAAAAGGAAAACATAGTTATTATTTATTAGGGCTAATTAGTCCATTTAAATCATTTTTACTTTTTCAACCTAAATAAGAAAAGGCTCAAGGATTTTTTTCAAATTTTTTCTGTCTTCATTTGATAATATCTATATTTTCTGAATCTGCAGACCACTAGTACTACAATTTATTCTACATGTAACTCAATTAACTCCAGAATCTACATAAAATTCATACTCAAGTAAACGGAGCAATAACACACAAAAAGTTTACCTCCACAAACTCACATTTATTGACCATTATATTGTTGTCATCCTGAAGGACAAGTCCCATAAACATTATTCAATATCATTCTCAAAGTTTCAACTGAAACTGATGAAGTATATGCTAAGAGCCAGCAAAGCAAACGCAAATTCGCCGTTGAATTACCGTCCTACAGGAGGGGCAGTCCTTCATGCCCCGCTTCTCATGGAGGTCATTGCATTCTTTGCAAACAACTTGGTGTGCGCATGGGAGGAAAACGACAGCCATCTCTTCAGACAAGCACATCACACATTCCCTTTCACGCTGTAGATCCTCATCTTCTGTTTCTTGGAAGTCGATGATCTTGGTATTGAACTGTCCATTTCTGCCTTTGCTTCCATCCCTAAGGCGTGAGGCATAGCTACGGTCCACCATGCCCCGTTTCAGTGCAGCAATCTTTGAAGAATCGATTGATACCCGCATACGAGCAATCTGTTTCTCAAGCTTCCCAACTTCATCCTTGTACCGTTGTGTATCATTTATTGCTTTAAAACTCAGCTCATTTTCCTTTGATTTGCCAGAAGCCTCAATCTGTTGCCTTTCTTTTCTTAGGATGCTGGCCTGTGCGACTGCTTCATCTTTCAGACTTTCTTCCTGTCTCCACCTAGCCTGTTTTTTTTTTTTTTTTTTTGTTTTTTTGCCATGATGCAACACCACATAAGAAAATAGATCGCCAGAATGGTTAATGCCATAATCAACACATAGAAGACAGTTAAATGACTTTTGCAACTGAAAAATGATAAAAAAATAGCATTAAGACTTTTTAGGTAAACAACCTTGTCAAAGAGTTGAACAACATGGATGAAAAGCTTTATATGCACATGATACAATATTTAGATATGCCTTTGATTTCTATTTTCTGCAGATTGGCATATCAGACTCTTGCTGACACATGGAAAGAGAGATGCACGTGACAGGTTGCAATAAATAGTCAATATAAAGAAGTTCAACTTCAATAAGGAATCAGTAGGAGAAAATGAGCATCATAGATCGAACTCATCAATACATGCAAAAGAGAAAGATGTAGGATGCACAATTAAGGTCACAATGGTGGAAACACGATCCTTGGAGATGGGAAAGCATAGGTGAAGAATGATTATATTTCCACATATTGAGTAGGCATGTGTTTAAGCTAATTATATGCTCATGGTGTTTCTATTCAGTTCTACTCTATTGTGTAGCACTATACTTGTATGATATTTTCAAATCCTATCAAATAATAATGGCCACATAAATTGATCTAAGGTGAAACCTTCATATTCAGAGAAATCCTGTTGCTTGAGATAAATCCTGAGTACAAAGAAATCCACATGAAATGCAGAAAAAGCTACATTTAGCTCCTAGAAGCAATAAACAAATTTAAACATACTAAAGCCGTGCATACAAAATAATTACCTCAAGTTTTTCTAGGTAATCTTTCTCCTGTTCAAGTGACAGCTTCAGCTGAGACATCTTTCGCTTTTCACTTGCTAGCTCCTCTTGCAACAATGCCATTTCTCTTTCCCATACCTGAGACTTTTTATGCGCCTCCATCTCCCTCTTAGAAACTTCATGACAACCAGCTGCTGATTGTGCAGCCTGTAACTTGGCAACCTCCATCTGTCGCTTCAGCTCAAAATTCTCAACTTCAAGCCTGAGCATAGCCTCATTGGCCCGATCAACTTGACCACCAGCTTTTGACAATGCATTCTCCATTTCTGATAGCTTCTTAATGGTGTTCTCTTCCAGGGATTGCTTCTCCTTTCTGAGACGGACCAATTCCTCTTTCTCTTGCCTCAAGGTCTGGAGCTCGGTCTTGTCTTTCCCAAGCCTCCGAGCAGCCTGCATCACCTTCTGTTGGGCCCAGTCATTCCACTCCTGAAGCTGGGCCTGTAGCTCTCGCACACAAGGGACTAACTTTAGCAGCTCTTCATCCTTGTTATCTTGAAGGGCCAAATGCTCATACATGCCATTCGATGAGATGCTGGCAGGACTGCTGTAAGTGACAGCCTCAACACAACAGTTAGGTGTCATGCTGAAATTGGGGGCATTTGCAGATGGTAGTGATAAAGAAAGTTCAGTGTTTGCAAGAGTTAATGGAGATGGATTACTAACATTTCCCATGTTATATGACAAACTAGCAGATGAGTCCGAACTTAATGAAAGATTAGCCATTGCATCTAGTTGTGGTCTGGTTGTCCCAACGGCTTTGCTTATCTTCAATGAGGCACTCTTCAAATTTATGCTTGCCGAATCTGGAAGAGACTTGCATTTCTTATCTAGCATTAAACCACCAAAACCATTATGTTTTCCTGCCCTCAATGCTGATTTGGTGAATGCACGATAATTCTTCTCAAAGTGAAGTGATTTTTGCCGAAGGATAGAATCTCTCTTGACACTAGCATGACCTTTCCTACTGCTAATAGGCTTCTGTTCTGTAAGAGATGATTGATGTATGGATAAAGAGGAGAAATTCTGCACAATGTGATCAGGTGAATCTATTGGATTCTCCTTTACAGGATGAAAATTTCTGAACCCACTATGTACCCGGCTTGAGGCTGAGAACCTCCCATATGCTTGAGATACAGATAGAGTAGTTGATTCTTCTACCACAAGAGAAGATGAAGCAATTTTGCTCTCTTTCCAAAGGTTAGGATTTGGAATTGTATTATGCCCATTGCTAGATGCTGCAAACCTCGCAGGTGGCATATCTGATATTTGATACTGACTACTCCGAGGAAAAGATAATGACGTGTTTTGCTTATTTGAACCTGGATGATCCAATTCAGAAATTGTTGGAACAGGTGAATTGTTTGAGCTGCACTCCAAGTTTGTCAGGTGTATTGTAGAGCCACCAGGGGCTTCATCATTGCCCATACTGTTCAAAAGGTCACCCTCCACAGTGCATGCACGGGAGACATCCAAATCACAAATAAGCAAACACCACATAGCATCACCTGTGCTGAAGAATGGTTGGACCTCCCTAAGGACAGATACCATGTCCATTAACATACTCCTCTCCAACTTCTGCAAATCCTCATTGAAGCTCTCTTTCAGAGACGAATCCACCTGCTGCCCACTTTTCAAGCATGCCAATGCCTTGTCTGCAATGTTAGAAACGAAGTCCTTAAACCCATAGCATATACCCAAGCTCAACACAGCATTTGAGGCAACCTCCTCGGAATACCCATGAGAAGCAACCTTCCTAATTGCACTCTTAAAGATCATATCCAAATTACTCAACAACATCACCTCAAGCTGAGCCTCGGTGAGGTTACCCCAATCGGCATCTTGGAATTCATTCAAATCTAATTCCTCCCCAGGGGCATATGCAAGAGTTCTGCACAAATCACAAACACCTGAATGGTGTTCAAGGTTTGGATTATCCAAACCCTTACCCAAGGAGGATAAGTCATATCCAGAGCATTCAATTTGCATAGGAGGGAGCATATCCAGTTCCGATGGAGGAGGTTCGGCTCCAAACTTTCTCTTGTTCCTACTTCCCCTCTCTTGAATAGTAATAGAGGAAGGAAGCGGGCTACTGCCCCTAGCAACCATTGTCGCCATCCTATTTACGAGTCCTTCAAGGCAAGTCTCTCCTAATCACAAATAAATTCAATACCATTAATGCAATATCAGCGGAGGGCAATAATTACCACTGATCGCCGAAATCAGAGATGGGAGGCGTACGTACATATAAGAATCCAAATTGCTACAGAAATCAAAACTATGAGGGTTACAAATCAAAAGAATGCATCTTTCCCAAGCCAACCCCGTGCATCAAGACTGTGCACTTGCTCAACATTGAACCAACAAAACCCAAAGAAACAAGATAATGATTTCAAAGGGACAAAGAAGATCATACGCAAGAAATGATCAAAAATAGTGGATTTACACGGGAAAACGAAAAAGAAGTCAACTTTTCACGAGAACACAATCGGAATGAAAAAGAATAAACTCGGCTACTGCGATAGTCACAGCAAAAGAAGCACCCAAAAGTCCGATTGTTAAAACAAATCTCGTCCAGAAATCGTGAACGGAACAATGCGATCTTTTGAAGGATTCTATAGGAAATCGAAATCAGAAAATGGATAAAAAAAAGTGGAAATTGGTTGGATCGAAGGAAGCTCACCGGAATCGAGCTGGGGATGGAAAGATCGGCCAGAGAAGGAATCGGAGACGGTCCGATGAGAAGGCGAGAGGTCCGATGAGGCTGCAGCGTTTTTGCGATGTCTTGCTGCCATTTGCCTCATGTCCCCTTGTTAACGGGTTTCCTCAGTAGACGCGGATCCGAACCCGATAATCCCGATACCCATTAAGAAGATTTTGATACCATTATTATATACCCTTCCAAATGCGCAGTTACATCTAGGGCTGTTAATCGGCTCGGGCAGCCCGAAGACCGGCCCGACTCTGTTTTGAAATCAGTCCATTTCAAAAAAAATTTCTTATAAAATTAATATTACTTATTTTATGTTATTATTAAATTAAATTATTATAAAAAATTAAATAGTTTTTCGAACTTTAAATTATTAAAACGTTAATTTTAATAAAAAAAATATTAATTTATAAAAATAAATCACTAGTCATGATCCGAATAAAACGATGCTCATGAGTTTGGGTTTAGGGTTTTCAAATTTGGGGTGGAAATGTCGCTCAGAAATCATGTTAGTACAAACTCTCTTCTAATGAAAATCGATTGTTCAATTTTTTTTTGCATTCTCTTTGATGAAAACTACGGACTCAAATGCAGATAAATTTCTAACTCAATTGGATTGAGGCCGACCATCAAAATTTGCATTTTGAAATGATATTTCAAGTAGAATATTGTAGGCAGAGGTTATGTTCAATTACCAAAATCCAAGAATTCTTTATGGTAAAAATTTCAATTACCACTGGTTCAATTGAACTTGAATAGGATTGAATATAATAAATCATTTGCTTATAACGTCAGCCCACGTCCAATTTTAATAATTGAATGCTACGTATCATCAACCACCTCCGGCCAATCTTCCTGTTCACAAGAAAAAAAAAAAAACTTCCTGCATATTGCAATATACAAAACCGTATTTACAACATCTCTGTGTGATCAAATTAGAGCCTCGCCCAACGGAAGCAGCTGCGGCAAAGGTCAACGTCAACTACACTTATATACACACCACCTCAATAGCAGCCAGCCAATTTTAAGAATGGCAAGGTCCTCGCAGTAGCACTGTAGGAAACTTCTTCAATCCTGTCAGTACCTCATTTCTGTACAGACAACCGTCCCGTAAAGGACTTCCTCAACTACCAACTCGCCCTCTACACATGCAGCATAGATGTCCTCACAGATTGCTATCAGCCTAAACAGAATTAAAACTTTGAATTTCAATACAAAAACATAAAAAGGAGCAAAAGTGCAAGCATGGATGGGCCTTTTCCCCTTCTTTAGGACAAGCCAATACGCTAGGTTGAAGCAAGGATGGTCAGTTGTAGCATCAGAGCTTATATAGGATGGTAACAGAAGTGTACTCAAGGAAAATGTGTAAGAAAAACTAATACAGAGTGCAACTAAAATTGACAAGTCCAATGAATGAGGTTCAAATTATTGATAACCCAACCACTTGAATCCAACTACCTCTCGTAGCTGATATTAGATGATCAACCTGGGACTGCTCAAAATGGTTCTGCTTTTGTCTATGCTTTAGCATATTGACATATGCATTCTTGTAGAACTGATCAACTGCTAAGGAACTGTAATTTGATCAATTTAGAAGTTGAATTATACCACATTGTAACCTGTAAGTTACTTGCATCATGTGCTTTTCTCTTCTTTGTAAGAAGTCAGATTGAAAAGCTAAATGCTATAATATTTAACAGCAATTAGTTCTTTACTGAAAAAAAGTAATTTGTTGCTGTATGGAAAAACAGATACCGGAAAGAGCCAAATGCCTCAGAAAGATTCATAAAGGTAAAGAACCATGGGTACGAGGAATGGCTGTTTAATCAAGTTGGTATTGAGATGGAAGGTTATCAAGGCCATTGTTTGTGCACCAAGTAGAACCCCACAGAGGGAACCAAATTGAATAGGGAAGAAATAAATGGAACTAAAGCAAGACAATCTTGGAAAGAAAGGATATTGATGCCATGTGAATTTAAATATGAAGTGTGAGAGATAAAACAGTCGAGCAGAGGAATACGATCAAGCATTGGATAACAATTTTCAGAATAAAGGACATCTCTGTGAAAGGGATGTTAACATTCTGTATATATTATATCCTGTCAAGAAGCCATGAGACTGATAAGTAAGAACTACAACCAATATATAAGATGTCATATACAAGGTGACAGAACCTAATGCAGACACGCATCACTGGTTGGAAATAAAAAAGCTAGCCAATGGGATAAGGAAGCACATAGTGGCACCTCAACTTGTTGGTAGTGGTTGATAAGGAAGCGGCTTAATCCAATCAACAGGCAACTCAATTGGATATTTGGAAATACATTTTTCATGGAAAAATTCTTGTCAATATCACATACTAGTCAAGAACAGTAGTGTTTCTGTTACAGTCAACACCATCCCTAATAATGTCCATCCAAGAATTATCTGTGGAGTTTTCTATGCATCTGCTACATTACATAGTAGTTGAAGAAATATAAAAGTAAATTTGAGGCAACTATGATGTGTTCTCTAAACTGCAAATACCTCTATTGGCGTTGATTGCTAATTCACAATCTATATTTGCAAGGATCTATTTATTTGAGTTTGCTTTGAAGGTATAGCTACAAGTTACGAGAAGCAGTGTTGCTAAGAAATTATAGGATAGTAAAAGAAACCAGCAATTTGAAGAAATAACTGTAAATGCTGATGCTATTTAAAAGGTTGAAAGCTTCCACAATGAAAAATGTAATTTCAACAACAAACAAATAGAAATAAATTTATTGAGTTGACTCCAATTTGCTTCATTGTTTTGCAGGTGGTATGTGTAGCTCATAAGAATATATTTACTCTCTTAGCCATTGGATTGTTTGCACTCACCCATCCAAAATCAGATAGGTTATCATTGTGTGAAACTGGCCCTAGTGACATGGGAAAGACTTGTGCTATATATAATATGTAAGGGGACAACAATCAAAAATTTACTGAGAGTCCTTGTTAGGAGCCATTCAGCAATCACAACATGAAATATGTTGGAAGTAAACAACCTTTGGAATGAAGTCAGAACATTGAAGTATGATGAAGCGACCAACAGCTAGCACAGAATTTAAGACTCTAGATGCTGAACTTGCTAAGAGTTTCATCAAGAATTCCCTCTGAAAAATTACAAGTAGCAAAGTCAGATACAAGGGGACAACTACACAACATTTTCTAGGTATAACTAACACACATAGTATCAGTAGAAATTACCATCCCTACAAGCACATATCAATGATTACATATTCAATCATTACAAAAACTTCAATTGTTTGTCCAGTGTAACTGATTGGTCACACTTGTCAGTCAGTTGCTTTATGGAGAAAAGAGAAGGAAACCATGGCCGGAGAAAGAACATTAATGGCTGCACAAGATCAACCAAACCATCATCCTCACTAATCCACTAATCCAACGAGAATGAAGAATTTCATGTGAACATTGATGTGGGACATTAAATTCCTGGACCACAGCAAATCAGTATTGTGTCCCATACTCCATCCTTCTATGTGTATAAGTCATATAAAGAACTGAATTTATGATTGTCTGTACTAAAATCTATGGCTTTTAGTCACATTTTATCTGTCGATTGATTAATTTCTTTATTCTTTTGAATGACTCTAGAATATGCAAAAGGATCTCTTTTGATCTAATGGATGTTTCTCCAAAATTTGATAGTAAAAAAACTTCTTTTAGAGGATCTTGAATCAATTATAACGAATAACTTCTTATTAAATGGTTAAACTAAATCCCAACTAAGGTAGTCATGTTTTATGCAAATCAAAAACAGAAAAATTAAAAAGATGAAAGACGAACTGGTTTAGTTATAATTAAGGTTTTAAGTTTCAGTACCCAGCGAAATTGATACGTTTTGGCCATTTTGGTTGTTTTTGCCGAAATCATTCTCATTTTGGTTTTGGCCAAAAAATTTTCTTTAGTTATTAATTGAGTGTTGATTAGAGTTTAATTATATTTTGACTTCAAATGAAAAATACGATAAAATTTTAAAAAAAATTCTCAAAAAGTTTTAAAAATTATAGAAAAATTTATAACTAATTTTACCATAAAATTAACTATTATTTTAATTAATATAAATTAATTTTGATAGTTAACTACTGATATAGCATAATTTTTTATATATTACTGTATAAAAAATAAAAAATATATAAGAAAAAGTATGAATATAATTAAAAATTTAAAATTAACATAAACAAATTTAACTTATCATTAAAATATACTTGATACATATATAATTTATTAATTATAACGTAATACAATTAATCATTATTATCATAATCATTATCAGTTGAGTTTGGAACATGTGGATGTGAAATTACAAATTCAGTACTTGGACGATTAAAATGAGCATTTGAAGATATACGAATAAAAATAACTAGTTCTACGTGATCTCATGACAGCTGTTATGAAGTATAACCATACATTAAAAGTCCAAAATAAAAATGATAATCATATTCATTGACAATACATAGTAAAAATAATCCAATAACCCATAAAAAATAAATATCATACTGTACGAAGTATCTAGAAAAAATTACGACAAGACGCTGATTGATAGCGTTAAGTAAACGTCATTGAGAAACACGATAAATTTAGTCATTTACTCTTCCACGTTCTCTTAATATCTGCTCAATTAAAACTTATCCAAGTATATTATAAGCCGAAGGTTCTACGACAGAATATAAGTTTTGGGTGAAAAATAGATAAAATTATTTTTCCTGCTTCAAGTATAACTTGATTTGAAACTTAGAGAAGAAAAACTTATTTCTTTCATGTCGTGAAAAAAATGAAGATAAGTCCTCATATTGTGATTGTTGAAAATTGATCTCACCAAATGTACTACCATTATTGCTATCACTGATATCAACAGTATTCTCCATTCTGTCAGTTTCCTCTTCTGATTCTTCGTCTAAAAAACAGCGAATAGTTTCTTGTGTCTGATGATGATTTAAGACAGATTCTTTTTTTTCTTAAATTCACTCTATTAGAGGATCATCATCTTCGAATATAACAGACAAATTGATTATCTCATCCTCTAGTGATGTTATCCTTTATAAGTTTTGAACTCTTAAATATATGTTATAATGATAGAAAATAAATTTCTCTAAATTTTCCATTTTAAATCTGTTTTCCGTCTTTGTATAAATCAATCCAAAAGTTAGCCAATTTCTCTTACATTGTAAACTTAAAACAGTTTGATTTAAAATTTTAATTGTTATCTTTATAAAATTAAATACTACATACCAACCATAAATACTTCATTATCTAACTCTAATTTTCAAAAAAATTATAAAAAATGGATATAATTTAAATTAGTAAATATGCATAATTGTAGTATTTTTCTTTTGACGTATTTTTTATTTTCTACTTTATATTTATGAATCTTGACAATTATATAATATTTCTTTTAAAACAGCTAATGATAAATCCGAATAATTATATTACGATTTCATACCAGATTACACTTGAAACAGGAAAAATAATTATATTCATTTTTCGCTCAAAACTTATATTATGTTGTAAAATGATTCCACCTTTGCCTTATGACATACTTGTACAAACTTTAATTCAACAGACATTAAAGAATGTGAAAGAATAAATGATCAAATTTATCGTATTTCTCAACAACGTTCACTTAACATCATCAATCAGCGTTTTGTTGTATTTATTAGATTACTTTTATTATGTGTTGTCGTGATTATCATTTTCATTTTGGACTTTTAATGTATGATTATATTTCAAAATTGCTGCCACAAGATCGCGCAATACTAATTGTTTTTTCTCGTATGCCTGCAAATACTCGTCTGAATCATTCAGGTACTGAATTTGTAATTTCACACCTATATGTTCTCAACTCAACTAATAATGATTATGATGATGATGATGATTAGTTGTATTACGTTATAATTAATAAATTATGTATGTGTAAAATATATTTTAACGATAAATTAAATTTACTTATGTTAATTTTTAACTTTTAATCATATTCATATTATTTCTTGTATATTTTCTATTTTTTATATAGTAATATATAAAAAATAAATTATATCAGTGGTTAACTATTAAAATTAATCTAAATTAATTAATATAATATTTAATCTTATGGTAAAATTAGTTATAAATTTTTTTATAATTTTTACACTTTTTTTAGAATTTTTTCAAAATTTTATCGTATTTTTAATTTAAAATTAAAATACAGTCAAAATATAGTCAAACTTTGGTCAACACATAATTAATAACTAAAGAAAATTTTTTAGCTAAAACCAAAATGACCGAAATATATCGATTTCGCTAGATACCGAAACTGAAGCTGAAACCAAAATTTAAAACCTTGATTAGTAGTATTGTGAGAGTTACGGTTAAGGACGTGTAAATCCTATATAGAATTGTAAATGGGATGATGTGCACAAACAGATCTATGCAAACGCTAATAAGTTTAGTGCCTTGCCACTCATGTTCAATAAATTGTTCTGTTAGAGACCTCGGTGAAATCAATTCTACATGAATGCCAGAAGACCCGTAGGCAAGAAAAAGCATGTCATAAGGATGACTAGCAGGCACTGAAATTTATACAGGTTTATGGTTTAGATGATTTTGACCCTTAAACTCTACAATCCAGTCTAAGTACTAATGACATTCGTCACATCATTCTTGAACTAAGCGTGAGAACTTCCGATACAATGTGGCACAACAAAACCATTGATAAGTGAACAATCTTGATGCATCAGAGATTCATTGCAAGATAGCACTAAGTTTAGATGTAGCTTAACGAAGAACAAGAACAAGCTGTTCAAGATTCAAGAAGAGCGTCCAATTCTAGACGATCTTGATGCTTTCCACTAATCTAAGAACCCAAAATACTCCAATAAAACAGAAGAAGCTGTTTAAGATTGAAGAAGATGGGGTGAGAGCAACGAAGTACCTGCCACAAGCAGCAGTGGCAGCACGAACCGCCCAAGAAGAGTCCCCATTCGTCGTCCTCTTAGCACCGCGACTTATTCACCTCGGCGAACCCGAATCCGCCGGTGAGTTCTCCGATTTTCGCCTGAAAATCAAAATCCATGTCGATCTCCACAGCGATCAAATCCCAGGAGGCCAGAAAGAAAACTTTCCAAGAATTAAAAGAGAGAAAGGGCCCTTTGAACGGATTGCCGGGGTTAGGGATCTCTCGGCCTCTTGTTCTTCAATTTGTTGTAGATCGATCTGATCGATGGAGTGCGTCCGCGGTCGCCGGCTGGCCTGCGGTGCTCCTGGTGGTTTTTATAGGCCGACTCGCTTGAGAACGGCTGCCGTCTGCTCATCCGCGGTTCTTGGAGTTGTTTTTATCCAGGTCGAAATCATTTGCTCCCAGCAGCTTCCGGTCACGCGGATCCGAGAGTCAACAAGTCTTTTGATGGAACACTAAACGGGCCAATAAAAATGCTGCTGGCCCTGGCCCATTAAAAATCAGACTCAACCACAAAAATCATCCGGAAAGACGGTGTTTCCTACAAATTAGCCATAAAGAATCTCTCCCCGCTATCCTCCCGGCCACCGCGCTCATATCCTCCTCCATCTTCGCCCTCCCCACTCGGCCAAAACATCGAACTTTTGACCGGCAACTCCACCATGAAATCCATGGCGCACACCGGCATCGCCAAGCTCAGCTTCCTCAACCCCAGCCATTTCAAAAACCACCCTTCCGTCTTCTACCCCCGGATGCAGCTGACTAAGCCCTACTCCGCCCCCCGCCGAACCCACCGCCCGCTGGTCCCCTCCCCATCCCACCTCTACGCGCGCCCCAGCCTCCAGCAGATGAAGGAGGAGCGCGCCGCCAACCGCGCCCTCGTCTACGACTTCCTCCGCGGGATCGGCATCGTCCCCAACGAACTCGACGGCCTGGAACTCCCCGTCACCGTCGACGTCATGCGCGAGCGAGTCGACTTCCTCCATTCGCTCGGCCTCACTGTCGAAGACATCAACAACTACCCTCTCGTCCTCGGCTGCAGCGTCAAGAAGAACATGATCCCCGTCCTCGACTACCTTGGCAAGCTTGGCGTCCGTAAGTCCACCTTCACCCAGTTCCTTCGCCGCTACCCGCAGGTGCTGCACGCCAGCGTCGTCGTCGATCTCGCACCGGTCGTCAAGTACCTACAGGGCATGGATATCAAGCCCCACGACGTTCCTCGGGTGCTGGAGAGGTACCCGGAGCTGCTCGGGTTCAAGCTGGAGGGCACAATGAGCACTTCGGTGGCGTATCTGGTGGGGATTGGTGCCGGGAGGAGAGAAGTGGGCGGGATGCTCACTCGGTATCCGGAGCTACTCGGGATGCGGGTGGGCAGAGTGATCAAGCCTTTCGTCGAACACCTTGAGAGCATTGGATTGCCAAGGCTTGCAGTGGCGAGATTGATCGAAAGAAGGCCTCACATCCTCGGATTCGCATTGGTGACCCAAGTGAAGCCTAGTGTTGAAGCTCTTCTCGAGTGTGGCGTGCGGCAGGA
Organism: Trichopus zeylanicus subsp. travancoricus; assembly: GCA_005019695.1. Classification (NCBI taxonomy): domain Eukaryota; kingdom Viridiplantae; phylum Streptophyta; class Magnoliopsida; order Dioscoreales; family Dioscoreaceae; genus Trichopus; species Trichopus zeylanicus. Next base: position 312,474 of record RXID01014353.1, read on the forward strand.
GGCGCTGCCTTCGGTGGTCGCTCAGTATCCGGATATTCTCGGGTTGGAGTTGAAGGAGAAGCTCCCTTTGCAACGGAGCTTGTTCGAAAGCAGCGTTCTTGTCGGCCGCGAGGACTTTCCAAGGGTCATAGAGAAGATGCCTCAAGTTGTTAGCCTCGGTCGCACTGCTGTACTGAAGCATGTTGATTTCCTCAGGGGATGCGGATTCTTGTTGACGCAGGTGAGCAGCATGGTCGTCCGCTGCCCGCAGTTGCTCGCATTGAATTTGGATATCATGAAGATGAACTTTGAGTACTTTCAGACAGAGATGGAGAGGGATTTAGAGGATCTAGTAGCATTTCCTGCGTTTTTCACTTACGGTCTTGCGTCTACTATAAGGCCCAGGCATCAGATGATAGCCGAGAAGGGGCTCAAGTGCTCTCTGGGGTGGATGCTTAATTGTGCTGATGCCAAGTTCCAAGAGCGCATGAGCTATGAATCCATTGGTGTTGAGGAAATGGAGGAGGAATCGTCTTTCAATATGAAGACATTATTAGAACCAAGGGAGGAAGATGATTCAGATTGTGCAGATGAAATTGATGATGAAGAGGAAAGTGATGACGATGATGAATATCTATGACTACGGCTGTGTTCAAATGCGACTTTCTCCACTGTCCACTCAGTGTGTCTTCTCACAAGAAGTTGGTTGCATTGTAGGATTAACCACATTGTTAAGATTTCAATGTTAAAAATGTTTTTAAGTGTTTCTGCCAACTTATATGCGTACATGTCTGAATTGTTCTGACTCAGTGTAGAAAAAATAGATTGTAAAATGCTTTCTTTTCAATTTTGGCTATAATTTTCTATCATATTCAGATTATAAGCATTGCAGGCGAGATTTCTTGGAATGCAAAGATTTATGTCTTGATATCCTAGAGAATGTGAAGAAACTCACGTGTGATTTCCAGCTTGTGTCTTATTGCTGTCAAAGATGAGATATTTTTTTTTTTATTTTTGCATCTATTGTTTTCAGATGTTGAGACAAGTAGATGTCACGAATTGAGTTATACTCTTGTTCAGTCCAAGTATCCTATTCTCTTTGCTTTGCTGGATGACATTTTATACATCGGAACACTCAATATATTGCCATGTTTGCAGACGTTGAAGTGGATGGTGTGTCCAAAATGTAAGTATCATTTTCAGTGCAATCCATATTGACGAATATCTCGTTTGACTAACTACTGCTGCAATCATCTATTTCTGTTTGTATTTCTGCTTATAATTAAACTTGATTCTCTTCTTCAGTATGTTGAGCTTCTAAAGCAGTGGCCTTCAATTCCTATTAAAATTTTTCACATCATATGCGTTGTGTATAATGTATTGTAATCCTTGCTCTCTTTTCTCTTTGGTTTTGAATCAGAAAACATTTTTCCATATTGTTCTAGTGTTATGCTTACATTTTTTTATACTTGAACAAAATACTTCTGATGAAAATTCAGAAGTTCTAATATTATTAAGAAAAAAAAAAATTTACATCAAAGGCCTTTCAAATTTTTAGCTATAATGTCACAAATTAATCATACTATGCAGTCCTTGCAATTCAAGCATTAATCAATTCCATTCTCCAAGTTGTTGTCTTCCTCCTCAGAAGAAGAGTCCTTGAGGCCGTCGAAGAAGCCAGTGAGGCTCCAAGCGCAGTCTTCAATCCAGCTCCCCCGCTGCGCGGTGGCGCGCCACTGCTGGTCGGCGATCATCTCTGGCGAAAGCCCCCACTCGACGAGCTCCTCCACCGTATGATGTATTGCCAGGCTGTAGTCCCCGCTCGGCCCCAGCTGCATCACCCGGAAATCGCAGTTGCCCGGATTGTTCAGCCTCTCGAACTCCTCCACCGTCCATTTGAACCACTTCATCAGGAAAGCCCTGATCGTCACCCCGTGCGATACGATCACCAGGTTCACCTCGCTCCTTTCGTCCTGCTCCAGCCTCCTCATGTCGATGTCCCTCCACATCGACTCCATGAAGCCTGTGGGATCCCCAAAATTAGGGCTTTTATAATTTTCGAGGCTAAAGAGGGGTCTTTGGCGAGGACAAATCTTACTGGCGACGCGGTCGAAGATGTCGGCGGTGGACTCGCCATCGGGGAAGCGGAAGAAGAAGCGGCCGAAGCGCTCGCGGGTCTCCTTGATGGCGCGCATGCGGTCCTCAATCTGGAAGTTGCCGAAGTCCTGCTCGCGGACGCGGCACTCCTCCCGCACGCCGAGAATGCGCCGCTTGGAGAAGGCGCGGCCGATCTCTCGGAGAGTGGAGCGGGTGCGCTCGTAGGGGGAGACGTAGAAGTAGACCTTCCAGTTGGCGGCGCGGCACTCGTCTGATACGACGCGGCGGATGCGTCGGCCGACGGCGCGGCCCTGTTCGAGACCAAGAGGGGTGAGGGGGATGCGGTAGTCGGGGGTGGTGGTGTAGGCGGACATGTCGATGTTGCCCAGGCTCTCGCCGTGCCGGACCAGGATGATCCGCTTCGGGAGCCGCCTCTGGCTCGCGGTCTCTGCCGGAGACCTGCTGCGATTCATCGCCATTGATTGCCAAGGTTTGAGCTTTGGGTTGTGGATTATATTATGGATAGTTCTCAACGCCGTTGAAAGGGAGCAACTTGGTATCGGGCGGTGGCCACCGCCATGGGTGCTCGAATTCAACCTTTCTAGATTGCTTTCTTGTGCTGCTGGATTAGCTTTGCTTGGAAGAAATAAGATGGGATCGACGACCGGGTGTGGAGAGGAAGAAGCCAAAGGAAGCGGAATTCAGTATCAGGGTCGGGTGCGTTTCGCATCATTGTGATTAATTTATTATTAAAATATTAAAATAAATTATCATATTATTTTATATTTATTTATTTATATTTTAACAGAAAATATATTTAATAATATAAAAAATCAATAAATATTTAAATTATTTATTAATTTGGTTAGTATTTAAATATTAAAAATTTAATTAAATTATTTTTTTGAATTTGAATTTGATTTTTTACTTATTATTTCTGCAGGACCAGCTAACAATTTTGAGCGAAGTTACGGAGGAAAAAAGGAAAATTAAGAATAAGAGCCCTTCCATCTCAATTACTTTCGGTTTTTTGCATATACCTCCCCCACTCTTTTATATTTGCGTTTAGCCGTATCTTTCTATACCCGCACGGAGGTTTAGTTCGGGTCAAGCTTAACCATAGAAGGAAAATGTGAGTCTTTTTTTCAGAATAAGAAGGCTCAGAGGGGCATTTATAATCAACTTCGTCCAATTCTAATCATCCACAATTAATTAAGTTTTGATTTATTCATATTCGGAAGATATATGAAAGATAAATATACCTACCAAGTTTATATGGAAATGTATTCTTATAGAATGATTGAATCACCATAAAAACTCTCTTTTTGTGCATATGTAATGAAAGATTGTGAAGTGAGGAAAAATTTTAAAAAATATTGCAGACTGCAAAGTAAGTTAGATTAAAAACGGGGGCTTTTATGTAAAATTATCACATAAATTTGAAATAGAGAAGGAGACGCATTGACCATTTTGTTAAGGGTTCATTGCATATAACTCCTTACAATTTTATCAAATTTTATATTTTTAAAATTTTAAAAAATTATATATAATTCATTAAAATCTTACTAAATTAAAATTTTAAAAATTACATATAATTTCTTAAAATTATATTTTTTTCATTGGATGAGAAAAGGCCAACTTCAGAAACCCACAGACCATAAACAGAGTTAATTTATAATCTTCCTGTTTGGCATGATTATAGACTTCAAATTGCTAACATTATGTTACAGAAGAAGAAAAAAAAAGCCTAAAAGGGAACCATTTACCAACATTGAACAAGGAAAGCCTGTGGAACAAGCTTGGCCGAGTTCTAAAGATTAGTTGTCTACTCTGTCCTTTGACTCTCTGAAGTCTGAAGCCACCCCATCTGGAGCCAAATCCGACCAATAAATCGTTCAAATGGAAAGTAAAGTGAGTTTTACTCTTTGGCAAAAGGAAGAGTAAATTGAGTTGGTATGCAGAAAATTAGTGATTTACCTTCCATGCGTACATTGCAAAGAAGGCAACGATATCTGCAGACCACACAACTGCGAATGACTTCCATAAGAAAGGAATCAAAATGTTGATCAATGGGATGAGGAGAAACAGATAATTTAGAGCTTCCTTCTCATTCTTTGAGCAGTCGCGTGCTCTGAGTGAAGGTATTGCTACAAAAACAGCATCAAAATTTGAGGTATGAGAATTCAAAAAGACTCAACGTGTCACAATCTCGTTCCCAACCCACATTAAATTCAAGGATTAAGTAAAAAAAACATATAAGGTCTCGCTGATCCTGAATATATATATTTCCTCTGATGCAAGATTACTGGCATATTAGAGGAAAGCTTGTATTTTCAGAGCAAGAAGTAACTCACTGAACATCCAAATAGACCACATTCCCATCAGTCTCCATATGTCCGGTTCATTTGATGGCAATACCATATTAAAAGAAAGAGCTCCTCCAAATAACATTGATGCATAGCCCTGAACTTCAAAAAGAGTGTACAAAGCAGTGCCAGGTACAGCAGGGTTCTTGGTGGCGGTCGAAGCCCGCGGTGCGAATGTTGCAGCAGTTTTTTGTACAACCTGTTGCAGATTCACTTCTAAAGATTCAGTCAAGTGGTCTCCTCTACTACTTCCATGATCAAAAATTGGAAAAAAAAAAAAAAAAAAAGAAAAAAAAAAAGAGGAAGATATGTTAAACAAGACTCATGCAAGAAAATTGAAAATAAAGGACTTGCAATTTTTCTGTAAATTGTATATCCACATCTCCAACCAAAATATTCACATTGTACACATAAAGTTTGCAACAAAAATAAGACGGAAAAAAGGCGACTTGATATATAGAAGCCCTTGAAGAAGTCAGAGAATGGTGGAATGACCTACCTTCTTGATGTCCTTGTCTATGGCGGGAGCGCCGGCGGAAGGAGGAGAAAGCTTGGTGCCGACTTGCCCGCTGGAATCCTTCCGGTCGTATTCTCCAGTTTCTTGTATTGTGGGACCGTCGACGCCATCGGGGCTCGGCTCCGCCCTGGCCCTTCTCCTCCGCCTTACGCCGGGGCCGAGTAGGGTGGCTTTGGACGGCGGGATGACGACGGAAATTCTAGAAATGGAGGGGTTGCAGGTGGTCGGCGAGATCAAAGATTGCATTTTTTTTTTTTTTCTTTTTTTGTTTTGGAGGAAGAGGAAGATGGGCTGGTGGACGAGGAACAAGAGGCTGGAAATTTTATCTATTCATTGAACCCCCTAAATTTAACGAAATTGTGAGATCTTTTGAAAAGCACCGCCTTTTGGGTAATCTGTGGCTACTGCCTATTGCTGAGTGTCTTATGGGCCTTTATTTGGGCTAATATGGGCCTGGGCTCAAAAGATTTTTTTGGATCTTTGCTCAAAAGACGAAGCTGTGCCCTGCTGACCTAGTACCCGGATTTGGATCTTCGCAAGAACATAACTTCATCCGGTCAGGTGCAACCGAACCCTATCACACTTTCCTTTACTCAATTGCCAGGGCTTGACTAACCGCCGTCCCCTCGTTCTTGACCTTGGGGCACTTCACTCGAGCCAATCAGTCTTGGCTAGCTTGGTGTCGGGAATGGAAGAACACCTGATTCACCTAACTTTCTTTCTTCTTTTTCTACGAAGCAAGGAGTGAGTCGAGGATATAGAGAAAGGCTATTCCTTTTTAGTGATATATATATATATATATATATTCCTACTAGACGGGAGTTCGACTACTGTGAAAATTCGAAGTTTAAACCTCTTCCCTGGAAACTAGTGGACCACTAGTGGTTCGACAAGTTCATTGTAGTTCTTGTTTCTTCCTTTCAATAAATTTCCATCTACTATAGAAGAATAAAAAAAAAAGAAGGCCTCTTGATGATAGCCAAGGAAAAATAAGGAAGCCTAGATTGACGAGTACCTTTAGGGAACCAAATGATGGTAGGCATAGCAGCAGTGATTCCTTGTGTCTTGCTCTATCTTAGGCAAACCCTAAGCAGAGGCCTTCAGCTAGATCAGGCACAAAAAGAAAGACATGGGGGGCGATGTGAGGGCTCACTGCAAAAAAATCAAAGGCTGGAGCAAAGGAAACATGATGGCGTCCATGCTTGCAAATCCACGCCTGGAACAGAACAGCAGCCAGCCAGCAACAGCATGAATGAGAGATAGAGAGAGAGAGACAGAGAGGACAATCTCCTCCTTGAAGTTAGAAGCAAGCAGGTGATTCTTGTACATGGACCCATCACTCACGTGTTCCTAGTTATCAGTGATCATTAGCTAGATGCATGCAGGAGGTGACACATGCCTCGGTGCACATTTTATACTCAAATAAAAAAAGAGAGCTTTCTCTGCTTGCTGGGCTAAGTCATTACTGTTCAAGAAAATCTGGGTCCTTGTTTGGGTGATGTAATGCACATGATAGGATGATGTAAATCACTTGTGCCACTTATTTGTTTATCGCCATTTACCAAGAGAAATTTCTTTCTTTCTTTTGAGGATAATCTCCGTATTAACAAGGGTGTAGAATGCAATTTACATACTTGTGTCGGGTGAATATGCAAAAGTTTCCATCCATAAGCTTCGCTTGCCGTGCCCAAGAAGGGACAAAAAAAGTGCATTAACAAGGACAAATGAGGTTAACCAATTAAGGCAAACTAAGCGGAGCTGGGATTCGGCGCTAGCTGTCGAGGGACCAAGGCATCTGAGCGGCGGTGGGATCGGAGTGCGACCCAATCAGATTTCGAGTTCGTGGCCGAACCACAATTGGAATTGAATTTGGCTGTGTGCACAATGAATGGTGATGATGATGATCGAGTATCGATCTCGAGAGGATGCAATGGGATGGACACGCGCGATGAATGATGCGCACGTGGAATGATGCGCTCGGGCGCGTGGGCTTCGAGAGAGATATCCGGCCGCACGAGTCATCATAAGGGCTCGCGCCCTCCGAGAGCCCGATACGGACCACCCCACTCGAAAATCTGACCCGACCCAAAACCGACACCGTCGTGATTTATCTTCATCCGAAACCCACTAAGTGAGGGAGTAGTATGAGTTGGGCGTACTTTTTGTACTCGAGGTTGTTTTTTACGCGAACGATATGATGAACACGCGAGAGTTTTCTCCTCTCCACTTCCGAGCTGTAAGAGCCAACAGCAACCAGAGAATTTGGAGCACCAAAAACGCACCCAAAATCGCACGCCTGCACGGGGGCCCGTGCTCATCCCGCTTCGGACCAAGTACAGCGCAGCCAGCCAGGAGTCAGTCCATGTACATGCTCGTACACCGCCGCGCGGCAACGCGTGTTTGCGTGCTCCCGCTCACTCGCGCAGCAGGCAGCAGCAGCAGCAGCTGCCGCTCAGTGCGCGCTAGAGTGCTGGGTGCTCCAGCTCGTTTCTCCTCAGTGCGCGCATGCTCCCAGCAACCTCGCTGTATGGCGGCTCAAATGCAACTTTGGGTTTTGGATTCTGGATTGGATCCTTTCGGAGTGGGAGTTGCGTGGGACCCGCTTGTCCGTGATCTGGCATCCGAATGAGTGGCGGCTCGCCTTGTCGGGTCCGAACCCTATCGGTGGAGGCCGTTGGCGATGATAACGCAATCGGCCCGAACTTTAGTTCGAGTTAAGAAGAGTCTGATCGGATCGCATGGTATGTGGCTAACCGTAGCTTCAATCGTAGCCATGCTGAAGCGTGTTTTCATTTTTTATTTCTTTCTCGAGCCGCGCCCAATCATGCCTCGTAATCGGCATTCAATTGAGAATTATCCTAAAAACCATTTTGATTCGGACGCACAAGGTCGATTCGATCAAGTAATGCTTGGACCGGATCGGGCGGTCAAAGAAGCCGGCGAGTTGGGGGGATGATTAGAGATTGAGTCGATCGATACATTGAGGCTTTTCATTAAGATTTTGTCTGGGTTAATCATTTGGCTTAAGACCAAACACTTGCTTAAAAAATAGCGATTAACTTTGACTGCTAGTAGTAGGTATTAAGTAACGTCAAACGGATGTCGTGGTACGCGTGAAGCCAGGTGCACCTTATCGTGGTCCATCGGATCATGGCCCATGACTGTCCGACAGCTGTAAAAAGGTTGGACCGCGCTTCTCTGGCGTTGCTTGATTGGCTGTCAGATGGAAGGCCTGCACGAATCAAAAGCTGTCAGCGTGCCACGTCATCAGTTGACGCGCTGATTGGTTTAGGTAAACCCATTTTTAAGGATCAAATTTGTTTACAATTATAAAAAATACAACATTAATGATTTCATATCAAAGCACACGTGCGATTTTGCATCAGAAGCGAGTGTTTTGGTGGCGCGTGGGAGATCACAGAGCGGCCGCTCTAATTCTAATTTTCAAAAACGGTAAAAGCATCATAAGATTAAAACCCAATTAATACAGAGTATGTGCAACAATGTCACTCAGCATCTTTCATTCTGAGTGTCTTGACTTGACTTGGAGTAGCCCACACATTAGAAGCCATGCTAGGCTAGCTAATCCACAACACTTGGAAGTAGCCCGCACGAAGATCGAGTTGAATTTGCTCCACTAGATTGACACAAACACTAGTGTCCAGCTTGGATGCTCAAAAGCTAACCGGAAACAAGCGATTAAACAACTCTTTCCACAAAATCTAATTCCTCCTTCCCATTCACTTTTCTATATCCTATCATATATCTCCATCGAATTTCGGTTGGAGGAGCAAAAGTTTGATTCTTAGGTGTATTTTTATATGTATTTTTGACAAATTTTGTTTGTCGGAGCAGCGCTCTACGCCCTCTCTCTCTCGTCTACTGCCTAATCCGTTGAGCTTTTTTCTTGTCTCTTCGTCCTCCCCCCTCCTCGAATTCCTTACACAGCTCCATCTCTTCCCTTTCTTTTTTCCTGGCCCTCTCCTTCGTTTCGATCTCGACTAAACCTCAAACTCTCTCACCGGCGTAATTCGATCAGAATTTGCACTCTCTTCTTCTTCTCTATTCTCGACGGAGACCAATTGAGGAGCTCATTTCAAAGGAGAGCCGATGGGACAAGAGAACAGAGCGGGAGACGAAGGGGAAGGGGCAAACGAGATGGTGAACAAGGAGAACAAGGGGAATGCCATTATTTACTAACTAGCGTTATGAACCTACAAACAACCATCATTTTAAAAAATAATTCACATAAGAACTTGAATAGTAGACTCGACAATCTAATTTGAGATTTAGTTAATTGTTAGATAGAATTGTATATATTTAATTATCCTCTCTAAGCTATGCAAATGCGACTTTATCAACGAAACTTCATCTCAAAATTCATTATCAGACACTGGGAAAATAGCCTTTATAGTTAATATGATCCTAGATTTTACAACTCACAGACACCTGCTTATGAACTCATTCATCATCAATATTTTCTTTAGTGTGTATAACAAATCATTATGCATTATCCATTTTAATAAATAAAAATGAAAGCATTCAAATGGATTCAGGATTTCGATCCAATTTAGAAAACAACAATAACAAAACGAAAAAAATGAAGAGGAATCAGAGATCAAGAGGTATTGAGGGCCTCGCACTGGATTTCCTCGAAGGGGACGGGGTATAGGAGGTCAAGGTAGTCGACCGGCTTCTGGGCAAGGGCCTTCTCCTCTGGCTTCGGCAGTAGCGCTACAGCGGCGGGGAAGCAGCGGCGTGGCTCATGATGGACCCCATCGCTGTCTCTGGCGGTGATCGGTGCCCGATCGGCGGGGGTGAAATCAGGCGTGCTAGAAGCCGAAGAAAGCAAGGAAGGCCTCAAGGCGGCTGAACGCGGCGGCGAGAGTTGTCAACGGGGACAAGAAGGGGCGGGTGGTCACCGCTAATGGGAGCCGGCTGGAGCTCGGGATCGACGGCCATCACAATGGGTTTTAGGATTTGTGAGATCCGGAGAAAATGACATATTTAAAAGAAGCTCGAGGGTAAAATAATCCAAAAATAATTTTAACCGGATCAACAGCCAAACACTAAAATTTTGACTTTGATCCTGACCTTGATACAGAACCAAACGGTGTTGTTCCATCCTTCTCACCCCTCTACCTCCACCACCAACATTGTGTGCGTGGGCTGTGTTATCGCTTGTTTCCCCCCCCCACCCCCCCCACCCAAAAAAAAAACCCACCCCAAGCTCAACCAATAATTAGGGTTGTGCACTTTCGATTCAAAACGAATAAACCCGACTAAACGGAAACCAAATAACCGATTCAGTTCAAATTATTCAGTTTTCGGTTTTAGTTTGGTTTTAAAAAAATAAAAAATTTTAAAATTCGGTTTTTAGTTTTGGTTTTTGATTTTGGAAAACTGTAAAAACCAAACGAAACCGAATTACATATTATATATAAATACATAATATTGATTTTGATTTTTATTTTTTATTTTAATTTAAATATAATTAAATTTAAACTGAAAAAATAAAATTTGTTTAAATTTTCGGTTTTCGGTTTAAACTGAACCAAACCGAAATATTTCGGTTTGATTCGGATTCCATTTGTATAATATTCAATTCGGTTCAATTTTTTATTTTAAAAATTTTAAAATTTTAATTTAATTTATTTGGTTGGATTGGATTCGATTTTAAATCTAATGCACAGCACTACCAAATAACTCCATCCCCTTCTCTTCTCTCCTCTCTCCTCTCACAGTAAATTACCTTCATCTCCTTCCTCTCCATTTTGCCTGCAATCATTGTTCTTGGTAGCCTCACCCGCATGCCACACATCCCTTCTCCACCTCCTCTTATAAATTCCCCTCCCATCCCTTCTCCATCCCACCCTTTCTCCTCCTACCCGCTGTGTTTTCTTCTTGAACATGGCTATGTCAGTCTTTGAAGGCTTTGAGAAGCGCCTGGAGCTCCACTTCTCCGGCGACGACCCTCTCGGCCTCCGCCGCCTTGACATCAATGCGCTGGAACAAATCCTCCACGCCGTCCAGTGCAGCATCGTCTCCGCTCTTGCCAACCGCCATTTCGACTCCTACGTTCTATCTGAATCCAGCCTCTTCGTTTATCCTTACAAGATTATCATCAAGACTTGCGGAACCACGCAGCTCTTGAAGTCCATCCCTCACCTTCTAGCCCATGCTAGCTACATTGGTCTCCGCCTCCGCTGCTGCCGCTACACTCGCGGCTGCTTCATCTTCCCTAAGGCGCAGACTTTCCCGCACACCAGCTTCGCCGAAGAGGTCCTCTTCTTGAAGGAGAGCTTGCCCGGTGGTCTTTGTTATCGGAAGGCTCGTATTTTCCCTTCCATGACTTCTCACTCCTGGCACGTTTATACTGCCAGTGATTCTTCGGCGGCGGTCGGTGGCGCGCTCACTGTTGAAGTGTGTATGACTGAGCTCGATCGGGTTTTGGCACAGCAGTTTTATTGGCAGAAGGAGGACTTCGGAGCCACCTGCAGCGAAACAGCCAAGAAGATGACGGCGTCGTCGGGGATCGCCGCCATAAATAGGCGAGCGCTTATCTGTGACTTCGCCTTCGAGCCGTGTGGCTATTCAATGAACGGCCTCGACCAGGACCGGTACTCGACGATCCACGTGACGCCGGAGGACGGGTTCAGCTACGCAAGCTTCGAGTGCGTTGCCAACTCCGCCGTCGAAATCGCCACCATGCTAAGGAAGACCGTGCGGGTTTTCCGCCCCGGTGTAATGTCAGTGTCCATTTGCACGTCGGACGAGATCGACGACGACGGCAATGCATGGTCGGCAACGGCTGAAGCGCTGAAGTCAGTTGGAATGAGCTGCCGGGGCGGGACCGCGGAGGAGTTCTCCGGGTCGGGGACCGTGAGTTTCCAAGTTTTCACTGCCGCTCGCCGGAAGTAGCGCCCTCGGTCGTGGGCCAATACTAGAGCATTGTTTGCTAGCCACACAAGGAACAGAAATGGTGATGTTGATGATGATGAAGACGATGATGGTGGTGGAAGCGCCATGATAAAGAACCCCACTTTGGAGTGTCACGCCTGAATGGATGGATACTAAGCATGGGAGGAGTAGTGGGGGAGGAGATTTGAGTCTCTTCTTCTTCCTTTTTTTTTTTTCTTACATATCTTTTTGTTGTTTATAAAGGGGAAAAAAGATCCAAGTGGACCTTTTTGTGTTTACTCGATAGTTTTGGCTTGTTTCGTCGTAGCTTTTATCTGCTAGGGTTTGTTTCTTTCTTCGTTGTAGATTTTTTTGCAGTGTGGCGTTTTTGCTGTTTGCCACCTTTTGATTTGGATTTGGTGGTGTGGGGGAGATATGAGAGGAAACATGCTCAAAAAGATAGTGCCACCTTGGCACGGATGGAGCCATGCACCATCGTCGGAGCAGAAGAATTAGGGTTTTGCTAGAGGGTTACTCTTGGGTTGAACTCTCCTGATCTACTACTGCTTTTGAGATAAAAGACCGTCCAGGGCACGTTCTTCTACGGAAATATCATGTTCATTCATTTTGTTTCTTAAAACATGTCCACTGGAATATCAAGATAAATGAATTAAGAATCTTTGATAAAATGTTAAACCTAATTTAAAACTATATAATAGGATCATTATAGTTTTATTTACATTTTATAAACTTATACAAGATGTAATAATTGCATTTTTATAAATATTTTTTTAATGAATTTTAACATTTTACCGGGCAGAGCCTTCCTAAGAATGAGTTTTAAAAAGAATTCCTGAGGTTATTATTCACGAGAGACATTTAGGAGGTGGAGGCCTCACTTTGACTCTCTAATTGCCGTATGCTAATTACTATTTTTGAAATTAGGAATGCTTGCAGTAACCTACGTTCGAACAAAAAAGGATTTGCTTATACTTGGATTTTAGTTGACCTACCGAATGGTCGGAATTGACTTTCTCCCAAAGTCAACGCAAGCCGCCGCAAATCCGATTCTAATGTTTTGTACCCGCACCGACCAAAGAATGAAATAATTCAACGGGAGAGCCCCCCTCTTTATTTCTGTACCTCCGGGTTTCATTCCCTCCCTCTCAGCCAATCTCCCCAAATGTGAATAATCCTATTCTAAAACATCTTCGAACCCGCTCCTGATTCCATCCCCGCTTCTTTTTTCTTCCCAACCACCACCACCTCCTCCTCCTCCTCCTCCTCCTCCTCCTTCAATCCATTCCATCATGGTCTCCTCCCCATCATCCCCTTTCGGCCGCCTCGCCTTCTGGATCATCGCCTGCCACCTCCTCCTTGACGCCCCGTATGCTGTCAGCATCCGCATCAATGTCATCCGCATGTCCTCCTCCGCCACGGTCCTCTCATTTCGTGAAGCCCCCGCCTTCCGAAATGGCGACGATTGCCCCCCAAGTGGGGCTCGTGTCGACATCGTCATGACCCTTGATGCCAACTACCTTCGGGGCACCATGGCCGCGGTACTCTCCATACTACAACACACCTCCTGCCCCGAGAACGTTGTCTACCACTTTCTTGCTTCTCGCTCAGAGCCCGACATCCTCACCACCATTCGCTCCACCTTCCCCTATCTCAACTTTCGAGTCTACCGCTTTGAGCCCCGACGAGTACGCGGCAAGATCTCCCGCTCTGTTCGTCAAGCTCTCGACCAGCCACTCAACTATGCGCGCATCTACCTCGCAGAAATACTCCCGGCCGATACACGACGAATCATCTACCTTGACTCTGATATCATTGTGGTCGACGACATACGCCAGCTTTGGGAAGTAGACCTTGAGGACAAGGTTGTTGCAGCGCCAGAGTACTGCCATACAAACTTCACCAGCTACTTCACAAATGCGTTCTGGTCGGACCCAACACTAACACGAACATTCAATGGGCGACGGCCGTGCTACTTCAACACCGGGGTGATGGTGATGGACCTCCAGAAATGGCGGGAAAGAGGGTACACGAAGAGGATGGAGGGATGGATGAGAGTGCAAAAGCAGAAGAGGATCTACCATTTGGGGTCTCTGCCGCCATTTCTGTTGGTGATGGCGGGAAACATAAAGGCAGTGGACCATAGATGGAACCAGCACGGGCTCGGAGGGGACAACTTAGAGGGAAGGTGCAGGAGTCTTCATCCAGGTCCCATAAGCCTGCTCCATTGGAGCGGGAAGGGGAAGCCCTGGTTGAGGCTGGACTCCAGGAGGCTTTGCTCGGTTGACCACTTGTGGGCTCCCTACGACCTCTATAAGTCTCCTTCAGAAGCACTTGAAGAATGAGGGCGTGGCAGGTGTTCGAGAGTGTTGATCCGGAGGAAGACTTTCTCCGTGAGGCATTCGCTGATTGGTGGGAGACAATGGCAGGGTTCTCTTTTTTGTAAGGATGGGGGATTAAACACAGGAAGAAGGACCAACCAAAAAAAAGAAAAAGAAGAAAAACTATACCATGTGAAGAACCATTGACAGTTAAATGAATTCTCCAATTGTTTTTCATAGTGATATTCTTGTTGGCTATTGTTGGTCTTTTCTATCTGTTGCAATGTTGAACACTAGCGGAAGAATGACATAATCTTAATGTACAATAACTTTCACCAAATCAATTGCATGAAAACAATGGTCTTTCAGAAGGACTTAGTAATAAAATTAGCAACATCATTTTGATAATCCAAACTTGATCACATTTAAATGCTGCTGCAAAGTGCTTGATACAGAAACTTTTTTCTGATGCCCTTACAACAACTTTATTATGTGCCATAAACATTCCTTGGGTTCTCACATGTAGGGGTTGAATATTCCTCATCATACAACAGAAAACACCAGCTCGATAGTTTCTCAGTGATTATATATATATTTGAAGCATAAATGGCACATTCCCTGTGAAACATATAAACTGCTAATTAATTTAATTACCCACCTAGGAATGCATAATAGTAACTTGGTTCCGGAATTAATGCCATGAAATTGTTGATAACACATCTAACATGCTTCAGATACTTGAACCAAGCAGCAAGTAAGATTTCAATCATGATATGCCAAAATCAATTGCAATAAGAAACACAACAGCAAGGAAAAGTTTAGCAGGTACATCAGGAGAAGTGGTATCTCAAGTCAAATAAATGCTATCAAGAACTGCAAAACCAGCAGCCACACCGCCTTCGTTGGATGAAGAAACTTTAGTTCTCATCAAGTAACCACACTGATCATTCATGATCACCTTTTCTTTATTCCTGTGAAGGGATATCCTAGATTAGTCTCATCCACTTTAGCGCATTAAAATTTGCAAGCATAAAATGGGGCTACCAATTCCATACCTAAGATAGGCTCCATAAATTCCAAGCTCAGAGATCGCATTATCTTGATGACAGATACTGTCTCGAACAAGATACGAGAGAGAGGCTGTTGGAAAAATCCGTTGCATCAAAATGTATGCAGAAAGTTCATCACTTCCTTCCTTCTGAAGTTTAATTAAGGCTTCCCTCACATCATCACCATAAATGTTGTTTCCTGAAGGTAAAAGTACAATATTGAGCAAGATAATAAGAGCAGAAAGAAGATCAAACAGAATACAACCTCCTCCTTCTCGTTGAGGTTTCAGGACAAATCGTTCGGGTCTTTCCATGGCATTTTTCACAATATCCATGTTGTCCAAACTCCACAAACCCGCAAAGCATTTCCTTAGTTTTGCAATATCATCCTTATTTTCAAGGAACCTGAATGGCAAATAAAATCTTAATAAATTAATAATTGAAGTGGAGAGAGGAACCATTGAAAAACCAGAGAAGGCGCCAATTTTTACCTTTCAAGGACATGAGGTTTTGCCAACTCTTGCTGGATCTTCTTTGTACCCACTAAGTGGTAGGATATTGATGGGCACTTGATAGCACCAGATTGTTCCATCATAAGTCTTGCTCTCCATTCCTACTTAAATATGAATACAAAATGTTCAGAAAAAAAAAGTAATCAATTAATTAACACATGAAATCCTAGTAGAAAAAAGTTAAAAAATTGGGGTGATGAAGCCCCAAGATGGCATGAAAATTAGCCAGATAACAGGAAGGAATATTGGAAAAAAAAGGACCAAAGTTGAGGTCTGATGAATAAAATGCTGCTACAAGATTCATTAGATTGTGCAAATCAGATGTCCTTCCAATATACAATTTATCTGCAGGGAGATGCAAGAAAGCTAACAAAAGAACCAACTAATTGTTACAATAAACATTCACGCAAATATACATAATTGCCATAAAAAAGCAGCCTTCTTTGAAGAAATTTAATAGCATTTAAGAGCAATGGAGGGTCATGGTTTCTTACTGATTCGGAAGGGTAATCCTTTGGTGAATATCCAGCTCTAAAATAGACTATGGCAACTGTTTGGCCACCTCTGCATGTAGTAGCCTCTAAAGAGTAATTGTTAGTGGTGAAATATTATCCAGAACTTTGGAAAAAGGTAAGAGGTAATGACCAAAAAAGCGCTCAAAAAGTCACTTCAATTGCTAGAATATGATCATAAAGAGACTAAGAAGAAAGCTCCATACATGACAAGTGTTCCATCAGGGAGAACTTGCGCTTCTGCATTGATTTCTGACAAGGTTTTGCGAATGGCTGTCACATTATGTGTGCTAGGTAGTTAAGAAATTTACACTGAAAACAGATACAAGATCAGAACGATGATTACTTTATTCGATGAATAACAAGGAATTGCCAGCTAGGAAATATTTTCAATGTTTTGAGTGGACGGAAAAGATGGAAAACATATATCAGGAAAACAATGATAAGTATGATATCTTCCTGCATCAGAGGTTGAGTTGAACAATGCTCATATTGTGGAGACGAAGAAAAAAACTTTTTCACATAATCCCTCTATGCAAATGTATTATGTAGATAGCATGTCTTGTAATGCCGCAGATATGAAGAAACCAAGTGAAAAAATAGAATGAAAGAGGAGTCTTGAGGAAATCACAGAAAGTGAAAGTGACAGTTTGCAGTCATCATCTACAGACTACACATTCCATGGTCTTGGATGAACATTCAGAATATTTAAAGGCCACTACTTGTAAAATTCCATGAGCACATGAAAACTATTGATGCTAAAATAGGGATATATCTCCTTCAGAACAGCACAAAGCCAATGCTGATCGTACATATTACGCTCTTCTGTTTGAACGACAACCAAAATCACAGCACTGGAAAAAGACATGGGGAAAACAAATTATTGAGGCTCATCATCGTCTAGGTAAGATCCTATTATCCAAGTATATGATGTTCCAACCTGGGGTTATTGAACTCGCTCCAAGTTTTAGCTAGAGCCTCTGCAAAATGACTGACAGCTGTGTTTCCCGGAACTTGCCTTGAATCCAACCCTATGTATTTCCCGTGGTGGTTAAGTATGTTCCTGCACTAACCAAAAACTTGGTAAAAGCAATGCTCTTTCTCTTGAAAAATTTACACAAAGTTTTTTGCTGTTGTTTACAATTATCTTACATGGCCTGGCAAACAAGCATTCTAGAAAGGAATTCCTATAGCCCACTATACCAGAAGAAGCGAACTGAGAAACCAAACTAGCAAATACTGAGAAGTGATCAACAGTTGATACAGCTACCTATGAAGCTCGGTCACGAGACAACTAAGACCAGGAAAAGAAGATGAAATCGTGTTGAGCTCTATTTGGTAAAGCAGGTTTGTTTCAGCATCCAGCATGTAATCAGATCGATGCAGACCCAATCGGATATCCTGATGCAATTAGGCAGACAAAGTTAGTGCTTGAATACGCTAAACAACAACATACAAACACAAATATAACTTAATTTTTATCAAGCACCGAAATTTCCAACATGCTAAATCACCTCCGTCTTATTCATTTCAAGCATCTTCGAATGAATATCCAAAAGTCTCCCAGTAAAGGCATCGACTTTCTTAGTTCTGCAACACTTGAAAGAAAAAATTAGAAAAAAAAATGTTTACTTTCTTTTTATGAAAAAGAAAAACAACAAGAAAGCCAGGGTAAAACCTGGACAAAGAATCCTGCAAGAACTTGGCGTCCAAGCTGACACGATCAACGAGCTCATTGAAGATGGGAGCCAACTCGCACGCCTGCCTCCAGAGTTCTTTCGGGAAAGCCTTGGGCAACAAGGCAAACGGAGCATGAACGAGGCCAACACCAGGAACTTTCCCCGATCTCTGCCCAACAAAAAAAGATCAGAATCTAGCAGCATAAAAGATCAGAATTAAGACTCTAGGACGGGATGATACCGGGACGCTCTTATCGCCGACGACAAGCCCGTGAAGAGAGCTCCAGACCAAAGCCTCGTAGACGAGATCATCGACGGAATCCGGCGAAAGACAGCTGCTTTCTCTGTGGGCGTCGTCGGAGTCGACGGAATTGAGGCATCGGAGGGGCGGAGGAGACGAGATTTCCATGGATTTGGTGGCCGATCGGGAGCAGAGAGGGAGGAAGATGGGGAAGGGTTTGGATGGGGAGTGGATTGCGATCGGATTGCGATGGAAGTAGGGTTTTGTGGAGAATGAGCAGGAGCGGGCAAATCCCATTTGTCGATATCTGACGGCTACCTTTGGCTCTTTATTGGCGGCGCTCACGAGCCTCCCTCGCGGGGCATTCGCGCATTCGGGACTCCGAATTGATATTTTTTTGTTGGGATAATTATTTATAAGTTTCTATAATTAATCTTAATTATGTATAATTTTTTAATTTTCAGAATTATCAATATCTCTTCATTTTCGAAAATATTTACTTATACCCTTGGTTATTATTTAATCAATTTTTTTAAAAAAAATTTCGATTTTACCCTCGATTATTTTATAATTAAATTCCTAAAAACTTATTTTTTATTATTTAACACCTCGAAATTCGGTTTTTTCAAATAACACCACGAAATTATTCCGATTTACAGAAAAGTCTCAGAAATTCGAATTTTTGTAAATACCATCCCAAAATTATTCCGATTTATAGAAAAGTCCCCGAAATTATTGCGACGGCGGCGAGGGTGGCGGCGTGCGAGTAGCGACGCCGGAGGTTGGCAGCGGGAGCGGAGGGCGGGGACGGTGTGCTGGCACGCGGGCATGGTTGTCCGCGCTTGCGTGTTGGCTCGTCGGCCTCGGCCTCGGCCTCCTTGACCAGCCCGCACTGGCGTGCCGGCCTCAGCCTCCGTCCCCGGCACGCTAGCCGGCCTCGGCTTAGACTTCCGCCCTCAGCCTCGACCTCCGTTCTTGGCTGAGAACTGAGGCCTAGGCCAGTTCGCGTGCTGCGGACGGAGGCCGAGGCCGGCGCGCCGGCATGTGGGCGTGGACTGCCTAGGCCTCCATCCCTGGCACGCGGGAGCGAACAACCACGCCCGCGTGCCGACGCGCTGGCGCGCCGGCCCCAGCCTCCGGCGTCGCCACACGCACGCCGCCACCCTCGTGGCCGTCTGCAATAATTTCGGAGACTTTTCTGTAAATCGGAATAATTTTGGGGTGGTATTTACAAAAATTCGAATTTCAGGGATTTTTCTGTAAATCAGAATAATTTCATGGTGTTATTTGAAAAAAATCGAATTTTGGGTGTTAAATAATAAAAAATAAATTTTTAGGGGTTTAATTATAAAATAACTGAGGGTAAAATCGAAATTTTTTGGAAAAATTTGATTAAATAACAGGGGCGTGGGTAAATATTTTCGAAAATGAGATGCGTGAATAATTCCAGAAATTACAGGGATTTGGACGTAATTAAAACTAATTATAGGAACTTATAAATAATTATTCCTTTCTTGTTTAGGATTTTCACATACAGCCCCTTGACAAAGAAAAATTATATTCGACTCCTATATGTTTGCAAACAGACCCTTAATATTATATTGTTTTGTTTGAAGAAAGATTAGTAAAAAGTTAAAGGGCGCGTCTAATTAGTTATTAGAGATTAACCAGACTTACTCTACGAAATGCTTGTTTACTAAGGATTTTACAAGTCATCTCTTTAATTATACGTTATTTATTCTCTTACGTCTGTATTTTTGTGAAAAACAATAATTATTTTTATACATATTTAGTTAAATATAATTAATATTTTATCAGACTGGAGTCATTACATTTTTGTAAAAGAACCAAAAATCAAGGAAACCATCTCTTCTACTGGAGGAAGCCAGCCACTTGGCCAACTAATCTGCAGCAATTGTATACGTCCGAGGGTATTGTAGAAAGCTGCACCTACTAGCTTCATCATCCATATTCCTCTAGGTGGCAATCTCCGTGTATCTTCCATCCCTGGCTTCGTTGTTATTGGCAATCTCCGTAGTCTCCGATGAGTCAGAGACAATATAGCAAGTATTCTCCCTCCACCGACGTGCTTATTTGTACTCCATGCATGCTACTATCAGCTCGCACTATTGCCAACTTGTCTCCAAGATCTTGACATCTTGCATCAGCAAAAACTCATCCTACACCTGCAAGGAAACATGAAAGATCCCTCGAAAAGGGAAAACTAAGTCATTCTCAGAGAACTAGAGGAAAAAAAAAATCATAATTATAAGAAATTTTTTTAGAGATCCCTTTGAGTAGGGTTAGGTATGAATCCCAATCAAAAACTCGTTTTTATTACGGAGAATTGTGTGTCTCTCAGCGAGCTAATGGTGGTTTGACAAGAAATAGCAAAAAAAAAAAAATTTAGGATGAATGTTATGGTTGAGTAGCACCCAGAGTTCCCCCAAACACTGAAGTAGAGTATTGTAACCACACAAGTAGTTTGAGGGAACTCAGGAGGAGACCCAACCTTTTTTACCTTGCCTTGAACACTACGCATGATCTCTGTTATTCTCCACTGCTCCACTTTTATATACATTACAGCAGGCAGGGAATATGTCATTCCTGGTTCAAATCCATAGCAGCACTGGTACACTGAACCTAGACCCCATTTGGCAGAAAGAGAATCCCGCATGGGTGGTCTCAACTTTCAGGAACTCATGAGAGATCCCAATGGCTTTCTTGTTTGTTCACTTTGTGAAAAGCCTGAGCCATGACTTGGCCATTGCCTTTGCCACAGAGAAGAGGAGTTCAGGGACATGAATCACTTCTGCATTATTAAGCCATGGATTGAGATAAGTTTCTTGCTTCAAACACAAGAAGAATGTGATTGCAACTGCTCACAGTAGAATCGAACTAGCAAAAACGGGTTTTATCTGATAGAAGCAGACTGCACATCAGAAAAAAGAACTCTAAAATTCATTATATATATATATATATATATATAAAATAGATATATATATATATATAGATATATATAATATATATATATATATATAGAGTATAATATAAAGATGAAAAAGAACAGGTAAGATAGTATGAACTGTGAAGTCAAGGAATGATGTTGCTTGTTAATATCATGTCTACAAGAAAACAACAGTTCCATCATGAGCCGATGATTCTTGAGATAATTCGACTGTTCTTTTTAGCAGCGGAAACTGAAGTTGGTTATTGGTTTTGTGCCCTGCTTTTTTCTTTTTGAGATGCCGCTCTTCATGTCACAGGCTTCCAAATATTTTGAAGTCAAACCAGTGCAGAATCTGAATTGTCAGAGCAGATTTATTATCTTTGTCCTGCGAACAAACGTGTCATAGCGTAGAATGAGAGTGAAAAATTTTGACTGCAGGCTGTCAACTGCACAAAGCTCTCCTTGTTCTTGGTCCTTTCAGATAATTCTTTGCTGGATGAGTTCTTGGTCCCTTCGTGATCCTCACAATAAGAATAAAATGAGTGACTAGCAATAAGAACTTATGAAATATAGTGTTCGCACATAAAAATAACATATAGCATATTGAAAACTAGAATTTGACAGTTCATATGATACCGGAAGAGGAACAAAAGATTCAACAACAACAACAACAACAACAAGACACATCCACATTGTCTACTGAACAAAGGAGAACACATAAAATGGAAAACAGCAGAACTTATGGATGATTCAATGGCCTCAGCTCTTGGATGAAAATTCTTCCGGGGAGAGAACCCTACGAAGCAAAGAGAAGCTGTTAGGGCAATGAAAGGGTTAGAATCAATGTTTAAAGTCATACGGTCCAGGGTTAGAAACACTGTTGAAATTTTTTCAAACCTTGCGCAAGTGGCAACTGAGAGTAACAATTTTATGTTGGCATGCATTGCAAGAGTCAAGACTCGTGCATGAGAAAGTTAAGAAGAGAAAAAAGAAGCGAAAAAGAGATTGGCTTAAGGGGCGCCTCCACTATTTGCAAGTCCTCTAATAGGGGAGAGTCTACGCTGTCAAATGCCACCCAGAGTTCCCCCAAACACTTCAGTAAGGGCAGGTCTCCCATTCTGAAATCCCTTCTGAAGTGTTTGGAGGGAACCCTAGGGGACACTCAACTCATGTATCAGCTGCTTGCTCTGTGAAATGCTGCTAAACCTGGCCGCTATTTATAGTAGGTTAACTCAGTTCATTTTCCTAGCTTGCTAGGTTTATAACGTTCCTGATTCATTGAACCTGGCCAACTTCCTGTCTTTATATTCAGTGGTCACAGCCACCTTCGGCTCTCTCCTACCTCAGATATGCATGTGTGGCAAGTGCTTTGCCTCATCAGTCCCTTTCTCCTTTGTCCCACAACATCTCCAAGATGCCATGGCTGGCAGAACAAGCTTTGTTTCCTTATCTTGTTCTAGCAAAACTCTTCCACAAGTGATCATGCTTCATTAGCGGATGGATGCCGTATTACTAGTAAACGCCACCACGTAAGAGGTCTATCGTGGTGATTGATTTTCATCTGATCGAACTGGAATGTTCATGACTCTGGCTTCATGGGAAACCTTAGGCATTTGTTGATAAGAAAGAGCGACTAAAGGGAAGGCTTGATTCTTGATTCCTTTTCCTCCACGTGAGCTCGGAATGAGGCCACATTCAACGTATGTGTGGATGTACCGATATCTTGGGTTACTATAAATGGAAAGGAACTCAGGAAGAGGAGGTATGTACTATCTACCCTCCAAGTCAAGCTGGATGTCTCCTAGAGTTCCCTCAAACTACTTCAGCTGGGTTCATCACAAGTACTAAACTGAAGTGTTTGGGGGAACTCTGGGTGTCATTCTGCTGAAGAAGAAACATACGTTGTGTTGGACGATGAAGTTCACATTCACTTGCTTTCACTATGGACTTAGCCAAAGTCGGTTTCCCTCTTGAGTTCCCTTCAAGCACTTCAGCTGGGCTGGGAAAACGAGAGAGCCAACTCGCGGTGAAGTGTTTGGGGGTACTCTCGATGTCACCACCCGACGCACCCTTTTAGCATTTAGTAGACTTGCAAAACTCTAGAGCTCATTGTCATTCACCCAGTTGGTAATTTGGTATGCTTTATCATTTCACGCAAAACCATGTTAGCTAAGTAAAATTCAAGTTGTCTTAGCCTCACCCTGTAAGTATTTGCTTAGGCACTGATAGGATCCCATATTCACTGCTGGAGAAGTGAAGGGTGAGGCCAGGACATTCCACTCGCTCCGCCCTCTTCATGTAGACAATTAGTTCTATATTTGTGCTCTCGCAGATTGATTTTAGCGAAAACACCATTTGAATTGGTAAGGGATTACAAGAGGTAGAAAAGAAAATATGGAAATTATCAGGAATAAATACAAACAACAGCTGCTAAACAAACCAAGGTTTTTAAGTCTGAGCGTAAAAAGTTTCAGTTTCAGCCAATTTGGAATGAACGGAAGCCGAGTTTTAATCCCTGCTGTAAGGGTGGGATGCTCTCCACCTCCTGTAGGTCTCACAAATACCACCGACCACCGATGATTGAACCAAATGCCGCCAAACCAGTACCGAAAAGTTTCGGCTTCAGCCCCCTCCGAAACTGAGGTTTTAAACCTTGACTTCAACATGCTCACACCAGTCGTTTGGAAACTGTCCTGAACTTCGTGGTGTACAATACAAAACCTACAAGAAGCAAGATTTAGTTTAACCAATAAGTTATACATATCAGTACATGGACTTAAATTTGTTTTAACACACAGAAACCATATGAATACACTATATGCAAGCGAAACAAGACAGTGGCTAATGTTTTCCACAGATAGAATTGACTCTCCCTTGCGCTAAAACCTCTGACCGTAAGCTGTCATTCAAAGGCAGTTCAAGTATGGGAATGAAGGGCACCCCTTGACTTGGATGAAAGGAAAAAACAAAACAAAAGCAACTAGGTCAGATTTCTGTTTTTTATTATAATAATAATAGAGAAAGAGCACCTATTCTTGCCTGAAAGCCGAAGAATGCATCCAGATCACTGTTTAAACACTGGTGATGCTGTGAAAGGGCATCAACCCAAAGCGTTCCACAGTATATAATCCCCAGATGAAGCCTGTTTCAGGACAACAGATGTGCATCATAACTCAGAAAAGTATAGAAGAATAATTAAAAAGAAGCAAATGGTATCTGTTTCTGCAGGGTTAAGAGTTTAAAAATGAGAATTAACTATTTCTTAAATGTTGGGTATGAATTCTACCAAATAAATAAATGGTGGGTATGCAAAGGCAATTCCACAAACTTCACAAGGAAATTGATAATTTACAGGGATTAAAAAGTCAGATGCTACTTTGCCAACAACCAATATTTAATTTGAATCAATAATTCTGTTGTTCCTGTTCTCCTGTTAAGCAAAAGAAGTCATCAGAGCCTCAAACTCCACCTATAAGGCCATGATTGATCCAATCTGTGTGTAGATGCTAGTCAACAGTAGCTTATCATAGAGCATAGACAAACAAAAATCTACTTGCAAGTAAGAAATTAATGCATCCACGATGGAGCTACCTGCATAGAAAACTCAACTGGAGCTTTAACAGCTGGGTAATTGCTCACCTGAATAATAAAAAATTCTAGTATAAGATTCAGGTAATATCGAGGGAATAAAACACAAAAACCCCTATTTTAATAAACAAATCCATAGATCATCATACCCAGGGCTCCAAGTCTTAATTTATTGATGTCAAGAAGACAGAAGACGCAAAGTATAAGAAAAGAACTACTGCCCCCAAATACAACTAGCAAGGCTACTTAAGCCTCTTTTGTAATCGTTCAGGAATCCAAAAAGCTTCAGTGGTTCATCTCAGAACCACAAGAATAAGAGTGCATCTCCTTGGTCAAAAAGTTTCTCTTACGTTTTAAATCATGAATAACTCCAAACTATGCCATATTAGCTGAGTAGCTTAGTTGAGGTCAAATCAACAACTTCTTAAGGAAATTTTCAATAATTCAGCATATCAAATTAGCCTAACATATTACCCACTAAAACACTTTACATCATGATTTGAACTCATCAACAATCTACTTATTGATTTTACTCAAAAACATTCTACTTGCTAATTTTGGATCAATTGACATCCCTGATAATGTTCCTCCAACAATCTCGAATGAAACCTGCAAAAAGAATGTGTGAGATTAGATTTAATGCAAAAATAGAACCCCAGTGGGATTCTAAACTTATCAACCACAAATCATAATTTGTTGGCAAAGAACTTTGAACTTCATCTCAAAGAAAACTGGCAATACAAATTAAAGATTAAGTGACTATGCCCAAAGGATGGCTACGGCATAGGCAACAAAAAGATAAAAAACATACTATTGCATAGTTATATGCTTGCCGACAAAATGGCTCTTCCAAATCAACTGGTTGCAAGTCCTTGTTCATTTTCTCCACAGGTAATCCTCAATGCTAACATTGTTGTTTGAGCTTTCATGCTCTATATCACTATCTTCTTTGAGTATACTTCCTACAGCTGCCCTAGAAATGGAAAGTACTATCCGACTTATCCATGGCAAAATCTAACTGTTCCAGAGAAGGTAGCCTCAACACTCTTCCTGCTTATACCTCATCCAGTTGTAATTAATTTCCATTCGACAAAATGGTCTGTCATTGAGACTGTTCCTGTGGAAGGTTTTCCATCAAAGAATGCAACTCTCCTTCAAGGGAAAGGCATAGTTACTGTACAGAATTCCATAGATAATGGAGCCTTATAACCTGCCATCAACCGTAACTTGAATAGAAATGCCAGTTCATCTTCCGATACCATTGATAGCTGATAGAAACCTTTCACCAGAGGGCCAAGGCCTGAAAAGGACTGATAACGCAACGTAAAATTTCCCAGTGGAGGAGAAAACATCATAGCTTGTTTATCCATACCTTGCTCTGATACTTGGACACAAAGATGGAATGATAAAACCTCAATATGGGTAGCATTTAGTCTGGTTAAAGGCAGGGACACGTCAGGCAACCCTTCTAACTCTGCTCTGCAGTTCAGTTGACCTGAAATCAACACCATATCTGGAATTTCATCCCTATCATACAAGGCTGCATAGATTGTCCCTTGAACTGTAAACAATACTCTCTGTTTGCCTGTGTACAAATATGGTTTCCAGGCAGGCTTCTTTATGTCAGCAGGTGGCAGGTCAGAAGAAGAAAATGCATTGGCCTTTATAGCAGAAATGTTGGGGAAGTTGAGGTCTAGGGGAGTCCCTGTAGAGAAATGTAATGTGTAGCATAGTCTGGTACGAAACACAAGCTAATTCATCAAGGAAAATTCCCAATGAAAAAAATACCACGACAGAGAACAAACAACCAAAGGGCATTGCACTACTAATAAACGTTCTCAGTGCATCTCTACCGATTGGCCTGGTAGCACTTTTGGGAGTGTCTGATATGGCACCACTAGTGGTAGAAGCACCCGCGGCAGTTGAAGCAGCAACCGGCGCTGCAACAGGTTTTGCCCTTGCAGAAATGCCTGATATGCCAATGCCACCAGTTAGTGAATCAAACAACCCATCCACCAAAGGAGTAAAACCCACAACCACCTCAGGCTCTACCAAATCACCAGTGATTATGTCCCTAACAGTTTGTGCCACCATAAATGCCCTTAAAATATGGTTCTCAATCAGCACATAAACATGTCCAACAAATGCTCCTAAAATGCAAACCCTCACAACAAGTTTTAAACTTCATCAATGCGATGAAACTACAGCAATCATCTACACCAAACCAAAAAATATGTGAGCTTTTAAGGAGTATCCATTGACCAACAAAACCACATAAAAAGCATATGGACGCAATAACTGAATCTTGTCCATATATTTTAATTCTGTTACCCCAGAAAACTGAAATGTGAACATCAATGAATAAAAAAAAAAAAAATCAATGAAGACCGTGTGATACATGGAAGCCCAAGCAAAAGAGTAGACAAACTACCCCCCTCCCCAACCGTATGCCCACAATCCAATCTCCAACACTTCCTCTCATACTCCCTGAGCTGCCGAGGCTCAACCAAAGGCAGCACAAGAATGCAATAATTCCCCTTCATATGCAACGCCAATGGCTGGAAGAGAACCTCATTTCCTTCCCCCTCATCTCTCGCCAAACGAAGAGTAATCACATGCCGAGCGATCGGATCGTCCACCCAAGAATCCGATCCTCGGATCGAAGCGCCGACACGAATCCCTCCCTTCTCTTCTGATCGGCGAAGGCGGCCGCGAGATCGGGATCGGAGGGGAGGAAAGGACAGGCACGGTGGTGGTTGAAGTCGGTGGCGGCGGCGGCGTTGTCGCGGGCACAAGCGGCGCACCAGCGCTTATCGACGACGGGAAATCCGCGGGAGAAGACGACGGTGTCTTGGGGACTGAGGATCCAGAGCGCCCTGATGCATCCCGACACTGTTCTGCCGCTGCTGCTTCTTTCCAAGATGTGCGGGGAGTAGGTAATGAATTGGATATTTGCAAATAGGCCCCTGAACGGAGCTACTCACATGCAAGTCCATTCATTTAGATATATTTACAAAGTTTAGAACCTTGAATTTCCTAATTAATTAAATTTAGGGGAGTTTGCAATGAAAAATCCCCTACTCCATAGAATTGGCTATATTTCATTGGGGCATATATGCAAATAAAAACGTATGATTTCATGAAATTTACAAATTTTAAAATATAAAATTTAGTATTTGTTATGTAAAATTTTGAATTTATTTTAAATTTTTAAAACCTCCAAATTTTACATGTCGAATTCTATAATTAAACAAAATACAAAATTTATAATTAAAATTTACAAATTCAATAAATAAATGCCGAAGTTTGAAATTTTAAATTTATATGTTTTACAATTAAAATTTTTTAATTAAAAATTTGAAGTCCTATAATATTAAAATTTTTGAGAACTTTAAAATTTCACAAAACAAAAATATACTCTAAAATTATTTTAACTGATTATTGGATCAAATTTAATTGTGTTTGAGCCACAATACTTAGTATATGAGTTTTCTTTTTAATGACAGAAAATTTGCGCATTGGAGCCAGAGTAACACACAAGGTGGAAATAAAAAGCATGCCCAACTGCAGTCCATTTTATGTTCTCAAAAGAAAATAATTTTATTTTGGTAGGAAAGAAAATAAATAACTTTATAACGTTTCACATCCATTAAACAAGGTCATGTACCAAAATTCCCTAAAAATCAAAAGTCCAGCTTATTTGACCTACAAGATACAACAACAATAATCAGATAAAAATCAAAGTAGTACACCAATCCTAAATGGAAAGCAGAATGGCCTGATGTAGTTAACAGATACACTTTTTTTCTTTCTTTACATATTCTTTGCACCCTACCCTTTTGCTAACTAAGCCAAGGCTTTCGTGCCTTAACAGAAGACAACAGTAACAGACTGCAAATCCATAAATTGGAACCACAGTTTGGCAGCCAATCTTTGCCAAGTTGTATAACTGCTTCACTTGTCAACATAGATATTCCTGTTTGCTGCAGTGAAAGATAATTGCAAGCATTAGTAAGAGATTGGAAGAAAAAAAACACATACAATGAAAAAAAAATAAGGCAGTGTGAGTTGACCTAAATCTGGGTGCAAAATGAGACCATGAGAATTTGTTAGGGCTCCACACAAAGGAACGAAAGAACTGAAGCAGATCTTTGGATGTTTCGGTCGCTGACCTTCCACTTCTCAATCTGGACCTTCTTCATGTGGGCACAGCTTGAGACAACAGTGGCTACTCCAGCAGATGTTAGTAATGGGCAATAAACCATGTGACAGGTTGTGAGCCGGGTGCATCCCTTCACAAGGTGAGCCAAACCTGCATCAGTTATTCGCCGGCATTTGGAAAGCACTATGTCCTTCAGTAGAGGGCAACTTTGCCCTAATTCAGCCAGTGTTATATCACCTGTATTCTGCAAGAAAGAAAAAGAAAGGAAATGAAAGAACTCATCAAACAGAGGCACAACCATTTGGGAACTTGATATTGAATGGGTAAAGAATAAGAGTATCATTAGTACAAGAAGCTTTTGAATAGTGATGCTGCAATCCTTGTCCTTCCACGCAAATAGATTTTAATGCATGACTCAAATTGTTTTCCGAGGAAACAAAACAAGTTAAGCAAATTCGCTGAATGGTAATCATTAGTGTGCTGCCTTGTTGGATCTAGTGCTACCACAGAGAAGGGCATGATGAGATGAGATAATTAACACTAGTGTGAATATTACTAGGATTAGTGTAGACATAATTGACTCCAGCCAAGCATGGAGTTCTTAATTTTGATTCATCTAGCTTTCTAGAAAACACAAAACCAATGCCACCTTGATGAAAAACCCTGGAGTTTTAAGGAAATAATAGCCATTGATTCAAAGATTCATACAAGTGAGGGTATACAGATAGATACTGTATAGAGATACCAGTAAAAGGATCTCATGCCAACCACTGTAGGGTCCCTGTTTTGATACCTGCAAATCCTACATGAATTGGGCGGCTTCAATGGATCTTTTTTTCTTTGCATGAATATTTTCCTATAATGCTGTTTGGTACCAACTTTCAATAGCCTTAATTTTCTTTCAAGTCATGTGATTCCATAAGAAAAGTAAAAGAGATGGGTACAGAATGGAGTTCGGTCATCATTAATTAAGGACTATCATTGATAAACCACAAGAATTCTCATGGGAATTGGGTTGCATTCAAACTCAAAACCTATGGGGGAAAATTCTAATGAACTCTTTTTTCTACAGAATCAAAACAGGCCCCTATTTTTCACAAACTTCTACAGTAAAAACGATTAGACAAAAAAAAGGACTAAAGCCAAGCAAACAAGAGAGCTAGTACTCCAAATATGATTCCAAGTCTCTAAACGAATTTCAAAATAACTTCTGGCTAAGTTTGCAAACAGATACTAATTCTTCTTCAATCAAAAGCTGGAGTTCAATATAATCTTTCATTTATCCCAAGTTTTAGACTTCTCCATTTTAACTGGCTTAAATTTGTCCTGACTTCATTTCGCATTGTTTGCAAATTGAATACTCCCAGGCAGCATGCTCTAAATGACAATAATTAAGTTCATTCATAACAACTCTAAGATATCATTTGTGCATTGGTAAAGGGGCCCTACTATGATGAATAATACTCTTCACTTTCTGCAATATCTAGCGATTGTATCAATGTTCTTGAGCCTGTATGCAGGAATGAGAGAGAAAGGGGAAGATAGGGACCTCAAGAATACTGTCCAGATACATGAGCTCAGGGAAACCTCTTGCAATAGCTGTGATACCAACATCAGTAACTTGATGGCACCCACTAACATTCAGATGTTGAAGGGAACAACCTTGACCAATGGCAATAAGTGCATCATCACCAACTCTAGACCAAAAGAAGCAAGAAACAATTTATTAATTACAAGAAAAAAATAATATATGGTTCAATAAAATAATGAGCATTCAAGAATCAGGAACTGCACCACAATGAAACAGAAAGCAAATCAATCATAAATCAGATGAATACAAAAAAATAATAATTGAAAAGGCAGAGCACAAAACACATAAGCATAAGAATGAAGAAACTCACTTCTAAGTGCAAGCCACTCTTGTCAGGAAAGGGAGGAGAAGTACCATAAAGAGAAGAAACACGAAGGCATGTAATTTTGTACATGTGTACACAGGCATCTGTTTATATGTACATGAATTTTTATGATGCGGTAAAAAACTATGTTCTCTGTTCAAGCATTGATATCCAAATCATGTCTATGCTTCACTGTGACATGGGATGAATTAACCAAGTCTAGAAATAACTCAAGAAGTTTTACTTTTCATAATTTCCACTCAGAATTTAAACCTGTTAAGCCATCTAAAGCAGTGATCAACGAGTTAATTGCAGCTCAACTTTCTGGAATGGAATGAAAGGAATAAAACAAGAAATAGTACAAAATCCTTATTCTGGAAAAAAGGATAAGGTATGATTGGGGTACTCACCTGTCACAAAACCGAAGGCTCAAGTCTTTGAGAAACTTGCAGTTCTGGCCCACAGCACTTACACCCTTGTCCCCAATCTGCCAAACAAAGAAAAAATGACAGAAGTTGATCGGATGAATAGTATGTGTTCACAAAAACCAAATCTGAATTGGACAATAGTTACTAGAAACGGTCTATAAACTAACATCTGGTCCAAAAAGTAGCAGTTGGCTGGACTAATAAACATGACCATACTAAGATTACACAATAACAGAATTCTTGAAGAATTGAATAACAGAATGAAGTCAACAAAATCTAGAAGTTTTTTATTTGATATTTTTAGTTCAGCTTCTTCCTCGTTTTTCAGTAATTAGTTCAGCTTTGTTCTGCTATATCACAATTTAAAGCAAGCTGGTAGATCAGACCAATCTCACCAGCAAAGCAAAACCAAGGAAATTTAGAAGGCCTTTAGTATGCATGAAATTAGTCCAACCTACAGATAATTTTCTTATGACATTGTATGTTTACATATATTCATTTTATGTGGAAGTATAATAGTTCTACGCTCTTCCTGTCCCAGAATCACTTTACCATTGTAAAATCATCTCCAAATATTCTTCCTTGCAGGTGAGTCTGGCTATGGTCATTTCTTGTCAAAAGAGACAACTACCTTTCTGATATGCTAGGAGGCATTTGGTTGCAATGAAATGATGAGAAAACTGGGGAAGTGACTCCACTTCTGCTACTTTGAGTGTTTGGATCTGGGGAAGTGACTAGGGAAAGTGGAATGTGTTGAAATAATTAGGGTTTCATGTATGTGGAACTAGGACTTACTCGGCGATGAAATAAAAGAGAGGAGCAGGACTCTTACTTCTGAGAGAATTTCCAGCCTCCATTGCCCTAGTATCCCATCCTTTATACAGAGGGAGGAATCCTATACAAGTCCTACTTCTATTTGGCTTTACTAATGACCCGTTTACATTAAGTTGGTTCTCTTTTTTCGGTTTGAAATCCAAGTAGGCTGTGGGCTTCTTTATTGGGATGTGATGAACCCAGGTTTCTTAAGTATAGGAAGGTATTTCAATGTACGACTATACTTGTAAATCTTGGGTCCCATACGAGTATTTCTGAGCCCTAATTCTTTTGCTATTTCAATAGAGCCTCCCACTTCGCCGCCATTTCCTAAGAACTGGTTTTTAAACTACACCAACTTGGGAACAAATTATTCTGAAGTGGGAGGATGTGGGAAGGACATTATAGTACCACTTCCTCCCCAATTCCCCTTTGAAACTCCTTCTGGCTGAATGCAGCTATCAGGCATTTCTCATTTCTTATTGTCTGCTTATCAGTAAGAAGTGGGTTATGTTAAATCTGAACTCCCTAGACTTCCTCCCCAATTCCCCTTTGAAACTCCTTCTGGCTGAATGCAGCTATCAGGCATTTCTCGTTTCTTGTTGTCTGCTTATCGGTAAGAAGTGGGTTATGTTAAATCTGAACTCCCTAGAGTGTTTTATAACAAAGTCACAGTGAATAACAGTTATCTATAAACTACAAATTTAAATGTTAAAGCACTATTAGAATCTCCATAACTATTATTCCCCTAAACAATTAAGTTTGTGTTGGATTAAGAACCTCAGATCATAAATCACTAGACCAATAGACCATAAACAGGTGTATTGGAAGTCTGCCAACATAACTAAGAATATTTAGCCCCATAAGAAACATATTAATATAGCTCAAATTAAACAAGTACTTTACCTCATAACACTGACGAATGTGAAGTTTCTTCAAGTTGGTGCAACCTACAGCTATACTGCATAATGCATCATCATCTATGCTCAAACAGTCTACTAAATGAAGGGCTTGAAGGAGCATGCAGCCTCTGCCAATTTCACAAAGCGCACGATTTCTGATTCTTTGGCAGTATAGCAAAGCTAGCTCCGATAGTCTTCTGTGGTACAAAAGAAAGTTGACTAAAGTGATTGTGTAATTACTATTAAATAGGTAATGATGTTTAAGACAAGGAAGGAAGAAACCAGTCAAAAAAACTTCCTTTTTTGTGCAAAGGAATCACCTTATGAAGTGATGCATAAAAAGATGGCTACACTTAATTTTTGCATTGCATTACTAAAGGTTGAAGAAGCATGTGCCCATGGTTATAATGACTTAAGACAAACTCAATTAAGTGTCTATTATGATAGGAACAAGGACATTACAAAGACTAAAATGAAATAAGCCAAAAGTTGAATAGCATATTCCCCTGAGGGCATGAAATACAATGTAATTTATCACTATCCATTTTGTTTACCAGATAACAAATCTGATTTCGAGAAACTTGAAGGCATTTTTGAGAAAGACTTAAATCTTTTACATAAATTTATGGCATGCTTATTTGGTACACCTAATATAAATTTCAACTCCAATAATTCTCACAAAAACAATAATTTGCAATAATGGTACTATATATTAGAAGCTAAAATAGAGAAACATGACATGGGAAATATGAAAGATTCAACTACTAAGCTATAGAAAAACAAGGGAAGGAAATCACATGAGCATGATCATCCAATGGATTCCAGTCCAGATGTTCCAATATTGTGGCAGCCCGTGATTTCCAAATACGTTAATCCAGTGCATCCAGCAGCAACAGTTTCAAGACTCTTGTCACTCAAGAAATAGCAGTCACTCAGCATAAGAATCTTAAGCTTCTTGCACCCTTTTCCAATAGCAGAAAGGCTTCTGAAGAATACACAAAAATATAAAAAACTAAAGATGATTAAATACATAACAGAAAACAGAGTATTAAAAAACTATCAGACAACCAACTTATAGGCAGGTTCATGACAACCAGAAGAAGCATCATAGACATTCTATAACATGTTTCAACAAACACAAGATTTAGCAGCAACAAATTCGTCAACATTCACTGGAAAGAATGTAAACACACAGAGGTCAGAGTTAGATTATACATGGTCAAAATTATAAAGCCACTTGTAGAAGATCAAATCAGATCTCATAAACTATTTCATAAGCAATACATGAGGAAATAAATCAGTTTAAGTGTTTATAGGCTACCAGTGAACATCAGAAATTAACATTTTAACTGCTAAAGGTTGTTCATATCAATCTAAGCAGAATAATAGCAACAAAAATGCCTGTTTACCACCTATCAGTAAATCTCTGGAAACTGTATAAAGCCAGCAACTCCAGCGAAATACATAAGGAACCTACAGCCCGTAGAGCTTCATCAGTAACATTTCTGCACAGTAGCTTCAAAGCCTTCAATGATCTACAACCTTTAGCGACTGCAATTACACCTTCATTCTTGATGAATTCTGAGTCTAGTGACAAGCTTTCTAGATGTATGCAACGAGATGCCACAGCTCTCAAAGACATATCAGTAATCCAAGCACAAGCTGCTATATGAAGAACCTTCAATGACTTTGCACAGCCTTCTGCTATTCCAACCAAACCCTTGTCAGTCAGCCCCTCACAGAATCTTAAATTCAAATCTTCAAGTTGTTTACAGTACAGTCCTATTGCAATAAGGCCTTGATCACCAACATAGCAACCCTAAACAGATAGTTTGGATATGAAAATCATTTAAGCACTCTTGGACATCAAAAAAAATTACTCATCTTCCACACAAGAAGCCATCAAAGGGAAACATCAACCATGATAATAAGTTTGTAACTCGTTACAATTATGCAGTTTTGATCCCCATTGCAAGTAATATGTGACCTTAAACCTCACTTCCTCCTACACTAATGCACAATTCACCAAGTCCCTCACAACTATTTTTCTATGCAAATTAATTTGTGTCTTTTACTAGTTTTTTTTCAGGCCAATGTATAGCAATAACCAATATTTTTATTGGAATGAACAATAAAATTCTAGATAGTTCTTTTCAGATCATAGAAGAAAAGGCACCTGCAAAGGATTTCAAATTCTTGCAACTTGCGGCAACAGAACACAATCCCGTAGATGTTATGTTAGAACACCATATTAAGCTTAACTTTTTGAGCCCTTGGTACCCATCTGCAAGAGCAGCCAGACCAGCATCTGAAACACTATGAGCTAATTCATCTAAACCAACTTCATCATCCTCAACCGCGATACATAGCTTTTAACTCTGCAGCTCGACTTGCACCTTTCTTTTTCTGCATCACAAATGTGCAACACTGAAATCAGCAATTTAAGCAATATATCACCAGTCATTTTACATCCAACTTTTCTATCTTTAAAACAATGTGTCTATTAACAATAGAAAAGTTTGGATTCAACAAACCAATTATCCAAATTGATGTTCTGCCAAAGCACCTGAGATACCAACTCTTACCAAGGCATTCCAAAAAAAAGGTTGAGAGAATTAGAGCTTTTCTAACATTTTCCCCTGTTCCATTACTAGATTCATCAATTCCATCATATTTAACAAAGTTTATGCATCTAAAGGCCGAAAAAAAACTCACCAAGTGTTCTTCCCAGTTAGCCAACTAAATTCCCTCCTTATACCATCGAATTCTAAATTCAATCCGCTTTGCAGTCTAATATGTCAAAACAACGAGATTGACCGGAGGAATAGACGCAAAATGAGGAATTACGTAGGGGGTTCTGAACTGTGGCGAGGGAGGGCAGGAGATGGGGAGGCGCTCATCAATGCAAACGCTCCGTAGACCAACGAAACGCCGGACGACCGCCGTCATGAGCGGGTCCGCGTCCGCATTCGCTCCGATCCGCAGGTGGCGGCGGCAGAAACGCTCGATACCGAGCCAACGTCGGCACACGATCGCGCAGGCGTCGCAGGTAGCCTTGGACCCGCCCAGCCGGCGGAACACCTGAGCAATCAGCTCATCCGGCAGCAAGGCGTTGATGAGATCCCGGCCCTTCATCGCCGGCGACCGCATCGGCGTCTGAATTGTAGCGAGGAATTTGGGATTCGACGGAGGTCGGAGTTCAGGAAGCGGAGAGGAGAGCAAACGACGGTTAAACCACCATCAGATTTGTTTTCCGAAAGTTATTGTTATAAACAAAAGCAATTTTAGATTTTCTACAAGAAGATTTTCCAGGTTTACTGAACAAGAAGATTTTCTACAAAAATTAATTAATTAATGACTTGTGCATGTTATATATGTATTTATGTCCATATCCCCCAATTTAGATTTTTCATAAAGGTGTGTTTGTTTTGAAGGAAATTAGAATTCTGAAAAATGAAATTTTTGAAAATTTTCGAATTCCAATGTTTATTTTGCAATAATTTTTAGAGTGTAAAATTAATAATTAATCGTCAAAACTTTTAAGTATTTAATTATATTTCACTTAAACATTTCCAAATATAGAAAATTAAAATTTCTTAAACGGAACAGAGAATTTGAAAATCTAAGTTTTTTGAAACCCTTCAAACAGAGCACATGCAAAATTTTCAAATTTTCCAGATTCTCAAGTCCTGAAAATATTGATTTTCCAGTGGATCAATGTCTAGCAAAACAATACCCTAGACATAGAAAATTTTGATAAAAGCTTCTTATGCACATTAATTACCCTCCTTGCAACTCCATCCAAGGCATAGACCATTTAGGGCAAGTTTGGATAAATTTCAAATCCCTGCAATTGAGAGAATTGAAGAAATTAAAATTTTACGTTTTTTAATTTCGGTGTTTGGTTTAATTTTAAAATCCGGAAATGAGCAAATTGAATAATTTCTAATAGTAGTTGCTTTACTCCCTTGTTGGATGTGATCCCATTTTTTCAATTCCAATTTTTAATTCTGAAAATTTTGAGAGAAATTCATCCAATTATTGAGAATTACAATGGGGCTATAAATTAAATGATGGATTTATATAACATTTAGGTCATTTTTTAAAAAAATTTTATTTGTAAATTAATTTACTTGTTTTAATTTTAAAATATTTATTTAACTAAAAAAAACTTATTTTTTAAAAATTATAATTTTTAAGTTTATTAAATTATTTAACTTGTTAGCTAAAATATAATAAAAAAATCTTGAATTAATTTTATTATATATATATTTCTTTATTTATGGGTCATTTTAATAATTATATTAATTTTTGAAATAATAAATTATATTTTTAAGAAAATATGTCTCTTACATTTATCAAATTATTTAACAAGAAAAAAAAAAAAATTAAATAAATTTAAATTAATTGTATTATAATTATATAATTCTTTATTTTTTGAACAATTTTAAATTTATATTAATTTTTAATTAACTTAGCATTTTCTAATATTGATATATTATATTATTATATTTATTTACAAATAAAGTATTTATTTTTTAAAAATAGTATATATGTTATGTTTGTAAATTATATTTATATTTTTTAATATTTTGTACTAAATTGAATATTAAATTTAATATATATGTATTCTATGTTTATCAAACTATTTAACAAGAAAAAATATATTAACTAAATCATAAAAATTAATTGTATTATAATTATAGATTTTTTTATTTTTAGGCCATTTTTAAATTTATATTAATTTTTTAATTAACTTATTTTTTTTCTAATATTAATATATTCTATTATTCTATTTACTTACAAATAAAGTATTAATTTTTAAAAAATAATATATATTTTGTGTTTATAAATCAAATTTATATTTTTTATTTTTTATCAAAATTAATATTGAATTTAATATATTTTTTAAAATTAAGAGAATTAATCAATTTTTAATTCCATCCAAGAAATAGTCATCCAAATACTAAAATTAAATAATTTTGATAATCCCCCTAATTTTTCGGAATTAACAGAATTAATCAATTTTTCCATTCTAAATTGAAAATTTATTCAAACGGGTCCTTGTTGGAAAAAGCAAACAGCTTTAAGATGGATAAGAAAGAACAAGAATGGCAGATGTGAAACATAATACAGTAGCAGAGAATCCAACAGCAACACAGTACGTATTTTTGTCTAGCAATGAGTAAATAGTTGCACCATATTTTAGGCATTTTCCATCTACCTCAAGGTGCCCTTGTTGCCATCTTACAGGTGACAAGAATGACGTGGTCAGTGTTCTAAGCTATACCCTGGCATTTACAACCAAAATGTAGATCAAGTTCAGTGAGCATCGGTGCAAATGTAACCAGATCCTTATAGATTTCCCAGTCCAATGTATTATAACATATCTGTATAGATATGGCATAACCAAGTGGCGACCAACTGATTCTGTTGCAAAACTGAAGCCTCAGTGTTTGGTTACCAATTGCCGCCAGGGCCGCCATTAGCTGCTGCTGCTACTTTCCTTGCAACATAGGGTTTTGGTTGCACAACTGACGGCCCTTCAATGCGTTCCTCATCTGCTCTCTTGCTCTTGTAGCTCGGGTTTCTTCTTGGATATGAACCAGAAGTTGCATACTGCAAAGAAAATGCGGGGTTCCTGATAATTCGTTGCTGGTCATACATTTCACTAGTAGTAGGCAGGCCATTGTTGTACCGCAGAACAGATCCAATGACTTTGCCAGGCCTCGCAGCAGCACCTGTAACACAATGGGGAACAATATATGAAATTTTAAGTTGAGTTCAAGTGACTAAGCATGCTTTGCCTACAAAAAGGTTTTGTGAAATAAAAAACATAGAAAAGGAGTGAGGTATACATTTACCTTGGGTCCTGTGAGGAACCTGAATTGGAGCCCTTGTCAAAGAGACAGCACAATTCTTGTCTAGCTGGGGCCTCTCAGCTTCCTTAATGGAACACTTAGCTATGTCCTCTGCAATATCCACAGAATTCTGTGTTCTATTATCTGGATAAAATACACAGGGTCTGTACAACAAAGACTCCCAAGTTAGACTAGTTAGTTTCTACAATATCAGCAAAATGAGGTGTAAAACTGAAAAAAATTGTGGTGTTCCAGAGTCATACGATAAAACTACCTTGGCAGTGATGCATGTTGCCTCTCCGGTGGAGCAGCAGTAGAGCCATTTTTGTAATGTTCTTCCAGGTATGCAAACTGCTTCTTAAAGTGATCAACAGCACTGCAAGCAAAATAACCATTGATTATGCACACTTGAATTGTTAGATACTGTAACACCTATATATAACTAAAATCTCCATCCTGCTTAAAGTGTTGTGGTGACAGCCTGTGTCATATAAGGCATCATATGCCTTTCAGAATCTCAGCGATAACTGTAATATGTACTATGCATCCTTTTCTTTCCGTTGGTGGGTTTTCCAAAGATGAAGCAATTAAATTAAAGAAGAGAAATACCACAAGAACACTAACACTTAGTTTCTCATATCACGTATCAAATATGAACCAGGGAAGCCAGAAAAACAGACTAACATATTCTTCAATTACTCCAGTGCTTCTTACATTGATTAGACAAATGAAACAACCATATTTCCTCATATGTTAACTCTCATTCATCAGTTTTCTTTTTTCAGCTGCTGCAATCCCTAACAAGGATCACATCCATAGAACCAAATACATTGGAAGGATAGGACTTTGCAAGTTTGCATGATCTGAGCAAGGTTACCCAAGTCAATCCCATCCCTTAAGGGACAGCTCCAATATGCACCACAACTTGACCAAATTGAGTATGACTAAAGATTACAAGGAGCAATATAAACTCTAATATCAGATGCTAATACTATAGATAATAAATAGTCATGTGCAGAATTACAAAAATAAAATGGATTCCTGAACATACTAGAAGCAACAAGCCCATAAATGACTTGATGACTCAAAATTTGGGTCTCTTAATATTTGCATTAAAACACCCTCATAAATGCACCTTACCCAGGCAAATTCAGTATCCCTTGGATTTGAACTATGGACTTTGTCAACCAGTGAAAATTTTAAGTAAATGCAAAATATCCACATCACCTATACAAGTAGCACGTGTAATATTTAACTTGAAATGATTATCCTTGATTAACACATATCAATACCTTGGATACATGAAACCAGTAGATTCGGTACCTTCCAAGAATTCTTTTAACAGCTTTGGATGGTACTCAAGTATTTCTCTGTAAATGAGTTCTCTGACGTCTTCTTTCGTTTTCTGCCGTCTCTCAAATTCAAATTCCATCTTTGTCACTGGCTGAGCAGAAGGTTCCCTCTCAACCTTTGCTAAGCCCTTGAAATAGGGATAAGCTAAAGCCTGTTATCTTGCACCAAAAAATGAGCTGTTTTAGATCCTAACTGCCAATATGTCACATAATAATGAATTGTACTGATTTTACCTCCGCAGCAGAAGGGCGATCCTTAGGTTCAAAGGCTAGCATTTTGTTTAATAAGTGAAGAGCAAGTGGATCTGCATTTGGGAACCTCTGAGAGAAAGGCATAGGTTTTTTCCTTCTCATGCTGCTTAAATATCGTCTTGCCTTCTCATTGCGTACCTGTAAAAATAATTAAAAAGAATTCAGGGGCTTATGATGGAAGTTGTAGTATATTGCAAGTA
Organism: Trichopus zeylanicus subsp. travancoricus; assembly: GCA_005019695.1. Classification (NCBI taxonomy): domain Eukaryota; kingdom Viridiplantae; phylum Streptophyta; class Magnoliopsida; order Dioscoreales; family Dioscoreaceae; genus Trichopus; species Trichopus zeylanicus. The sequence goes on from RXID01014353.1 coordinate 353,068, forward strand.
AACCTCCAATATAAGTGAAAATTTCCAAAGAGATCATACCCTGGCAATAGCTTCCACAGAAGGTGTTCCTAGCAAATCTGTGATCAGATCCAATTGATGGACAACATTCTTCCCAGGAAAGAGAGGCTTCCCAGTTAATAGTTCAGCAAAGATACAGCCAATGCTCCATATGTCTATTGCTGGAGTATACTGTGTTAAACGTGATACTGAGAAATTATTATGTGTATTTTGGAGCTTCAATCGACTGATTTTCAGAATTCCATAGTCATTCCTTGGTACAAAGAACGATTATGGTCAACAGGTTTTAAAATGTTGGCTTTAGATCTGATTGGAAACTATATATACTAGTATGCAAATAATAACTTTAACAGAGGAAGATAGATTTAGTACGAAACCATGAAGTGAAAGAAATGGACATCAAAAATAGTTCAGAGTGCAGGAAACATTTTGAAATGTAGAATAGATTCTCAAATAAAAAAAAAATAAAAACAAAAACTAAACCAAAGAAGAGTGTTCAAAGTCTTTCTATTTCAATGAAGGCCATACAAGGTAACCAACCTTTGAGAAGAAAGATCCACATAATTCAGGTGCCCTATACCATCTCGTTGCCACATAGTCCTGCAAGGTGTGCCACAGATTATTATGCTACCAAATGCACTTTCAGATTACTTGAACTATTGGATTATGGTACATACTGTCCAAAATATGGCAGTTGGAGTATCATTGAAGGCCACCCTGGCAAGGCCAAAGTCACAAATCTTGAGTTTGCAGTCAGCATTTGCTAAAATGTTTTTGGGCTTTATATCTCTATGAAAAACATTTGCTGCATTTTCAATGGAGACAAAACCAAAAGAATCAGCAGAAAGGGAAGTGAACCAACTTCAGTGACAAATATAGAGAATGATCCACAAAGAATTAGCAGGTTGCAAAGAATAAAATTATGATGAAAGTCTCATGGAATAATATCCGTGAACCTTTGTCTTGATGCCGAAAGTTCATAAATGACTCAATCTCTACCAGTCAAAATTGAAAACTATGCCACTCCATGATAAACTTAGCTTGTAAGTTTCCTAATCCACCAACTACTCCAGATAGTTACCAGACCAGAAAAAGAACATAAAAGGGTAAGTATCACTGTTGCCTATATGATGAGAAAATTTTAGCAAAATATTCATATGTAGTAAATTAGGGGATGCGGAATGCTAAATAGGCTAAAAAAATAAATTCCCAGTATATACAAACAAATACTTTAAAAGCTTATGTAACAGTTAAGTCCTACCAAAAAGCCTATGAATTACCAAAAACAAAATACCTTGAAGTGGTAAAAAAAACAACCTGAAGAGCAAACACTGGACACAGGATTTATACATAAACAATGCAAATATGCAATGGTAACCGTTTCATTTTTTGCAACAACCATATTTTGCTTTGCCAAGTATGCCCAAAATTTTTTCTAAACCAAGTTGTTATGATTTTCATAGCCAGAACTCATAGGACACATGCATAGAGCAATCTCAACGTGCTCAAGTACATCGTAACATAAAAGATATAGCAAGGAAACAGAACTTGTGAGGTGAACAATAACATATATAAAAAAAATGTTAAAAGGAAAAATTACAAGTAAATGCATCACCTTGCTCAAATATATACATGATGCAAGTGTGAAGGAAAAAACAAAGTGGTACTTGTATAAAGACTTCTAAATTACCTGTGTGTATGTATTTCAAGCCGCGGAGCAGCTGATAAAGGAAAAATTGATAATGTTCAGGAGTTAAGTCATCATTAGCCTTGATAACCTGATGTAAATCAGATTCCATAAGTTCAAAAACAACATAGATGTCTTTGAATTCCCTCCTGGATGGAGGCAGTAATATGTGCTTGATTTCCACAATATCAGGATGACGCAAGAGTCTGAGAAGCTTGATTTCCCTAAGTATCCGTGTCGCATCAGAAACATGTTCAAAAATATCATTGATCTTCTTAATTGCAACTTTTTCTCCAGTTTGTGTATCAAGAGCAGAGCAAACAACACCATAACTCCCTTTGCCAATCACCTCTTCTATTCTGTACCTGCTACCCTCGCCATATTCAGTGAAGAAATCAATTTCTGCTGATGCCTACACCATCAATCCAGGAAATATATTGATGGATCAGATATTTTCATGTTTAATTCTAAGCAGAATTAGGGATGGCCCTAGAACAGCTAGGGCATTTCTCAGTTAATGATCTGTGACAAACTGACAGATGTCCAATCTTTCTATTAACCTAACTGAAAAATTCATCACCATCTAAATCACTATAACAACAATTGGTATACTCAAATATAAACTCCAACTTACTTGAACAGACCAATAAATCTCATTCTCATGCCTTTCTCAAACTAAATTAGATCAGTCCCACAGCAGCTTCCCCAGCTAATAGGGTCCTAAGGAGATCAAATTTTGTGCAAATCTCGATTGCTTCCCTTCCAAACTTGGTGGTAAAATTCTGGTCCACAGAACTGTGGGCAATCAGGGTTTTTTACACTACTTAAAGGAGGGAGAGTACAGTGGGGGCCTATGCTATTGGGCATGCATTCCAAGATCTTGCAACTAACAGTCACCAATTAGCTCAAACCCAAGAACTGGCTAAGAACTACATATTTGATCACAAAATAGTCTCCCCAATTAATCCTGCTCCATAAATTTCATCAAGCAAGATTTGCAAGTTATGATAAATTTCTACCAATGTCACATCAGTTCACCATAAATCATTGACTAAAAATGAAATTGCTAGAATGAATAATGAACAAATCATATCTTCATGATGTGTTCACCAAGAACTCCGATCAAGAGAATTATGTTGCAGGTGCCAAAATGCTACAGTGCAATATATTCACTAACTATGGCTATAATCTTCCAAATGTATTTAAATGGAGTTCAAGGCCAATCTCAAACTACGTCCATCCAAGAAAGATCTTGTCCACCCTAAATCACCAAATTTTCGCACAATAAATTATGTTGCAGGTGCCAAAACTGCAATTAACAATCACGAGGGATTGATATAATAGCACACCAGGCACTGCCAAGAATTCAAACCCACACTACAGAATTCCATCAAAACGAGCAAATAGCAACCAACCAACAGAAAGCAAAGACCCAAGCGGGAAAAGAAAAATAACAAAAGTAAAAAAATCTCACCTTTCTTCGTTGATCCCCCTGCATCTTGTTACAGATCCTCCTCAGAACCAACCAATATCCATCCGACTCGCTCTAACACAGATCCCAGAAAAGAAGCTCCAAGATCGAATATTGATCCAAGAACAACAAACCAACTCCCTAAACCACAAAAAAAATCACCAAAAGCCCTCCCAAGATCACTTCTTTTTCAGCACAAAACCCTCAAAAGCCCAAAGAAAGACCCCAAAATCCAGACTCAACAATGGCGATTAGACGAACACGGACGGCAGCTGGAAACGTAGATCTGCAAGCCAGAAGAAGATCCAGCAGGAACCCAACTGTGCTCCTTGTCCAATTTTATGGTGCTCCCGACCAACAGCGGATTAAATAAAGCAAAACGGAGGAGCACATGGAAGCAGCGAGAAAATGCCCATAGACCCCTCTGCTCCTCAAGATCCAACCCAACAAATATCGAGAAAAAATACGCAAAAATAAACCAAATACAGTGGAAAAAAATAGAGAGAAGGGATAAAAAGGAGCGTAATTTTTGGGCTTGAAGGCTGAAAGGGAGCAGCGAGGAAGAAGACAGATGGAAGGGAGAAGAGATCAAGTGGGAAATTTCAGCCAGGGCTGATGAATATGGGACAAAAAAGAGACCGGAAGGGGACCATACGCCGACAGAAAAAGATCTTGTAATGGCAGATGATCACAGGATTAATGCGTATTAATATGTAAGAATAAAGAGTAATTTCCTAATTAGACCTTGGCATACAGGGGTATTTTGCATTTTCCTCCTCTAAATTTCACGAAAAGTACATATTAGCCCCTTATTTTTGCATAATTGTTAAGTCTCATCTCAAATACTTCCAAACTGGGGGGGTGTCGTTCGATTTTTTTTTTTGAAAATTTAAAAATTATATATAAATTAAGTCGTAAAAAATCCAAAATTTCTCTTAAATAAATAAACATTCAGCGAATATTTTTAATTATGTTAAAGGGCTATAAAAAAAATATTAAAAATGCCTTACAACTCCCTACCCTCTCCATGTCACTCCCCTTCTCGCGGCCAGCGAATCACTTCGCGGCTAGTACACAATCCTCTGGATTCGGGCTAAGTTCGAACATCTAATCCATCACCTGTCTCATCCTCCCGTCATCACACCTCTTTCTTGCTCGGAAATCGTCGGCGTAGTTCCGACGAAGCATCGATCGTCGGATCTCAGGAAACGGGTGAGGGAGATCGCGAGCTGAGAGGCGAGGCGATAGAGATCCACCACCAGAGGCGGTGAAGGACGATAACTAAAATGAGGAAATTGTTGACCAGTTGGCCAAGATGGTGTTGTTGACTCCGAGACGTTCTATGAGAGACGAAGCGGAGGACGAGGAGGGGACCGTGTCGAGCAGGAAGATTTGGCGAGGAGCAGGGAGCTTTGGACCGCGTGAATTGACAGCAGAGGAGTTTAGAGCGGAGAGGAGGAGGAAGACAAAAAAAACTGTAATTTGGCTGATTTACAATTTTATTAATTTCATAAAAAATGTAATAAATTAAAAAGCGTATATTGCATTTTATATCTGTATACATATATGTATATTACGTCAGGGGTATTTTATTTTTTTATAATATTAATTAAAAGTTAACGCATGTTTGACTTGAAGATGGACGACGAGAAATTTTTTACACAAATTATTAAAATCAGAGAGGTTATATATATTTTTTAAATTTTTAAAAAATTATATATAATTTCAGAGGAAAAAAAAGATATATACAGATAGAGAGAGTTGAGTGCGGCACAAACTAAAAGGGTTGCTTTATGTCTCCCTGGTGGAAAAGAAAAAGTTGATTACGAAGCTTGCCATGCATTCTGTGAACATCTCTTGTCTTCTTCAGGCGAAAAGTTAAAAAAAGAAAAACAAAAAAATTGAAGGAATGGCTACTTATAAATGATGAAAGATAATTACAAAAAACTCCTTCTAAGAAAATAAAATAGCCATTTCTTTTTATGGCATCAAAAGGAAAAATAAAAAAATACACGATCAAAACCTACTTCCGGCCGCTGTCTCTGCTGCAATCCGATCGGATTGCTCAGGACATCGGAAAAATCGACAAAACGAGAAGCCGGCATTTCGTTGAACAGGTGGAGGCAACCCGGACTTGGAGCTCGCCGGACGTTCCCTTGCTCCCCTACGCCAACTGGGTCTTCGTCTCAAGAAACATCAGCAAGATGCTGTACTGGCTTCAGCTCATCTCCGCCTCAGCGTGCGTATATCTGGCGATGTTGCGGTTGGTGCAGCAGGACTACGGCGTCTACGGCGTCGTCGGCGACAACCCCAACAAGCAGAACCGGAAGTCGACGCTCAACATCTTCTATGGCCTCGCCCTCTCGGAGGCGCTAATGTTCCTGTCGGAGAAAGCCTACTGGGAATGGAAGGTGAGCCACCGCCGCCTCTTAGAGATGGTGAACAGAAAGTGCGACCTCGGCTCCTCCGGTGAGGTCCCCGTCAAGCGGGTTCTTCTACGATGCCTACTCCCGCTGCGTCAACGGCAGCATGTTCGACGGGCTCAAGATGGACCTCGTCACCTTCGGTGAGGGGCTCCTCGCCTCCAGCTCCGGCGACGAGCAACTCATCGGCGCCCGGATCCTCCTCAAGTTCGCCACAAACCGCCGCTTCGCTGACGACACTCTCCGCAAATTAGGCGCATCCACGGCGGCGATGGAGCGCCTAATAGAAATGCTCAACTGGAAGAACCCGGCAGAGGAGGAGCTCCGCCGGTCCGCGGCGAAGATCGCCTCCAAGCTCTCTAACAAGAAGCAGAACGCGCTCCGCGTGACCGGCATTCCGGGCGCGATGGAATCCATCTCATCCTTGCTCTACTCCGGCCGGAGAGCGAACTGGAAACCCGACGAGATATGCCACCGGTGCATCCTCGCCGACAGGACGAACTACGAGTTCTCCATCTTCAATCTCTACGGTCTATTAATCCTCAAGAAGTTCGCTGGCGACCACGACAACTGTGGCAAGATCGGCAACACGAGAGGTCTTCTCGCGAAGATCATCGACTTCACCAGCGCCTGCGAACGGCTCCTCCGGGGCGAAGGCGTGCCGGAAACTCAAATAAAAGCAGTGAAGCTCTCACTGCAAGTGATCAAGATGTTGGCCGGCACGACGGGGCACGCCGGAAAGCTACTCCGGCAGGAGATATCGGAGATAGTCTTCACGGTGAGCAACATACGTGAAATTCTGCAGTATGGAGAGAAGCATTTGGAGCTGCAGAAGCTGGGGATTGAAAAATTGACGAGTATGGCCATGGACGAGGAGGCGAGGGAGAGGATTGGGAGCACCGGCGGGATGATTCGGAAGCTGCTACGGGTGTTCTTCCGGCCGGCCGCTTCAGGGTTGGAGAGCTCGGTTAGCATGGAGGCTGGCGAGGCGTTGGCGATCTTGGCATTGGAGAACGCGAGGAACTGCAGCCGGGAGTCGTCGGCAGGCTAATGGCACGCTGGACGAATATATCATCAAGGATTCTCCGAAACATTTGTGCTTACAGTGGAAACGAATACATCTCCACAGTGAATGAAATTACTGATTCAACTCCACACGTGAGTTTTTTTTTATTTTTCTTTTATCTGCTTATCATATTCCATTATATACTTTTTGAACTATATTTTCTGATTTAATGTTATGATCTTGTTCTGCAGGTGCTGCAAATGACGGTCGGGCTTGGTGTACAAGTCTTTAGGTTTGCTAGCCGTGAGGAGTATGTCTACGAACTCGAGCGAGCAGGGAGGGAAGAGAGGATGCTAGTCGAGCGACTGGTGTACTTGGAAAATACGACTATCCATCGATAAAAGTGCCGAGAATTAGAAGGTTTGTGATTGAGCTGGCGATCTGGATGATGAAATGGAACGAAAAATGTGTCGATATGTTTAGAGAGTGTGGAATGGAGAGGGAGCTTGAGGGTGTCGCGGAGACGACATCGGAATTTGAGTGTTTCAATGTATTCTCCGGGAGCGTTGGGCTCAGCAGGCAAAATGTGACTGTCTGCTCTCTGATGGAGACGGCGACGGAGTTGATGGCTGCCAAGTAAGGAATATATATGTGTACATATACAAGTTAATTCTTGTGGATAATTCGAACCTGGTTATTAGATTTCCATTCGAGTTTCGGATTATGGGCCGGTCGTGTACATAGGTTCGGTCCAAAAGTCAGCCCAACCCGAATAAAAGCCCATCCGTCATGTTTTCCGTTAAACACGTGGGAAATATGCCGCCGGAATCCGAGCAACCTTGAAAAGCAAGCGGCGGAGATATTTTAGTTTCCTTACCAAATCCAGGAAATACGTACGATCCGCGCGGCTGGTTCAGTAAGAAGCTCTCAAGTCACCAACGGCCTCCTCCTCTCCGCTCGCTGTCCATTAATGGCAGTCCAAACCCTATAATCGCCGGACTGCAAAATATCTCCTGTACTTTTTGCCGTTGCACTAGTTCTTGATGTACTTGACGTTAGCTATTGCACATGATCTTGGTTCCATACTCATTGAAGAAGGAAAAAAAAAAAACTCAGAATGAGAAGAAACTCAATTGTTTGATATAAAATCAAGAAGAATTCGATCTTTAGGCAATCCTACTCTACAATCTCGATGGCCTCACAAATTCACCACATGTTTCTCATGCTCTTTCTCATATCTTCTTCTTCTTCTCCTCTCTGTATCTATGATTCTATATATTACTTCAATTTTTACACGTCACTTCACCGTTCCACTCCTACCATTCCAAAGCTCACCCTTGTTCTTATTCTTTCTGATCGCCTAAATTACAGAAGAACAGCAACGAATATGGAGACAGACGATAGCTATTGCGACACCGAGCTCTGCCTCAGACCCGCCGGCTGCCGACCGCAGCACCATTTGCCGTCCTCCAACTCCTACAATGCCGCAATTCCCAATGCAAGCATCACCAGCGACATCACAGAGATCCAGGTCTGTCATCTTTCCTTGCGTGGACTTCAAGTACAACACGAATTCAAATCGGAGTTTTATATCTTGACGTTTTGAACTGCAGGCAAGAGCGATCATACGCATGGCCAGGCGAGAAATGGATGAGAGAAGGGCGCGAAACGGCGGACTAGACGACAGGAAATCTCTGGCGAGTCGGACGCCGCGGGGGCCGATCGGTTCAGGTTCCATAATGAGATCGTTGCAGCTGTTTCTTCAGCAGAGGAAGGGAAGGATTGGCGCTGACTACTCGATCTGTGGAACAAATCATAGTGTGAAGGAGAATTATTGAGAGTTAAGAGTGCTTGGCTGTTTTGGTTTCATTGTTTTCTTTTAGGGGATGCTATGTAAATGCATGTTTCTAATCGACATTTCCTGGATGTCGGGACCGTTTAATTTAGGATTTTAAAAAAATAATCATATTTTTCAAATAATATATCTAGTTTAATTTTAATTTTAATTGTAAATAGTTAATCTGTAAAAAAATATATCTTAAATTAAATACTTTCTTAATGTGTATATCCAATCAATTTGGGTGCATATTAAAAAATGAGATAAATTTTTAAGATACATTTGGTTTGAGATCATAATCATAATTATTTTATTATGACTAGTCTATCATTTAAACACCAAAAAGATAATTATCATTAAGTTACTTTAAAAAATAAATTATCATACTACATTTACATTTATTCATTTAAATTTTAATAAATAATATATATAAAGATATAAAAATAAAAAAATTAAATTATTTACTAGCCAAATTAATATCTAAATATTAAAAATTTAATCAAACTATTTTTTTATATTTTAATCTTAATTTTCGGTTTGAGTGATTGATATCAAACCAAATGATCTCTTATATTAACTTAAATAATATTGTTATATAAGCGATTATCAAATTTGCATAATAAAAACAAAACAAAGAACAAAAATTGATCTCGGGCCTAAGCTGTCTTTGATGGGCCACAACACAACAGCTAACACGAACATATATACGGCCAATAAATTAGAGCCAACAAACTTACGGGAAGTAAGCAAACTCCCCACTTTCTCGACTACTTCCCTCGCTTCCCAGTTCCCCCTCACTTTCTTGACTTGCTGATCTCTCTTCCTGAAAGACAATAAAAAACGGGATTCCAATCGTAAGTCCGGAAGTGACGCGCGGGGCCGGATCTTGAAGAGCTGAGACTGAGGAAGTGAGGACGAAGCTCGGCGGTGGGGACTCCGCCGAGACCTCTCTTTGACTCCATCTTCGCCGATCGAGATCTGGTGCCATCAATGGCGGATCCGAGCGCAAGACTGAAGAAGAAGGAGGGCTTGTTGACCTACATCTACATCCTCATCTACATCGCCATCTCCAGCGCCCAAATCTTCTTCAACAAGGTCCGTTTATCTCCGTTCTCAATTTGATGAAAGAACCCTAATGTCTTTGTTTCCTAGTTAAATGTAAAGTAGATTTGTGATTCTTCTTGTTATTTGAATCAAAGACTCGATATTTGAGAGTTGTTTGTCTTGCTGCGCAGTGGGTTTTGTCGTCGAGAGAGATTAACTTCCCTTATCCACTTGCCTTGACGCTGTTGCACATGGTTTTCTCGTCTATGCTGTGCTTTCTGCTCACCAAAGTCTTCAAGGTGCTTTTTCGTCGGTTTCTGAAGCATCTCAAGATTTTCTTTTGTCAATTTAGCTTATTAATTTCATTCCTTATTTCTTCTCCCAGATCTTTAAGGTTGAAGAAGGAATGACAGCAGAATTGTAAGTTGAGTTAATCTCGAATGAATATACTGCCTATTTTTTTCTATTTAAAATGAGATTTATCTCTTATGCCGTGGATCATCCTCGTATTGTATTGCATCTTCAGGGCATATTTGTATTGCAATTATCACATACTCTGCTTTTTCTTCAGGGCTCTTGTTTATTCTTGGTTTAACTTTAAGCATGTTGCTGAAACTTGGAAAACTTTAAGGTTTAATAGAAGTTTTGGATTGTTTGTAATTCAGCAACAATATTTAACTTTTATGCGTGGTAATTCTTAAATTACGGGATTGATAGCTCCATGTGCGCCATTCGTTTTTGTTGCTTTCTATCCTTTTGTAAATAGCGCAAAAACATTTTTCCGTCATAATAAATGGAAATTTGTGTATAACAAAAATTCATAATATTTCTCAAAAATGGACTTGTGGGTATCATACAGTGTGACACATGCTGATATGTTAAATGTGTATTTATTACTAAAATTGTCTTGTTGTACACAGCCATTGGCATCAGTGTATCAGCATATGCATTGAACTGTTTACATTTATGGGGTGCCTTCTTTAACTTGTCATGGAGCTTGAATTTCATTGGATCTAGATTCTGGCTGATAAGGATTACAAGAAACACCTTGCGTGAATTACACTAAATGTGAGATAACCTGGGAATATTTTAACCATATTGTGTCTCTGATTTTGTGGTTTACATTTATTCGTTGTACTATCTCGTTATGAACCTTATTTAGAAATCAAACTGCCTTTTCTCGTCAGATATGCCACATCAGTTATCCCAATAGGTGCAATGTTTGCAATGACACTTTGGTTGGGAAATAGTGCATACCTCTACATATCTGTGGCATTTGCTCAGATGTTGAAAGCTATTAGTAAGTTCTGAGCTGCTTGACCACTTTTGTGCAAATATTTGTATTTACTAGTTCTGTTCATATTTCTGAATTTAAGGCACCAATTTACGAAAATTGGTTGATGAATGCAGTGCCAGTAGCTGTCTTTATTCTCGGAACAGTGGCTGGTCTTGAAATGATGAGCTGCAGAATGCTGTTTATCATGTTTGTTATCAGTTTTGGAGTTATTGTGGCTTCCTATGGAGAAATCAGTATTAGCTGGATTGGAGTGGTATATCAGATGGGTGGTGTTGTTGGCGAAGCTTTACGACTCATCTTCATGGAAATTTTTGTTAAAAGGAAGGGTATTAGCCTGAACTCATTGGCAGTCATGTACTATGTTAGTCCATGCAGGTACCTTAGGGCTTTTTCTATTATTTTGAGTCATGCTTTTATTTGTATTCTAATTATCCGGCCATCTTCTCATGGCTTTCAATTTTCTTTAAACTTTGCTGCAGTGCACTGTGCCTCTTCATTCCGTGGATCCTTCTAGAGAAACCCAAAATGGATTCAGCTGGGACTTGGAACTTCCCACTCCTCCTACTAGCACTCAACTGCCTCTGCACTTTCCTACTCAATCTTTCAAGCTTTCTTGTGATCAAACATACAAGTGCACTGACCATTCGAGTTGCTGGTGTTGTGAGGGATTGGGTGGTAGTTCTACTGTCTGCTTTACTTTTCGCTGATACAAAGCTGACACTTATAAACCTTGTTGGTTATGGCATAGGTAAGTTTCAATAATTTAGCATATTTTGTTGCTGTGAACCTGTTAGCAAGTTGAATAGAGTTCATGAGAATGATATGTCTTGGAACTGCTTGATGACTACTGCTTCTCGTTTTAGACTGCATTTAATCTGAACTGTTTTTGGTTCTCCAGCTATTGTAGGTGTGGTGGCATATAATAATAACAAACTGCGAAATGAGGCAACCGGAACCATAACAGAGGGAAGTGCCAGAACCGAGAAACAGATATCAATTGGAACAAAGGAAGACACAGATAGGTCGTAAACATTTCAGTGGTGTGATATTAGGATTTGTTTTTCTAAGCTTTGCCATCTACTATCTCTTCCATAGATGAGCGTCTCGCTCTTGTGATTCTTTCCTTTCACTTTGTTCCCATAGACGAAGTATGACCTACGCTTGCCACTGGAGTGCATATTTTGAAGAGAGAAGCTTTACCATTGGTTGTGAAGGGGGAACTTGTGCTGCAACATACAACACAGAAGATATCCTTGTGAAACCATCACTTCTGCTCTCGGATTTTGATACATCATGAGAACACATTGCTGTGGAGAGGATGATGTATGGGTCTGGAGTGCAATTTGATAATTTGTTTAGTATTTCTTCATGTCTTGATCATAATGGAGCAGCTATTGATTTGATAATTCAAGGTACAATATAAGTGAAAATTGATTTGGTTAATCCAATGTGCTAAGTAAATCTTAATGAATCTCTCCTTTTCAAGTCAATAGAAGTCAATCTACTCCGAAACTTAAATTATCACCACTCTCAAAATAAAATAAAATAAAATAAAATAAAACTATCACAATCCAAATGTGATTAGAGGCTCACTCGCTAGTCATCCAACTATTACAATCCAACGGACTGGATTACCATGACCAGATCACGAACGGTCCGGATCTGATGGCGTGGTAGCTCAGTGTATCTGGTTCCAGAACAGGAGCCCAAATCCTACTCTCGTCCATTTCGCTGCCCTGTCATCTCTGTCTCGTCCGATCTCGTTGCAGCCACCAAGTTGGCGGCCTAGGGTTTGGACGCGCTCCCACGCCGAAGCGCACCCTCCCTCCGGCGGCCACCGCCTCCACGGTCTGCAGCCCATCTCTCTCTCTCTCTCTCTCTCTCTCCTCCCTCTCCTCCCTCTCCTCTTCTCTCCTTCCTCGCCGTATCTTCTTTTCATCTTTCTTGAGTTTCTAAGGTGTTGCTTCGTGGTTTCTTGAATAGAAGATTTTATTTGCTTGGATTTTTTTCCAGTCAAGAAGAGTGCAGCTTTCTCTTCGAAATGCTCAACAGGTATGCTGCTTTGTATTTTGGATTGATGTTTTTGTGTTTTGTCTGCTTTACTATTGCATGTTTAAGTCATTTCGAATTAATGTAGCTGCACGGGCTTTTGTGTTTTCTCTGTTCTTATTCTTGCTTCTTTTATATTAGAATCATAGTTGATAAACGAAGCTTTGGAAAAACGTCGATTGATGAATCAAGTTGTTGGGCTGTTAATCCTTGGAGAGGAACATGAATGAATGTGAAATAAGAAGTGTTAATTGGAAGCATAGACGTGAGGCTCTAATTCTAAACTGTGAGATGAATTAGCTGTGCAATTTAACAAATAATCAGATTTGAAATCTTTAACGGAATTGCGTTGTGAGAGTAATTGGAGAGATAATTTTAGAAGATTGATGGAAAAAGTGAATTTGCAGAGAGAAAAGTAGATAATCACCAAAGTTTAGGCTTCTACATTTCTAAATTCTAATTGTGCTGTCTGAACTCTTTGTCTTCTCTTGTACTCCTCGGTTCTTTTGCTTTGTCAATCTCCATTAATTATTTGGACAACATTGCTCTATCACTCTTGTTGTCGGTGTGAATTTGGATGAGGTCTTGTCATGGGTTGAAGTTTCAATTCCGATAAAACTTTTGATACCTTGTTTTTTGTTATATTTTACAATTAATTTATCTAGCACTTTGAAATTGAAGCCTGAATAGGTGAACTATCAACTAATTTTGGTACTTTTGTTTTACTAATATAGTTTTTTCACCACAAAGTCATATTTCACAACTTTTTTTTTCACAAGCAGTAATTATGCACAGAAGAAAATACAAAATAAAAAAAATGCATATTAAGTAGAATGTTTTATCTCAAAACAAATGGAGTGATCGATATTAATTGTTGTCTCATATTGAATACTATGAATCAGTGATGTTGAAAGTTCCTGTACTCGTTCTATTCGTGAACAGTTATAGAGTATACTTGATCTGCATTTCTCCTGCCCATATAGGAAACAACATTCTTGGATTCCCTGTCTAATGAACCTTGTTTCTGATATGCTTTTGTGATGGACTAATCAGCAGTGTGATTTATGGTTATTCAATAAATTATACTGATTAAACAACTGAATCTAATTGCATTTTTATGTTATGCAAGTAGTGAGCAGTTCTTTTTTGAGACACTTGAGCAACAATCTCTCAGGGATTTCGAGCAAGTCTCATGAGATAATAGCACAGCCAAGCTATTAGGGTATGCACTTTCTCTTGTTTGCCCATTAGTTTTATCCTCCAAAGGTAATTTTTTCCATAGGCAGGGAGCTGTGGGCATTGTATCTTTTGTTTTATGGTTTTATGCGTACTACCAAGGATTTCATCAGACATACCTTGATGCGATTATATTCTCTAGTTTTTTTTTTTGCCTTTTTTGGTTTTGGTTAGAATTTCATGCAAGATACTTTGTTGCTTTAAGTTAAGAATGATAGGTTATATCATATTCACAGTGCTAATGCAGGACATGACAAGATGAAACTTACTGATTTTAGAAAAACTACTTTGTAACTCTTGGTCATTTTTTTCCCCTTTCAGTTAAGTTTTATTTTTACCTCGGTGGACATTTTGTTCGAAGAATATTGCTAAAGAAAATTGATCCAAAAGTTGTTCTAAAGAATTATGTACTTGTGCCATCCTTGAGAACCATGGAAGATTGCTGGATTGTTCTTGGTCTTATGTCTACTTTCTGTACTTCCCATTAGAAAAATATATCCATAATAAGCTTATGATAATGTGACCACAGTCCTTTCAGCTTCTGACAAGATATTTGCAGCTTTGATGACGGGATCTCTGAAATAATTTAGAAAGGATTTATGGTTTTCATTTTATTAATGTACTCATCTAATCATCTTCTTTTATTATAGCTGCATCAACAAAGAACATTCATAAAGATGAGGAACAATCTCAAAGTTGTGGATAACTCTGGTGCAAAACAAGTTATATGTATCCAATCACTGAAGGGGAAGAGAGGAGCAAGAATGGGCGACACAATCATTGCCTCTGATAACGAAGCAGCACCACGTGGTAAAGTAAAGAAAGGAGAGGTTGTCTATGGTGTGGTTGTCCATGCAGCGATGCAGCATGGACATTGTGATGGCAGTGATATCAAGTTTGATGACAATGTCATTGTCCTTGTCAACAAGCAAGGTGAGCCTATTGGTTCTTGAGTGTTTGGGCCTGTGCCACATGAGCTCAGGAAGAAGAAGCATGTCAAGATACTCTGGCTGAGCACATTGCTTAGGTATGTGACTCCCATTCTCAAAACTTTTGTGTTGTTTCTGACTTGCAAGTGGATGTTGTCTTGGTAAATAATAGCAGGTTTATTTTGGGACAAATATTTGAAAACTTGTCTACGGAGACTATATTTTCGTTGAAATATAGGAACTCTGCCTGCTACTTTTCTAGAGCCAATTGAAAAAATAGAAGCCAGGATGATTTCTCAACTGGATTTGGGATAATGTTAAACCTGATTCAATCTGATCTCCTTGCAGCCCTACACTGGCCTTTCACACTAGTTTGTTTTGGTGGATTGTGTATGGAACATTGCGAACCAACTGACGATAAATCTTAACAATTATATTACAGTTTTTTGTCATTGTTGTCTGGCAATTTTGAAAGTCATGATGCGACTGTTGCACAGCCACTGTGTGATACACAAATGTGTCTTGTCTTCATCATTTTTGTTACAAGAACAGGGCACGTTCTTGGTGCTTTCATCCATAGTGTGATACTTTATTTTGTGGTACAAATAATTTAAGTGGTTGTGCCGAAGAAAAATAGGAGATCAAAGTGCTAAAGATGTTACTCGAAGAAATCTTATTAGTTTATATCATCAAGTTTTATATTGGAAAGAGTTCAAGAGGAGCACAACTACAATAATGGAGACTCCAATATTTGACTTGAGGACAAGTCTTTTACAAGTGGAAGGATCTGATGTAGGACAATTATATCCTTTTTACAATAAAATTAGAGATTCAGTCCAAGTTGAATTCCAACTCCAATTAGGATCCGTCAATATTCATACAGGTACAGTCTGAAGACCATATCTCCTAAGATATTCATCCAAATTCAGTAAATAGTTATTCGTTAGAAAGCTGAGATCGATTCCTACAAATTTCTTATTTACTATTTTGGATAATTCGGATTTTATATTATTTAAAATTAGGGTTTATTTATCAATCCGAGTTAATAATAGTCCTAGCCCAATGAGAAATACAATTTAGATATTTATATACAGCCAAAGGTTGTAATAAAGGAAAAAAAAACTTTTCTATCAATAATATTATATTATTTTGGATTTGTTCCTTTCCATAATCCTTGTGAATTCAAAAATCTATTATTCTGAGAAGACGGTGATCTTCTCCTTATCTCTCGTGCCCTCCCTTGCTGCATCAAGAAGAAGACGGTGATATTCTTTCTATCTCTCGTGCTCTCTCCCGCTGCATCGAGTGGATTTATTGTGGTGAGAAAACGGTGCTCTTCTTTGTACCCCTTGTGCCCCCTCTCCCGCTGCATCATGGTGTCTGTAAAAAGAATCCATTGGCACCTTTGATTGGAAGATTGGGACTTCGGCTCTACTGAACCAGTGGGGATAATTCTTTGTTGTATGACCATGATTTGGAGAGGTAACTTACAACTTTCAAAAAAATTCTTGTTGGCTAAATGTTGTTTCTTGAATTCATGTGTCTGTCTCTCTTGAAGGACATTTCATATGTGTAGTATGTAACAGTGTATATGGCGCCATTTTAGAGAGAAATTAAGAGATGTCTTTATTGTCTTTGCTGTACCATTTGGATCTGATTTTATGTGCAGCTATGCGCTCTTTGATACAGATGGGTGTCAAGTCCCTCAAGAACTGGTACAGAGAATTGTCCAGGTGTTCCAGACTATACTAGAAGAGGCATGCCTTCTATGTCCTGTCTATGGATCACTTATTTTTCTATATCTATGACAGTGGCTTTGCTTCTTCTTTTTTTCTCTTATTTTTATCACTGTTTGTAAATTGGTTATATCATACAGGCAAACAATTTAAGGCAGGAATTCAGAGAAGACATGTCCATTGCCCAGGCTATAACAATTGTTATGAGTCGGTGTCCAGATCTGAGGTATGTAATTATGACTCATTTCCCTCCATGATCTAATATATTAGTTTACTTTATTTTTCATACCACATCGTTATTGTACAAGTTATTTTACCTAAAATTCCTACTTGTAGGCAAGAAGGCCTTGCTCAGAAGGTATTGCAGTGGTACTTGTGCCGAATGAAAGGTTGGTTTGCTTCAGATGCGGATTCAATCTCATTGAAATGTTGGGATCAGGCAAGTACTAATTATTCAGGTGCTGCTTGAACTTTAAAAATTGAGCAAAAAGAAAATGTTGTGGATGAATGAAAAAAAAAAGATAGCCTTATTTTCTCTCTGTGTGAAATCACAATAACAGAATGATGTGCCTAAAACCTCAAGGCGCAAGTGTTCTGTTACTCTTAGGCTACATTTTATACTATGCAGCTGTTTGTGTAAATCATTTAAAAGGGTCATATTCAGATATATGTAAAGAATGATAAATAAGTTGCCGGAAAGCTTGATTGAAATGCAGTTGTGGCTATTATATATGTAAAATATAATTAAACCAAAACTGTTACATAATTTATTGTTGGGCTGTGAAATCTTCATAGAACCTTTTTTATTCTGCTCCTTGTGTTCTTTTGCATATCTGACCTTTTTTTTGTGACACAGGAAGTTTTGCTTCCTGGTGGTCATGGTCTCATGGTCGGAGGATATCGTCCTGTTTTAAATGTTCTTGCAAGAGGCCTTGACATTCGTCTGAATCACCGGTATGTTTCTAGTGTTGAATGAATTTTGTATTTGCATGAGTTGTGCCCTATTCTCTTATATCAATTCTGGTTTAAGGGTTTTGAAAATATTCCAGGATAAGAAGGGTAGAAATCACTGTTGAAAATGGTAAAACATTTCTTGCGGACGCCGTGTTGTTACTGTTTGCCTAGGTGTTCTCAAAGCCAATTCCATGAATTTTGAGCTAAGGCTCCCAGAGTGGAAGGAAGAAGCAATTGCTGCCATCGCAATTGGAACAGAGAACAAGATTGCCTTGCACTTTGGCGAGGTTTTCTGGCCTAATGTAGAGTTCCTGGGAGTGGTCTAGTACACTTCTTATGGTTGCAGATATTTCCTTAATCTTCACAAAGCAACAGGTCATCCAGTCCTTGTTTACAAATCCCTGCAGGTCGGCTTGCTCATGACATTGCAAAGATGCCTGATGAGGCTGCTGCTTGTTTTGCATGCTCTCAGCTAAAAGAAATCCTCCCAGATGCCTCTAAACCGGTATGATTCCCTCCATCTTAATTTTATGATTCTAAGCCATTCTGAGATTAACATTTGTTTCTTGCATCATTTAGCTTTGATGGCACTGATGCTTGTGTCTTGTTGCTGTGGTTTGTGTCCATTCTAATAGATCATCTATGTTGCAGTTTATATTACTGTGTTGCTTAGTGATTTTATTCTCTTTGTTACTTGAATTATAATATTCATTGCAGGTAGTTGCTCGAAAAAGTCACTGCCTGTATTTGAACTACTGGGTTATCCTTCACAATTGGGGTTATCTTATAAATTGGTTTTGTCAATTTATATGGAGAAAACAATCTGCTCAAGTATTTACTGCAATTATTGATCTTTATGAACCATAATCCAAATGCAAACAGTGTTTAAACATTAGATGTGAAATAATGTTATAATATGGAGTTTCAGTTTATTGTCACTGCTTTGCTGGATACACTTCTTTCTTTGTCTAGGATTATGGAAATTGAATTTGATGTTTGCCATGGTTATATGTTAGGGTGTGCAATTTCTGTCCTGAAAAGCCATTTTGTTTCTTTAGAGTATCACCAGATTGTCATCTCAAAAAGAGCTATCACCAGCTTCATATTGTAGACCAATCACATAGAAGAAGATTGGTAATGTATTGGGTATTCTTCTGGCATGTCTTAGAACCTATGGTCGTGATATTTTTGAGTGAAGTTTTGTATGTTGGTTAACACTAGTTAAACTGTGATATAACATCTTCACTTGCATGTGTCATGTATTTAAATTGTTATCTGATGTTCTTGGCTGTGTGGATTTTGCTCGCAAAATTTCCTCTTGTTTCTTGGGAACAGATTCAATATCAAGTCTTGCACTGGGGAACAGATGTGAATTCCCTTGGTTCCTACAGCTATGGTGAGGTAGGGAAGCCCTATGACCTCTATGAGAGGCTTCGGGTCCCTGTTGACAACCTTTTTTTTGCAGGGGGCGCCACAAGCTTGAAGTACACTGGATCTGTTCACGGTGCATGCTCCACTGGAGAGATTGCTGCTGAGGAATGCAAGATGCATTTGCTCGAGCAATGAGGGAAGGAGTTGGAGGTGTTCAACCCAGTAATGGGAGAAGAGATTGCACCAATCTCAGTTCTGTTGCTAATATCTCGAATATGAATTCATCCTGGATGATATTAACACAGTTGGTTCCCTAACCATTCCATTTATTGGTCTAGAAGAGGCATGGGAAAATTAAATAGTTTTCCTGTGCTTCTTTTTTCAGTAATCATTTGGTATGTGTTGTGTGTGCTACTGTGATTATCAGTATGTTATTGAAGTACATACTCTATGTATAGTTTTCTATGAAGTGTTGCAGGTTAAGGTAAAATCGAATTGACTAAACCTCATTAGAGCCAATAATGGTCACTTATTAACTGAAAAATGGGTGGAAACAGTCATTTTGGTTTGGTTTCATGACAAAATACTTGGTTTGGTGACAAAATATTTGGACAAGTTGAGTCAAAACTCTCGTCTCTCAACCCCAACCAAGCTACAACTGAAATTTGATTCAAAAGTTGCAATTTACCCCAACAAAAGAATAAGTTAAACTTTAATTAAAATTTGACCCAAAAGTAAAATTCTAATTATAATAAATAAGATATTTTAAAAGTAGGTTAATTGCATATAATTCTTTCCAAACTATCAAAATTGTATATAAATCTTCATTTTTTTAATAATTATATATAACTCTTTAACTCCCTGTATTTTTTTTGGTATTACAAAAATCTTTTTGTCTATCTCATCGGTTTACCCATAGATAATTTTTAATTATAAATATAAATTTATAAAATAATATTTTTTGTAAAGTTCAGATGATGGAATCTCAAATTTTGGTCATCCAAACTTATGAACGAAGAATTGGTTTTTTTTGTCTATCTCTATATAATCATTTCAATACAAGAGAATCATAAATTGAATTTTTTCTATTCATTCACAAACTTCAATCTACTGATATTATACAAATTTAAAGTTTTTTTTTACATACATGAGTGACACATTTTCAATGTAATAATTAGTATTATAGAAAATATTATTGTCCTTATCTACTCTCTCTGGTGTTTTCAAAATTGTTTCACCTCATTATTTGTAATATTCAACTTTTTCTTAAGTCTTGTAATCAACTTCATATTTTATTATTGGATTACATAGAATATTTTGCCTATGTAAAGAATATACACCCGCCCTTGTCAATCTCAGTCTTGTAATATGCACAGTCATAAAAATATATTCTTGTATTTGTGATTCGGTTAAATATTGAACTCTGCATATGTTACTAAAGTAGTAGCACATTTGCTCACAATTTAAAAATAAATTGCTGTCATCCATAATATCTACAATCAAAATTCACTAGAAATCAATATACATAAAATAATATATTTTGCTCAAAATATCTCTATCGATTCTAAACTTAAATCAAATAAATTTTTTTTTTCTATCTGCAACGAAAAGACATTTGTTTCACCTAAATCAAGAACTCATCAACAAAATTAAACATCACAATAAAAAAATATAACTTTTTAGATGGTCATCACGTAAGATCCGATCTCATAAACCAAAGCAAAGGGAGATTGTTGATGTGATTTCACTTCTTACCCAAAAAGAAAACGAAAAAAAGTAGAGGGAGATCGAGATGAGATCACCAAATATAGCCACTAGTATTGCAGCTAAAATTTTGCTGATCGTATTAAACAGGTGTAATCCAGATCGTTGCTCTTATGCAACAATGCTGACGACTTATGTATATGCTTTAGATATCGAGGGGGCTGGAAAATTCTTCTAAGTGCATTCTCACTTGACCAAAAGCAAAGAACAACTAAAGAGAAAAATGAAGCTAGAGAGCTGGTGGGCTACACTGTCAGTAATCTTTCAGAATGTGAAACCGGTGATGATGATGAGGAAATCGACGCAGGAATTTTCTTGTGCAGAGGTGTTAGACGATGGTGTTGTGTATGATGTTGTTGAGGATGAAGATGGTGATCTAGATTCAAGTTTGATGAACAAAAACGATGGTGTTGTGTATGATGTTGTTGTGTATCGACTGCTAAGTTGTTGAGGTGGAAAGTCTTGATAAATGCGTCACTAATTCTATAAAGAGTTTCGGTGTTGTAAAAAATTCTTGCTGAAGCAGTTAAACATGGGGTCATTTGGAAAAATTCCCAATACCCCCCTAGTTCTTTTTAAATCTCTAAAACTTTACTTTACAGTAACAAAAATGTTGTTATATTATTTTTATAATATTATTATAATATACAATAGTAGTTCAGTATTTACGACATAAATTTTTTTTACTAAGAGGATACAATAGTCGGATGCTTGACCCATACGCGGTAGGACTCACCCCGTAATTTTTTTTATATTAAAAGTGACTAACAAAACCAAGCGTGAGGAATTTTAAAAGTCGGAGGGAGTTTTTAGAAAAATTGCAGAGTATCGGAAATTTTTTCTATTTTTTTAGAAAACTCCCTATCAAAAGTAGAATTGTTTGACTTTGCAGATTGACCCCTTGGATAATTGTAATTGCACACTCTTTTACTTTATCAGTATAACATCATTTTTCCAAAGTATTGTTAGTTCTTGGGAAGCTTATTCTCTAACTATTTTGTATTATAGGAAACGGGAGGAATTAGAAGAACAGTCAAACTCACACTGTGGTTAAATTAATCATATGTTTAGGTTAATTAAATACGAATTAAACTAATGAACAATGACATTTGGGTTTAATTTGCATGACAGGTTGACAGCGCAGAAAACAGAATAGATAATATAGCCATGAACCCTTCAATTTACATTTGATTATTATATCTTTCTTAAGCGTCCTGCGCACATCTCATCTCCTCTCAATTCAATCGAAAATCCCTCGCAAGGAGAAGAAGAAGAAGAAGAAGAAGAAAAACATGAGTTCTCAGTCGCAGGCGAGTGCACCGGATAAGAAGAGTAGCGGGCATGAGGGATCTCGCCGGAATCAAAGGCGTCCTCCTCGAGGATGGTGTCGAGGGTAAGGTCAATGTGGCGGCGGGTGACGGAGATGAAGCGGGAGGGGGCGACGGCGGATAGCGGGGATTTGGGAGGTCGGGAACTGCTGCTCCGGACGAAGAAGGAGGCCAATTGCATTCCGGCCATCGGCGGCGATAGTGGTGGTCTTTCGGGCTTCTCGGGCAAGGGCTCTTGTTTTGATTGTGTGCACGGATGTCGGAGGAGCAGAAGACGGGTATATATCGAGGGACTTGTGCTCTGGATTTGCCTTTGTATACTGTGTTTTTCTTTTACACCCTTGTACATATGTAAAATTGCATTCTTGGCATCCGCATTCGACCTTCATATTTTGAAGGTGATGTGCCGTAGGTCATTCAAGGGGTTTCATGTAATTAGCTAACCTTCGAAGGGTTTTATATGCAAAAACGACATTCGCCTTTTTATTCAGTACGTTACAATTAAGGGGGTAGTTGAATGAATTCTCAATTTGGAATTGAGTAACTGTCAATTCTGAGAAATCAAAGAAATTATTAGAATTATTTAATTTTGGATGAGTAATTTTTTTGAATGAAATTAGAAATTAACTAATTTCCTTAATTTTAAGAAATATATTCAATTTAAAATTAAATTTTACATAAAATACAAAAAATATAAATGTAATTTATAAACACAAAATATATATTATTTTTTAAAATTTAATACTTTATTTATAACTAAATAAAATAAAATAAAATATTAATATTTTAAAAATACTAAGTTAATTAAAAAATTAATATAATTTTAAAATACATATTTTCTTAGAAATATAAGTTATTATTTCAAAAATTAATATAATTATTAAAATGGTCCATAAATAGAGAATTATATAAATATAATACAATTAATTTAAGATTTATTTATTATATTTTAGCTAAAAAGTTAAATAATTTGATAAACTTAAAATAATTTTTTTAAACAAATATATTTTTAGTTAAATAAATATTTTAAAATTTAAAACAAGTAATTTAATTTTAAAATAAAAAAAAATTAAAAATGGTCTAAATATTATATAAATCTATTATTTAATTTGTGGGCCCCCGCAATTCCTAGAAATTGGATAAATTTCTTTTAAAATTTTCGAAATTCAAAACGAAAATTGAAAAAAAAAATTTATCCAATTTCTTCGCTTCCGAATTTCAGAATCGAATCAAATACCAAAATTAAAAAAATTAGAATTTTAATTTTTCTAATTTACTCAATTGGAAGGTTTTGTAATTCATCCAAATAGCCCATTAGCACGCGATGCACATCAACCACCGCGAAAGTGATTTTTTTTTATTTATTTATCACCCTATCAAATTCAACAATTGAAGAGTCCAAACGGATGCGGGCTTTTTCAGGTATTAAATGCATGGATTTGGCGGGTTCGGCGGTGGAGGCCATACTGCCCTTCGTTTCAGGTAATCTGCTTCGCCACATTTATTTCTTATTATTTTTTGTTTTTTTAATTAATCCGACCGCTCCAGTACGTCCACGTGTGGATCGCAAACCGAACGGGAGATTAATCATCCAAATAAGATAAATAAGATGAACATAATTCGAGTTTAATTTATTATTATTATTATTATTTTTCACGCGGATAATGTTGCATTGTTGCTGAGGACAACACTCATTAGCGGCCATAACTTTTTGGAAGAATGTTCAGAAAGACACGTTAAATGCTTGATGTTTAAGTTGCATTATTTCATGCGTATTTTCCTCTGCGTTTTATACTTGAATCTAAATCTGTTCCACAATTATCAGATTTGTCAGTTTCTAAAGTTCACTTTCTGTATTTATTGCTAAATGTACAGCGCGGCTCTCGGTCTCTCCAGAAACTGTTAGAGTTTTGTAGCCAAATCACAATCCATTCAATGCCATGGAACAGCGACTTCCTCCCAAACATGTGATATCGCAGCACTCAAACACATCGGTTTTGGTACAAAGGAAGTACTGGTTAGTTGAACGAAGCCTAGTTTCAGAAAGCAAAAACTGAAATGTTTCGGTCCGACCAAAATTTAAAACATCCAGATCTGCACACTTGTCCAATGAAGCAGAGTGAACAGCTTCGATACATGCACCTTAGACTTCAAATTAGCAGTAGAAGAAAAGAATATTGCATTGAACTGGAGATGGCAGAAGTTAAAACAAAAATAGCTTGTTACAAAAAAAGGACAAAAAAAAAAATTTACATGCCCATCTAACTCAGGCAATAAGGATTTAGTAGATCAACAGATCCAATATTTGAACCCCTTCCAAATGATCAATTTGCTCCGTAGCCATCAAATGAGTGCTCCTGCCACCAAAAAGTATCCAAGCATCCATCTGCTGAAAATGTGACGAAATACAATCCATGTTTCAGCATTTTGACAATAAAACCTAAGTTCTAGCGAGGTAGGAAAAATTCACAATTTTCTCACAATGATAGATTCTCTTGACGTAGCGGAAGATAACACAAGAATTAGGAAGAAAATCTCCGTCTTCTCACTACGATAGATCCACTTGATATAACGAGAGAGGACACGAGAGATAGGAAGAAGATCATCGTTTTCTCACCACAATAAATTCTTGAATCTACAATGAAGATAGAAAGGAAACAAATCCAAAACAAGATAATATTATTGATAGAAAAGTCTTTTTTTTTGTTACAATCTTGATCTATATATATAACCTTCTAATAAACTTAGAGTCCCATTTGGTGTAAACTAAAAATAGGATTTAAACTCTACTAAGAATTTTACTTAACATATCTTAAATAAAAATATACAAATTTTATCCCTTATTGGACTAGGACTATTATTAACTCGAACTGATAAATAAATCTTAATTTTAACCAATACATAGTCTGAATTATCCAAAATAGTAAATAAAAGACATGTAGAAATCGATCTTAGCTTTCCAACAAATAGTTATTTGCTGAATTTGGATCAATATCTTAGGAGATATGACTTTCAGACTGTAGCTGTAGTAATCTTGACAGATCTTAATTGGAGTTGAAATTCAATTTTAACTGGATCTCCAATTTTACTGTAAAAAGAATATAGTTATCCTACGTCAATAATGTAATGGCCAAATAGACAAGTGCAAACCACATTAATAATGGCTGTCGGGTAAGGGATCATCTTGTGGAATCTCATCTATTCCTGCATTGTCTTGTAAGAGACTTCCTCTTACCTGATTTTCCAGGGTAATCCAGTGTACAGGATCTCCTTGCTGTTTCCAATTCAATAACCTCTTTTAGATTGTCCAATGCTGTTAAAATCCTACAAAATATAGTTAGAAGGGCCTATTAATTGAGCCTTAACCATGAATAGAATGACTATTGCTTAGCTTGTAAGAATGTCACAGATTAATTGATTGTACCAGAAGAATAGATACGACGGAGGTGTTCAATTGAATCATCAGAGAGATGGTGATCACTGCAAGAATTATTATCAGCTTTCTGAAGCATCTTCTTGAAACATTTGACCTGACAACATGTTTCTAGCATTAAAATGCAGCAGAAACATTGAAATAGATAGTTGGTAAAAGATTATTCCCCCCCTGCTAAACTGGCCTAATACAACTTACTACATATAGAATATGTAAATATTTTGACAATATAAATAGCTTCAACACAAAGCAGTCAACAAGGCAAAGCAACAGCGGGTCTGGCCCTGCAGTACATGTTAATACAGATTAATTACCTCATTACCTCATTCTTTCTCAACAAGGTAAAGCAATGCCCAGTCAGCCTGCCCTTGCAGTTTGACCTGCTCAGTGTCTATATGTCTTGACATAAGCAGGCACATCATAATTTATAACATTTCTCACGCGTTCAACATCCATTCCATGGGTCATTGCATCTGAAGAAACAATAACATCTACAGCCCCTTCCCTAAAGGCCTTCGGAGTTTTGCTGCAATTAGAAATTCCGTAAGTGCAACCAAGAAACCATCAAATGACCACAATCAAAACTTTTTGATTAGTTGATGCAAAAATCGAAATGACACTTTGCATCAAATTATATCTGTTTCTCAATACGAGTCATTTTTATTGAGACAATTATTTAGCAAACACAAGATTTAGGCTGCTTCATGTTTGTATGTAAAGCATAGGCTCTCGCATTAAAAAATGAACAAGCGATTTCTGCCACCATCCTTGAAAGAGCAAACCAATTAGATCTATATAATGCATTACCCAGTCCACTATTGGTAAGAATCTTTTCAACAATCATTTACCTTCTTACAGACTGACACTGCAGGCCCAAATATTCACTGAAAGTAAATGACACATCTCCAAGAATTCTTGATAAGATGCGGAGTCCCTGAGTTGATTCTACAGATGAGGTGAAAACTAAACACTTCTCTCCCCTTAACTCTTTTAAAAGAGTGACTAAGTACAATGGCTTCAGTTTTGATGCACAAATCTGCATCCACAACCAAAAAAAAAAACTGCTGTTTTCAGTTGAATAAATTTAACATATAGATTTTATTTCTTTGTCTAGTAATTAAAAACCCACATACTCCAACCTGTATGCATCTTGTGATTCATATTTGATTTATTTGAGAAAACAAAATAATACAAGTTACTGTGATATTTTAAAATCACCCTAGTATATAATTACTATGGAATAACGGGCCATAATACACAGCATCTTGTAGGATTTCAATTTTTCAGGCAGCTTGTAGCACCTTTCTCCACTTGTCAACAACAGAGGGTGATGCAAATCAAGTTGAGAAAGCTTGCTAGGATCTTGAATCAGGGTGGTAGAAAGAATCATCTTGACAAACCTTGGATAGGCTTCGCCTTTAAAGCCCCTTTCAACACCTCTGTATACATAACAATATTATAAATAATGCAAATTCATCAAATATTTAAATATTTACTTTTACATATTATCAGCTCTTCAGTCTTAAACAGAAGTTATCGGCCATGTTGATTTGGAAGCTAACCAAAGGCAGAAAAGAGAGGGAACTGATGCTTTTCTCATTGTAGTCAAAGAACCAAGCATAAAAGGCTCATTACTTGCTTGGCCAAATATCGCTTCATTATTAGAACATGTAAGATGAAGGTAGTGTTTGGATTGGGCCGGAGTTTCGGAAGTGGCAGAAGTGAGGCTACTTCCGCTGTTTGGATGCAGAGCACTACCGAAAGTGGAGGCACTACCGAAAGTGGAGGAAGTGCCACTTCCGAACTGATTCCAAAAGTGCATTCGTTGCATGTGCTTGAGCAGTCAATGAGAAGATGACTATACAACATGTGGAGAACTATTATTGTATATTGAAAGAGAAATATATTAAGATAAAAATGACGATGGAAATTAACGTGACCGATTGTGATGATGAAAAAAAAAGGTTATCATATCAAACGAGATGCTTGTTGATTATGTATTGATAAAAAACTTGTAATTTCAACTTTTCATTTTATATTACTTAACTAACTCTAATTTTTTGTAATATGTCGTATAGTCTCAAGGGGTTCTAACTCAATTATCGACATACCAATGCACAATTATGAATAGCTCGTGATCATTTGTGGTCGTGATCAGTCTACTGAATCCTCGGTTCGAACCATTTCTAAAAGGTTTCATGTCGAAAATGTCTGTTTGGGTACATTAGACATTGAGAATTCAAACATTAGTATGAGTTTCTGATTGATGATATAAATAATGCAACAATTCGTGAAGTCCCCCTATTTCGACAATCCCGTGACAAATCTGTGTCTAATTCGATTCTCTATGACAAAAAGACTCCTAAAGATGCAGTTGAAGTTTAAAATGATTTTCACGAAATTTTGTTTACAACTATGAAAAATACAGCTAATGCACTAAAGGAGAGCAAACCTCTTACTGATTGTAGAGATGAGCTATACTCTACGGTAATGAAATTTTGGGGAGAAGAGTTCTCCATTCCGTTACTCGATGGAGCTTACAAGTACTTGCATGAACGAAAACGCAAAAGCAGGGCCTTCATGAAGGAAATAGATCAGGAGTTTAGAATAGGCTACCTTCATTGGTTTTCTGCTGGCTTCTTAAACTAGCTTGATCCAAGTCTCTCAGACTATATTTTGTTGGTTTTTTGATATATTTTTTGTAGCTATTTTCAAGATTGGTTGTTTATGGGCTTTGATTCGAGTATTTGTAGATAGATTGATGTGGGCATTTGTTAATTTTATGATTTTTTATATTTGCTTTCATTTTTATTTACAAATGTATCGCATATTCATCACTATTATTTTGAATGTAAGTACTGTAACTTATATATTATGGTATTCACTATTAGAATATATTATATCTATACGGCTGAATGTGTATCTTTTAATTTGTGTATGTTATTTATGACATTATCCCAGCAAATGCTCAATTTTTCATGGTAATTTTTAGACAAATTTATAATAAAATTTCACATGCCATTTACAATAAAATTGAGTAACTTCATTACTCACTTAAAAATAACAACACGTTATATAGATAAATTAATCACTGCAAATATTATGCATACCACAATCATCAGTCTTATTTGAAATAAAATGTTACTTTACTTCATTAATATGCCTTTTATTTTAGCCATAAAAAATTTCATTTGGTATTTTAGGTCAACAGTTGAGTTTTGATAGTCATCTACTTATTGAAAATAACTGTGACAACATCGACTGTTCAACTGAGAAACTCATGAAGTTTTTGAACATAGATGAGTGAATTTCGCATACAATATAATTTAATTCATAAATGAATTACATATCTCTCACAAAAGACATCAATAAAAATTCTCTCTTTTACTATTAGATTTGCCCGAAGTCTAAATTCTATAAGGATGATTATGCTTATATTCCGGCGATTTGAATTTTGTCGGAACGTGATTTTGAAAATTTGAATTTGCACCCTAATTCATTATTTTTTGATTTGTTCTCTAATACAAACATCCTTTTTATAGTGTTAAAAAAAATGTTGAGCTTTTCAAAAACATATCCAGTGGATTTTTCAAAAAATAACTGCTTGAAATTTTTAAAAAACTAATCATTGGATATTTTAAAAAATAACTATTGTACCCTTGAATTTTGTAGGAGCATACTTATAAAGAATATCAAATTATTTTAATCAAATAATATTATAATAATATTAATATTATAATAGTATTAGTTTTAAAAAATTTTAAATTTATTTACCACATAATATATTTACTTAATATTATTAGTCTATTACTTTATATTACTCTAATTATCCTAATTATTGTAAGTATAATTAGTTAATTATTTATTACTTTTATGATCCTAATTATTTTAATTTTATTTATTTAACAAATATCATTTTTAAATATCCTAGTTATTAAAAGTATAATAATTGAATATTACCATAATTATAATTCTATAAATTTTATTGATTAATAAATATTATATTTCTAACTAATATAACTAATAAAGTATTTCTCCACTTCCACATATTACTTTATTCAAACGATCGAATTAACACTTCTCATTTAAGATCTCATTGAACTCTCACTTTTTTCATTTCTGCATCAAAATTATCCAAACAACCGAATTTGTACTTTTGTCACTTCTTATTTTCATTACTTCTATCACTTCTATCACTTTCGAAAGTCAAGTGTAATTGTAATCAAAGAACCAAGCATAAAAGGCTCATTACTTGCTCGACCAAATATTGCTTCATTATTAGAACATGTAACAAGAAACACAGTTGGCAACCAGGACTGATAAGCTTCTCTTAGCAAAAAGTTTGTTTCATCAACAACCTTAATATTTGATCTAGTTAGCTTTTTCAGGAACAAGTGAAATAAAAAAGATTATATTGCTCCAATCGTGATTTGCTAAAAAAACCCAAATCCATTCAGCATTTGAGAAATATAAAAGAAATCCCATCATTGATCTATAAAACAGAATGTATAAGGATGTTTATTTCTAAATAATATGTGTCTGGAGCCTCCATAAGAGGCAAGAGAACTCAGTATTTTGTAATTTATCTCTAGTGGTTATCATAATAGCATTTCTTTTAACCATGTTCAGACACGAAAAAAATCCCACAAGTTGAAAGATGAAGAAAATATCATCAAATGTTTATCAAGTTCAGAACACAGCAAACAAAAGCAACTAAGTTATAGCTCTTGTATGAAAGACAAAATTGCAGGGGCTAAAGTAGCTGATGAGAGTATGTGGCATAGGATGAACAAATGGAACAACGATCTAATTACCAAATAAGAAATATGTTCAACAGTAAAACGCCTTGTGGTATTGATATGATCCATCAACCTCCCTTGAGTAGCCACTAATATGTCGACAGCAGTTTGTAGCTCCGGTTCAAAATTTTCAGGATCAAAAGGGACACCCGTCTCATCTGTTAACCTTTTAATAAGCTCTGACATTTCATCAGCAATTGAAGATTGACCAACTGCAAGGGCTACTCTCAAGCTGATTGCAGAAGCAATAGAATAAAAAACTCCTTAACCTGAACATACAAAACCAAGAGATAACCTTGTAAAAGGACTGCTGGAGCAATCTTACAAGCAAACAAAACAACAAGGGAGTTTTTGTTTAGATTAAAAGAGACAGAAGTTACCTGCAATGCTAAATCCCAAGTGGGTAACACAACCAAGTGCTCGCAAGCACCTTATTCTCCGGGTTGAAAGCTTTTGCACAATAGACAAAGCATAGGCCAAAATCTTGCCACTTCCAGTTGGTGAATTGACACAGATACTTCGTTCAAAAGCACCTGGTCCGATTGTCTCTTGCCAAACTGCTTCCACCAGAAAAAGAGTGAACAATCTTTCGTAAAGCCTCCTCTAATCTAAAATCAAAGAAAAGGAAACATTTAGGTGTAAAAAAATCAAGCTGTGAACTTGAATAAACAACCAATTTTTTTCCATAAAACGCCAAACAATTCTTTTTTAATCCATAAAAAACTATGAATGACGATCCACAAATTGATTTTTCATTCCATAGCAACTAAAATTCGATACAAATTGGTGATTTACAACAAAAATACTTTCCAAGATAATTCAGACAAAATTATCTATTGAGCAAGAGTAATTCAGAAAAACCTGGAGATAGAAAAAAAGAAAAACACCTGGGATCGAGGCATGGGAGGAGACTGAGAGGGCATTCGTCGACGACGTCAATGTCAACCGGGCTACGCGTCCATGGAAGCACCGGCACACTCTTGGGCTTGGAAACCTCCTCCATCCATCTCTTCTCTCCGATTTCGGCGACGGAAACTCGCTGGAATTGCTCCAATCGGCGCCAAGCAAAACGATTTGAGCCAAGACTCGTACTACCAGTGTTACTAAAGAGAATATATGGGGGAAGTGGAAGAAATGGGGAAGATAAAGAAGAAGGAGGAAACAGCCGCCCGACAGCGCGCAGGCGGAGAAGAGGGCGGAGGTCGTTCTGGACAGAAGAAGGTTTTAAACTTTTTATCGTTGGGCAGCTGAGGGGCCGGGCTAGTTTCCGGTTTTTCGACCGGACCGAAATGCATATAACACCCTGTGTTCTGCCAAATATGCGCAAAAATCCAAATTTCTTGCAATATTTACTCAGACACCCCCGTAGTTATTTTATATATTTACATTTTAATATTTGCAAACTATATATATTATGCACAGATCTAGATTTCAGAAAAGTGAAATCAGACAATTTTTCAAGCAAAACATTCTTGTCAAAAAGCAGGTGACCTACGTGTAATATAGACGATTTTTCAGAATTATATATATAATTACTCTGATAAGAAATACTTTTAAATAATAATTTTGTTATAATTATATTTTTCGTTCATTTAAAAGAAACATATTTTAAAATATTAAATTAGTATATAATTTTAATTCCAATTATAAAAATATAATTATTATATCTATTCACACTGCTTATTCAAATGTTAATTGCCTTCGTTCCATAAATACTTTAAAATAGAGGCATATTTGCAAAACGCCCAAAATGTACCGTTAGATAAAGATGAGGTGTTTCTCATATAAATATCCCGTCGAGGCAGTAGAGTTGGGACACCGAGTCACACCCACCGGCGAAACCGGAGCGCGAAATGCGAACAGCGCCAACGCCGGAGGTTAGGGTTTCATATCGCATCAGGTTCTCATCCTTCTCATCTCCGTCTTCTTTTTCCGGCGAGGATCCAACTCTTCGACGCGTAGCAGTAGCTGTGGACCCCGTCGTGGATCTTCTTCTCCATAGCCGCCAACACTTGTGGTCTACTCCGGCACCATTGTTCGCGTTGTTGCAGGTATACACTCAATCCAAAAACTTCATCGATCGCTTCGATCGCATGTCGTTCCAGACGTAATCCCTTCTCCCTTGTTTCTTGAATCGGAAAACCCTAAGCGATCGCTTCCTTTGCATGTATGTTTAGACCTAATTCTTTATGGACGGTGATGTGCTCGTTGCGGTCCGGGAAGAGTCGGCGTTGATTTTACCCTTGCCTCGCGCTTTCGTGACTTCTTGGAAGAGAACGGGATCGATCCATCCATCTACTCCAAAGGGGACGCGATTCGCGCTACATTGGGTACTATTCTTCAATTTCCATGGAAAACCATAATTTTGCTCCAAAGATTTGAGTAGATGGATTTCTGTCTTTTTTTTTTTTTTTTTTTTTTTTTTTTTTTTTTTGCGATCAACCGTGATGATGTTTTCTGGGTATTTATAGGTTTAAACCGGGTATGAGTCTGATGTGCTTGAGGTCGAAGCAGAGCTAGGATGCAAGCTTGAGAAGGTTGATTGATTGCCTGATCATCTCATATTAAAATTGGAAGTTCAGATGCATACAAATCTGGGAAGGTGGGATTCTGTGTTTCTTCTTGTTCCTATTTGCCCTTTTTTTCTGCTTATTCCTCTGATTTTGATGGTCTTTATTTATGGAAAAAGAATTATATTGCAATTCGTTAATGTTTGCAACCTGCAATTGATGTGGATCCAGAAATGTGTGTTACACTCGTTTACTTTATTTGATCTCTTGGGTTCACATTTATGGAATGGATGCAGCATTGGGTGCTGCTGTTTTAGCATTGGGTGTCCCTCCAGGTGATCATGTTCTTGATTTATGTGCTTCTCCAGGTAATTGGTCGCTTTAGGGTTTGCCTTTTGCCAATGGTTCTTCATGCTTTGCCTAAATCTGTTAAGTGTCAATCATGTGTGTATTTTATTTTGGTGTGACTAATTATTTCGTGTCAAGGCAGCAAGTATCTGAATTACCAATATTCGCTTCTCAAATTTGCTTTATCCAGTTATTAAAATTCTTGGAATTAGCGAAGATATGCTTACATTGTTCAGATTCATTACAAATCATAATTTAGTTTTAAACACATGAACTAGAAAACACATTTTTCTAGTTCCTTCCTAGCTCTCTTTTAACATAAGTGGACCTAATTAATGGAAAAGGTGAATGAATGGATACCATATAACTATGGTCGGTGTATTATGAAATTATTTAGAAGCAAGAGTTACCTACTAATTTCCTCAAATATCTGTTGCCTTTATCATTCAAAGGATGAACTGAAAAGCATGAGTAGAAGTATTTGCTAAACAAAAATAAGCATGAGGCATGTAAAAGAAGTATAATAAGGGAGTCTTGTTGTTTAGAAGTATAACTGTGTACTTTGAAGGTAGACCTAGTTAATGAAAAAGGTGAATGGATGGATACTGTATGACTAACAGAGCTGTAGTCAGTACATTGTGGAAGTCTGTAGCTGCTAGAATTATCTATTTTGGAAGACTGTTTTTGGTGGGTTTATCCTTGAATCAATTTGGAAACAGACTGTCATGTCTGAGACCATTGGTTGTGTGGTATCATTTTTCAGTCTTCACTGTACTTCACTTTAACTGCTTGGCTAGGAATTCCATATCCTGCACCCTTCACTTACCATTGTGTGTGCTTGGCTACAAGTTAAAACTAGTTGACGACTAATTGCTTAATATAATGAATAAGTAACATTTACTTTTAGCATGTCCTTGTTATTGACCTTCTGTTACTCTAGGTGCTAAGTTATGCATGCTATCGGATCTACTTGGAAGCCCTGGATTCCTGACTGGTGATGATGTTGCAAGGGAGCGGTTAGCAGCCTGTTGTACAATGTTACAGAAATATGCAGCTGGGAAGCACTGTAGACTCTTCATTGCTGATGGAACGTCATTTTTCCTTTTACCTTTGAGGTCTCATATGAATTCATGTACTACAGCTTTAAAAATTCTCTTTTCTTCTCAATATTTTCTCGAGTTTTAAGTTGGAACTTATATAGAGGCAGTTGGTTCTTCTTCCATTGTTGTTGATAAAGTTGATTGGTCCTCATATTTTCTAGTGCTTTTCTGATTTGAGCTGAAGTAAATGGCAAAGGTGCTACAGATACATTCTCAGAGTGGACTTCAAAGAGGCTCTGAAAAGTTTGAAAAATTAAGAAAATCTATGGGTTCTTGGAAAGCTATTGCAACATCAGAACCAGAACTATTTTGTTATGGAAAAAATTCTGGAGTGGTTGGTTTACAAAGAAGTGAATTATATAGTACCACAGAGGATGCTGAGGCTTCACATTCAGGCAATGACATCTTAAGGGTGGTTTTATGTGTATATTGGCAATACTTAGTTTTTAGTTATATAGAATTTGTTTGTAAATAAGATTTTTATCACATTTGTCGTTGTCTTTAAAAAATTTCACATTACTTTATCTCTGAGAGTGGTGCCTTTTGATAATGAGTTATTCCACATTGTTTTGGCAGATTTAGCACATGCTGCTTCATTTCAGCTTTGGTATTGCTTCAATCATTATATAGGTTCTTGTGAACTCATGATGGATCAATCAAACATGTTCAGAAGTTTGAGCATTGGGGATGGAAAACTCTGCATCGTTGAGTGCTAGATGCAAAAAGAACCAACAGCTTGATGCAGTTTCAGGTATCTTATTTTACATGGAGGTTTTCAGTGGGGATACCCTATATATATATATATATTGAAATGCTTCAGTGATTCTGACAATTATATTTTTTTCTCTCATGGATAAGAGAATAAAAAGGTGATGTTGAGCTGAGGAATCGAACTCTGGAATCAGGATTATGATGGAGTATCATCTCTTACTAATGAGTTGCTTTTGTGATTGAATTAACTATCCAAATATCTGTATAAATACACAGACAAAACTAAGTCACAAAGTCTGAGATTTGAATTAACTATCCAAATATTGCATGAACCCTAAGCCATCATCCAAATTATGGTCCAAGCTTGTTTTACTGATTTTTTTTGAGCAAACACTTACAATTCTAATTTGAAAGTGCAGAATATTTTGAATGGTAAGTCAGCTTAACTCATTAGTGGGTATGAACCAGATTGAGTCTCAAAAGAAAATTAAATTTAATAAGCTAGCTTTTATACTAATGTTTGAGACAAAGAGCTCACACTTCTAATTAGGAAGTGTAGAATGTTTGAATTCAAATTTTGAATTGTAAATCCCCCAATGGTAAATTAGTTATGAACTAGGTTAGGTCTCGCAAGCAAGTCAATATGTATGAGTAATTTGGTTCAGGCAGTTAATTAGTGCTCCATGTCACATTTGGCACCATAATGAGTTTGTTTAGAAATCACTTACATGATGTTGCAGATTTGGTGCATGGCTGAGTTTGTTCCTCTCTTGTTTATGCAGCTACAACTTCTGACAAATTGGTTTAGATTGTTAAAAGCTCGTGGTACTCTTATATACAGTACATGCAGGTGAGCCATTGTTAATATTACTCTCCTGAGAGCAGAAAATCTCAAAGATTTGCTTGATTACTTGGGATTTCATGCTAGGTTATGACCTTTGTTTTGCCTAACTGCAAATATCAAGGGACCTATGGAAATCTCCCAAAATTTCCACAATTAGTCTATTCCTGAGCAGAACTGCTGAATAGTCTAGACTTATTGTAATAGAAGCTTTATTTCTGGGGCGCAATGGGTTATGATTGAAGCCCTTAATCCTATGTGGTACTACAATTTGGTGGAGCAATTCTTTTCCCTAGATGCTTGAATGACACCATATGTTTCTAGCTAATTAATTATTTCTCTTTTGTTTTGTTTGACCAAAAAGAGAACCTGGGGGCAAATAACTATGCGGCTCCATTTGGAAAGAGGTGAAGGTCAGGGAGAGCAATTATTTGAATTTTTTCTTATGAGAATTAATATTAATTATTTTACACTGCTATTAAATTAAATTATTATAAAAAATTAATTAGTTTTTCGAACTTTAAATTACCGTAGGGTCAATGTTGATAAAAAAGATACTAGTTTACAAAAATGGTTCATTAGTTTTAGTATTGACCTTGACTTTGATCTTGACCCATTACCAAATGGGCCTTACAAGTTAAACTTTGATCATATATGCGGGCAATTTATTATCTTTTATACCCTTGATCAAGCCTTTCTCCATTTACATAAGAAAATTTTTTTTTCTTTCCATTATGAATAGCCATTGTGTGGCCAATCATTCTTGGTATAATGGTAGAAGGCACAAAGAGAAAGCCTGTGGGGCTTAGTCCCATCCATTCTACGAATAAGCAAGGAGTAGGTGGTCCTGGAAGTAAGGCTCCCAAAACATAAGCTAAACATCGATTTCCTCTTACATTGATGTTCCAAGTCCTTTCCACTATTTGTAGGAATTATCTTTTACAATATTTGACTTTTATCCATTTCTTGTTAACAGTCTGACCTTTGCACAAAACAAGGACGTGTTTTTTTAAGTTTCTTTTGGCAGCAGGTTTTGTTTCTTGTGATTCTAATGATATCAAATTGCATTTTCCTTCTCATCTCTGTTTGCATTTTGAAATTTCTTATCAATAATCACTATTACTACAGTATTATTGTTCTCTTCATTTTGTAAGGTATTTATTCATATTTGAGTTATAGATATTACTTAGTATGCTTGAGGCTATCGTCGTTGATACCATAAAATGTCGCCACTTCCATACATTTTTAGCCTCTGCCAATTTAATACAACATGATTGATAAATCTAGCCCTGGCTTCCGCTATTTAAACTGGCATTTTCACACACTTAATGGTTTTGTACTTTTATTTGAACATTCTACTCAGAAAGTTTAGCTTTACCATTTCAGCATATCTAAGATTTGTGGTTTACTTTTTTTAATATTTTCTTTTCCTGTTATTTTTTGTTTCAAGCTTGTATAATTCTCAAATCTCATGGAGCTACAAGAGATAGATTCTTCGGAAAAATGGGAATGCAGGAGCAGGAGGATTCCAGGAACCTTGTGTTTTGACCCCAATACTTCTCAAAGAAGTGGGCTTTTTGTTGCAAAGTTTACAAAGTTAATTGTTTATTTTAGACCCTAAATATGAAACTACTGTAATTGTTAATTTATTTTGAACTCTAGAAAATATTTTAGCATGAAACAGCTGTAAAAGGCAACTATTGCCTGATGAAATCCATTCTGATTTTTAAATGATTGTATAGTTTAATTTGGAGCAGGTCTCCACCCAGTTTGGTTCTTATATAATTATTTTTATGTGCAGGGTTACCTGGGTTCAAACATGCAGGTACTGATAGATTACGAATGAGATGCTCAGGGCACGTTACAATGCAACCACACTGACCATGTAATCCCTTGTCTGATGCTGCTGCTGTGCAGATTGGAACCCATGTTGATGTATGGTGGAATGATGACTAGTCAGAGTCGTAATTGGAGTAGACAAACCCTGTATATGATGGTTTTCAAGTCTATTTTTTAGGTACTTATCATTCTTTTATTCCAATGGTGCAATTCTTTTTTTCCACTTCATTTTTTGCCATTCCATTTGTTGATGCAGAACAAATTGTTTGTTCCAGATAGAAAATGGTGGTTAAAATGGAAGACAATTTTATGTTCCAAATTGTGTGTCGCACTTTGTTGATCATTTTAAATTGGAATGGGTACCATTATTTTTTGGCATCTTCACTAAGTTGGATGACACACTCAGACAACATTGAAAACCATGCTCTTTGAATATAATTATTGGCCTTACCAAAAAACTAGGGAACAACTGCTATTGTTGAATTATCATATAGCTTCACTAAACTTATGAAATGACTAAGATCTACACAAAGGGTAAACTGAAGTGGGATCTCATGGATATGTTGCCTTCACTGAGTTTTGTACTTCTCCTTTTTATTCGCGTTGACATAATTTTCTACCACTTTCAGATAAATTAATCTTCAAGCCTCTACTTATTACCTGGATTGGCAAGTTCCACAAGCAATTTTTCACTCAATAAGCACTAGCTAGTAGATGATCTTGCAGAGAATTCTGAGAGATTCAGAAGTCGTTAACAAGAATTTAGTTTTAGCTTGACAAGTGAATTTAGCATCTTTTTTGTTTTAAAGAAGAAACACCACATATTCACTTGTTGTTTGTATGTTAACTTTATTTTGTCTGTTTAGTATTCCTGATAAAATATGTTGTTTAGCAGATTATTTGATTTTGATTCTTCAATATTATTTTCAATTTGAGTGGTTTTTCTTTCCTGTGATTTCTGCTGAAGATTGTTGTGTAGAGGAAGTTCTTGTAAGGAATCTTGTTATTTTTTATCTTAGTTAAATAGTAAATGGCTTGTATTTTACATTATTTTTTGTCTAATGATATTTGTGTTTACCTTTGGTCGGCAATGATTTCTTACTGTGTCGGTTATTCAAAATAAGTAGTAGAAAACTAACCTATTCACTTATTGTGGAATGGGATTTCCCATTCAATGATATCCTTCTTTCCTGAATTTTGAGCATAATGTTGATGATTGAAACACAAACTATAAAAATATTTATTAAACTAGATTGTGTCACAGTGAAAGAGAGAAAATAAACCATTAAAATATGAACATTGTCAGAAAGACATCTGATAATTCACTTTCAATTGTTTTCCGATTTTATGGTTTGTTAGATTTATCTGAAATATAACTCAAATAGTGTCAAATATGTCATTCTAAACAATACAAAGTAGGATGTTCTTAAATGAATCCCAAGATCTTTTCTCAAAACTTGTTTCCTTGATTTCACAAGATGGTTACTTGCAAAAATATGATAGACAAGGAAACACATTCTAGATGGTGATAAATATGGTATGAGATACAACAAAAAAAGATTTGCAATCAATATATTGAAAAATTTACAGACATTTATGAGGGCAGAATATCACTATCACGCATATGCAAGTTGTTTGGGCATAACCTAAAATTTTTGAGTCCAGATTGTCATGTGATCAAATCAAAATCAACTATCACAAACATAAGGTAACATTCTGCTAGCATTGTCATAAAATATAGTATCCAATTGAAATGTATGGGGTACTAAAGTAGAAATTGGTGGCATTCTCTTTGTTTTATTTCCCACTTATAATGGGCAAAATAGCATAGAAATTATACATAATGCGATTGATAGATCTGATAGGTTGCAGTGGGTTCCCCAAATTGTAAGATAATTGTTGCAGTCAAAGGGTTGCATAAGCTATCAAAGGTATGTGATTGATTTTGCCTCATGATTTGGTATTTATGTACCTTGTCATTTGTCTTTCCATCTTTTTTTGATAACTGAAGTTACTTATTGATTATTATATTTACTCATTTTTGGGTAGCAGATATAATAGAAACTATTATATAGTTCGAGTGTGTTTTTGAACCATGCATTTACTATGGTCAATTTCGATTGGCTTTCAATGGAGTCCTGATAACCGAAGAATAAACCACCACTTTGTCTTTCTGAGATTGCAACCCAATCACTTTATGCATTGCCTTGGATTGTGCCCTTCCAGGTGTTGTTGGAGAGAGGTGAGGAACAAAAGTGTGTCTGATATAATAGGATCCCTCATAACTACACCAGAGTTCTCGCTATTACGTAGGTCTCCAATAATAAACTAGAAGTCACATTCAATCACCACCAATCTACTGACAAAAGTGATCATTTTAGTTTGGAGATGTATCCCTGCCCTAGTAATTCAATTTGAGGAGCGAACTTGTCTGCCATTGCTCAAGCACTGGCAGCTAACAAGCGTCCCATGCCATCACAGATCCCAATGTGAGAAGGCCCTTGGTTTCATGTACCAATGGGCAATGATCAACTGTTAGCCTTGAGAGATCCATAACTTAACGCAGTAGAGATTAGTATTTTTAGAAAAAGTGTCATCTACCTAACTTAACCTTTTTTTTTGGGTATTTGTGGTTCAGATTCAGTTGCATAGCATGCAATAAAATCTGGTCATGTGTGACTTCATAGTATACTGCATTACACATAGATAGTCCTATCTGTGGCATTTTAAGATGGTAAATGTTGTATAACATGGTTTTTCTCACAAGGCTCCTATCAATAGTCTTGCATTGTGTTTGACCCTCAAAATCAGATGTCACAAATGAATGGATTGCAACACAAAAAATGATTGTATCCGATCAGGGCAGATTTGATCAATGAATATGTTGCAAAACACAATAATGGACTATTTTTATCAAATAATGGATTGCATGTAATTGGAGTGTTCTGCAGCCATCAAGATTTTTTTTGCTCAAATTATTTGGGATCACAATCTATTATTTTGTTGCAATCAATTAGTTGGTAACACAATTAGTTCATTCCAAACCTTTTTATCTTTGCTGCCAAAACCATTGTTTGTCCAGTGTTTGAAGGTTGAATTAATTGTTCATACATGGTTCAGAGACCAAAAACATTAGTCGTGGTGTGGTTGAAGTCAAGCACTTATTTGTAGTTGTCCCAACCCTAGTTAATTTAGTCACAAGAGCTAATCATTACTGTGTCAAGTTCAAGCCAAAGTTAATTAAGTTGAATCAAAAGTGTTTATATGCAAAGATGTTAGAACTAGTGGGTTATTTGTGAAGGCAAATTTCATATGGGTACATGTAGAAGTCCATTATCTCTATACGAAGGGCAAGCCAAAATCCAAAGATTGAACCCTAGTGGAGTTGGACACTGAGCTGGTCTGACCCATGTACATCTCTAAAGAGCATAAGCCATTGTCTTTCCTAGAAACCTTAAAGGAAGAAGAGAAACAAGGAACATTAAAAAGTCTATGTGAAATCCCTTGTGCTGTTCAAAGTATTTAACAAAAGATACAAGGTTGTGAAATCCCTTATGCTGCTAAATAAAACTATTGCAAGGTCACACAGTCATTCGGCAACACCATTGATGTGAACTATTTATGTTTCAGTGGGAGATCGCATATTGTTGCTGCTCAAAGGCATTTACCATAATTTGCGACTGTTTTATGACGGTCACAGGGTTGCAGAGGATGTGCACATGGTTGTTTTGCAATACCATTATATTTGTGTTTCCTCTTCTGTTCGAAGACATTACAATTGAATTTGCAGGTAATCAGCATTGCTTTTTTCCTTTGGACGATTACTGTTATTTCTTTCATTTTTTGGGTGCAGAAAATGAAATAAAGGTTATGCATGCCAACAAACCGTGTGGTTTATGAGCATGCTCAAGATTTAGGCAGCCACTGGTTGCATGATCCAGGACATGGGTGCCCACATAGATGTTGTTTACCAGCTCAATTGTATTAGTTACGCATTAGGCTATTTGTGTATGGGGATGGCAATATTTGTGTGCTAGTTCCATGTGCATGGGGATAGCTATGCTTGT
Source organism: Trichopus zeylanicus subsp. travancoricus (assembly GCA_005019695.1). Lineage (NCBI taxonomy): Eukaryota > Viridiplantae > Streptophyta > Magnoliopsida > Dioscoreales > Dioscoreaceae > Trichopus > Trichopus zeylanicus. The sequence goes on from RXID01014353.1 coordinate 394,866, forward strand.
CTGCTTGGGCTTATGCGAAGTGTCACTTTTGTGTGTACGTAAGTGAAGCAGGTTGCATGATGCATCTATTTACTTATTCACTATTAATGGACATTTATTGAGGTCGGTATAATTGGGTGCCGTACAGGTTATTGATGTGCAGAGTTCACTTTTGTTATTGCTTAGGTTATTACCGGAAATGTTGTCGTTCACCATTTCTCTTCTTCCAAATGATTGTTATTGTTTTGCTGCAATCAGATATTGACAGTTAATCTATACTGTCATTCTGGGCTTGGAGTTTTGTGGCTCAAATTGTGCACAATTAGTGGCCCATTTGTAGTGTAGCCCAACATTTTATAGGCCCATAATCATCCTGCATGGCTACTTAGGCCCGCTGAAGGCTCGTTGCAGCCCATTAAAAGCCCACTTGTGAGCTACCATCAATTGGAGGCCCACATGTTATCCACTAAACGCCATCAGCAACCTGCCTGCAGCCCACAAAAGCCCATTAACAATCCACTAAAGATCAATTAGCCACTCATTTATTGCCAACTGAAAGCCCATTGCAACCAACTTCGGCCATTCATACCCCCCATTTGATTGTAGATCGAGTTCTGATTAGATTATTTTTAAGGTTGCTATACCTAAAGTACACAAACTTAAATTTTTCATAGGTTTGCATAAGGGATTCTTCCCAAAGCCTAAATTGGCCCTGGGCGAGATCTAATCCAACACAACACCACGTGCAACACCATGTGCATCAAGCACACAACTCCGGCATGCAAAATACCTATCCACACCCACACAATTTACAACCAATGTGCACACCCACAGATCCACAAGATACTACCCACACGTTGTACACAAACTTAACATGCACAATCAACTAACATGCCCACAAGCACACACCACAACATGCAAGACACCTGCATACACAACATTTAAAGCCAACAATGTGCACGGGAAAAGACTCAGGTCCAGACTCTGCAGGCAGGACTGAATTTGCTCCCCACACCCACATGAACTTGTGTGATGACCCACACACTGCACACAAGCTTGACAAGCACAATCAACCCCAGGTGCCCCCCACAACTACACAACTCACTTGACCAAGGACACCCCACAGGTTCCTACCAGCATATACCCACCCACCCACCCACCCACCCACACCCGCACCCGCACACTCAAATACATCCAGTGAGACGCTTTGTTTTCCATGAACAGTGACCTGGTTAGCAAAATCCAGACAACTAAATACTGGTCCCTTCATCTCCATGAGGCTCACCTGGGTTTTTCTTTGCATGTTTCCCAATATCATACAGGGATAGTGATCTAATGGCCTGCTGTTATATAACTACAAATTTCATCTCCCCAAGACAAAGTAAAACATGGTGACAACTTTGCCCCAACGCTGAATGCAGATATGGCAGATAGAACATCAGGCTTGGCATCAATGTCAACCGATTAGCCCAAAAGTCCTTGAGCTTGTTTGACATGTCAACCATCAAATCTCCCCCCGATATCACAAGAAAGAGAACTATTCAAAATCAAAGTTTTAAGTTTTGATTTCGAAATCGATCCTATTCAATCATTTCGGTTGTTTCGATTTTGTTTCAGTTTCAGTCAAATCATTTTAAAAATTTTTTGACTAAAATTTAATTTTAAATTTAAAAATAGTTAAAAAAGTTAAAAAAATGAGAATATATATATTAAAGTATTAAATAAAATTTTTTGGGTAAAAAAACTTAAAATATGAAAGAAAAAAGTGCAATTGAGAGGATTTGAACCCAAATCACTTATAACCCAAATTTAGGTCTTAACCATTGAACTAATGATGTCTTGTGATATAAATATAAATAATATTTTTTTAAATCTAAAATCAAAATACAAGTTGAAAAATTTTAGCCGAAATTAGAAATCATGTTCAAAACATTGAAGAACATATTGAAGCATTTAAATCATAAAATCTGCTAAACAATATGTATTAACAATACTTAAAGAGACAAAATAAAGACAACATAAAACATGACAGGCAACATGTGAATATATTGCTTTCTTTTTCATAACAAAAAAAATACCAACTAAGCCAATTATCTATAATTTAATTTTGACAACCTAAAATTAAATTCTTATTACATGAGTTCTAAATCTATCAAAATTTGCCACTATATCATCTACTAGCAAGTGCTTATTAAGTAACAAATTGTTTGTGAAACTTACCTTTTCTTTTCTGGGAAAAGTGGAGGCTTGAATACTAATTTATTTGAAAGTGGTAGTAATTGTGGCAAAGCAAATAAAAATGATGCCATATTTTAGATTACCAACTAAAAACCTCGATGAAGCCAACACGTCCATGAGATTCCACTTCAATTCACTTGTGGTGGAAATTGTAAGTTATTTCATAAGTTTTCCCCTATGAAGCTAAATGATGTTTTTACCAAGATTTTAAATTTCAATTTTAGAATTGATTTTAATATCCACTAAAATTGATATATTTCAGTTATTTCGGTCGAAATGTCTAAAACCAATTAGTTTCGATTTTAGTCAAACTATTTTTTTATTTTATTTGATTAAATTTTGACTTTAGATTTAAAAATATAAAAAAAATTTAAAATATGAAAATAAATTATATATATTCTTTTAAAAATATTAAATAAAAACTTTTGGGTAGAAAATGACTTAAAATATGAAAAAAAAACTACAACAGCTAAGGCTTAAATCCTAGGTATGATGATCCGAGATTAACTTCTTAACCAATTGGACTAAACACTCTCTAACATAAAAGTATTATAAAATAATAAATAATATATTTTAAAAAATCGAAACTGAATTTTAGACTGATATGTTTCAAACTAATTTGAAATCAGAACATTTCAGCCGAAACTTAAAACCTTGGTTTCAACCATAATAGTTGTTCTGTAGTTTTTGGTAAAGCTAACAATGATAGTCAAAGAGCATAGCTTTCAATATCATCTCAATGTCAACCAACTTAGTGAAGATCCCAAAAAATAATAGTGTCATTCCAATGTACTTAAGATATACTTATTTCGTAAAACTTAAAAATTCTACAAATTTTAATGTTTTGAAATTTCAAAATTCTGTATTTGAAACTTTTAATAATATATTTGTTTTGTAAGATATCTAAATTAAGAATTTCAAACTTTTGTATTTATTTTGTTGGATTTGTAAATTTCAAAAATGATAAGCCTTGTGTTTTGTTTGATTATAAAATTCAACACGTGATCTCGCATGCTGAATTTTAAAATTTAATTAATTTTGGAGAATTAGTAAATCATACAGTTACAAAAAGTTGGAATTTCTGAAACTTTAAAGTTTTGTACAACAAATATTAAATTTTATATTTTTCAGAATTTAAAAGTTCAAAAATTTTGAAATCTCACAAAACAAATAGGCTCTTAATGATTTACCGTGATAAGCAAAGGTAATGCACAATTTGAAACATTAAATTATCTTCTATTTTTAACCACTCTTTTCCCTCTGGAAATTTAGTGTTATATACCGGTTATTTAGCTAACCTAACAATATATCATGGAATAAACATATTGTCTGCATAAACAAAAGAAGTGGCAAAAAATAAAATCGAAACAAAAAAATTCATAATTGGCATAAAAGAATGTAAGTACCTAAAAATCAGACTTGCAAACCATCCTATATAGGATTTGTCTACTCCAATTACCACTCTTACCTGCCAAGCATCATTCTAGTATACATCAACATGTATTCCAATTTGCATAGCATCATGATTAGACAAGTGATTACATGGTTAGCATGGTCGAATTTGAAGGTGACCTGTGCATCTCCTAATTTATCAGGACCTGCAGATCTAAAAGCATGGACCCCTTCACATAAAATAATTGTACAAGAACTCAACTGGGTGGAGACTTGGTCCAAATAAAGGTCTCAAATTATTTAAAAATCAGAATAAATTTCAGCAAGTAATAGTTGGCTTTTCCAACTATTTCATGCTAAAATATTTTCTAGAGTTCAAACTAAATTGAAAATTACAGTTCTTTTGTAAGACTTAAAATTAACAAATAACAGTACCTTCATGTTACCACAATGACTAATTAGATGGCAAGTAAGCAATGAAAGCAACTAATACATATCCCAGATTCAAAATTTGTCACAGTGATAAATAATCTCATGAACATGCCCCAATGAAATATAAAAATGATTTGAGTCCAAAAAATTGAATTCCTGGCATGGTAAAGTAATTATTAAAATCTCAACTAGTTTGAAGATTAAACTTAGGATCTCACACAAATTGTTTGAACATATAGGTTGCACAGCTACTGATTCCATGTTGCAAGATCAGCACATACAATATATTCTAAATCATTTTTCTGCAATATTATCATGAAATATTTGGGACACCTGACCAATGTCAATTAAAGAGAAATCAAGATTCATTAGATCATAGAAGTGTAGTACACCAACCGTTTCCTATTAAACTAGTATGAAGAGTAATGCCAAGAACTCATACGAATTGTTTGCACAGAAAGATTGCAAGCCTACTGATTCGATGGGTTGCAAAATCAGTACAGACAACGTATAACAGTACCTTCCCATTATCACAATGATTTGATAAATCAAATGCACCGTGACTAAGCAATAAACGCAGCAAATACAAATCACATATTCAAATTTTTTCACAATGATATAAATCTAATAAACATGCCCCTATGTAATATGAAAATGACCAAATTCAAACAATTGTGTCTCTAGAATAATTGGTAAAATAATTGTTAAAATCTTAACAAGTTTGAAGGCTAATGTCAGGATCTCATAAGAATTGTTTGCATGGATAGGTTGCAGACCTACTGATTCCATGGGTTGTAACATCAACACACACAACATGCTCTAAATCATTTTTCTGCAATTCCCTCATGAAATATTTGGGACACCTAATAAATGTCAACTAAAGGCAAACCAAGATTCATTAGATCATGGAAATGTAGTATGCCAGTTGTTTCCTATTGAACTAAGCAAAAACATAATAACATGCCTCATACGACCTTCCATTAAATAATTTGTAAAGCAAAGAAAAAATAACAAAACTATTTTATCAGTGTACAATTGTACATTTCTTGATGAAAGGGATCTAGCACTAAGAATATCAACCATTTAGGCAGCAAGGCTTACCACAACAATAAAAGACCTTCAAAAGGTCTTAATGTAGCAACCAAGGTAAATTGGAAAGTCAAAGTGTTTTTGCTAATTTTAATTCCAAGACATTTCCTAAACCACTTGAATGCATTAATTTCAGTTACTTTAACTAGTTGTTTATAGTTGGAAGATAAAACGACCATCATTGCCAAAAGGGTCCTAATCTTTGTTGATCATTGTTAACTAGAATTCTTGTTTGATGCTCTATCAAAATTCTTGTTCCATTCCAATTAGGGTTAGAGCAGAATGACCATCATGGATTCTAAAGGAAAATATAATGCAAAAGAACCACACAAACCTTAATCAAAGAATGAAACACGGGTCATCGCCACAGCAATCAAGAGAGAAAGGAAGCCAGCCATTCAGTGAATTCAACTTTGGGACCAACCGAGACCCTTGTTGAATAGCTCCAACTTCGAAAATATCATGCAAAGAACCACAGAAACCCTATTCAAAGAAAATATGAGTTGAAAATATCAACGCATCACAGTCTTTGAATTCCACCTTGTGCCCAAGCGAGACCCTAGTTGAATAGGTTCAGGAAAAACGAGAATCCCGCAAGCCATCTGAGATTACGACGATCATACAAAAAGATCAAGTTCTACAAATGAGCAGGAGAAGAATCCACCTACCACCAACCAAGAACTCGTTATCGATAAAAACAGACAATAATACTGCTCGAATTACCAAATCGACGAAATCTGGAAGATTCAAAGAATAACAAACCATAAGCAATCAAAACCCAGGGATATTTCAAGAAGACGCGCCGTCTCGATCTCGAAGAGGCGATAATTTCAGAGAAGAAACAGAGATTGGGGTCACAAGTTATTACCGAAATCGCTTCGGATCGTCTTCTTCTAGGGCTCCGAAGCTGCGGCGAAGATCGAAACCCTAGAAATCTGCGAGAAATCGAAAGAGAGAGAGAGGGGAGATGGGAATATCTGGTAGCGGACGGGGAAGATAGTCGTTGCGGTGTGGGTCGGATCTTGGAGTGTCCGACATCCGAAATCGTGTTAAAAGGAAGCGGGACATCCGATTACAGATTAGTCCTCCTAAATATGGAAATTTGTATGTGACTCACCCATACCCGCAAATGGCTCCCTGTGACACAAACAAAATGATAAAAAGAGGAAATTAGAAAAAAAAAAAAAAAAAAAAGAATATTTGCGATTCGCATTGGATATAGCGTTTTGCAAATACCCCCTACTAATTTTGATATTTAGATATGAACGTATTTTAAATTGATATTGGTAAAATTCCTACAAAATCCTTGTGATTAGCAGTATCTACAATGTCAGTAAAGGAGAGTACTAATCTGATTTAAGTTTTTGCACTGAAACTCATAATTATATTTAATAAAAATCTCATATCAAGCTAATTTTAGCTCAATATTTAAACCTTACTAATCTCACGCTACAAATCCCACCTTTTTATTCAATCACCCCCCTCCATTCCCCTAAAACACCAAATCGCCCTCCCCGTCTTTCCGAAAAACCCGACGGCAATTTTCGCGATCTGGCCCCCGCAAGAACAGAAACCTCTCATGTCACTCCAGCCTCAGCAGCCGCCGGATATGTCTCGTCGCCGTCGCGTCTACAGCCTCATCCATCCTTCTCGCAAAGTTCGGCAGTGGCAGCGCGCTCGGCGCCGGCGCCGACGCCGCAAACCCCGAGCCGGCGTACTCCTCCTCCGTCGCCGCTGCCCGACCCTCCATTCTTTCCGGCCTCGAGAACAGCTGCGGGTCCGGCCCTAGCCGTCCTATCACGACATCTAGGGAGTCTCTTCGCCGGAGAATCGTTACGCGCTCGGCGGCCGGCTTCGCCTGCCTCGGTGAGCCTTCTCGCCGCTTCCTGGGGGGCCACGCTGGCTTCTGGGAGAACCTAGAGTCAGGGCTAGTGTTCCATTGGGGAAGGATTCCGACGACGGAGCTCGCTGGCGGCATGAAATCTCGCGGCCGGAATACCTCAGTTCCCACGGAAATCGCGATTTCTCTCGAGTCCAAGGAGTCAGATTTATGGACGTGGCCTTTCTGGCTCCCATTTCTCGGCGTTTCTCGGAAACAGGAACCGTTGGCGAGAAACCGTTCCGATGTCGCTTCATGAGTCCTGATCTCGAGGCGATCCATCGGCTACGATTAGATTCGGAATGGGTTAGATGTTGACGTTGACGCGTTGGAACCGATCAAAACCAGAACGGTCAAACGGGTTGACTTAACGGAGACGTGACGGGCGTTTGGTGCGGTAATGCGAGGTGGTCGGGACATAAATTGTTATATTAACTGAAGGGGCTCTGATTAGGCCCCACGTGTTCTATTTGAATCTTAAAGCTATTAGAATTTTTTTAAAAAAAAGAACAGCTTTTGTTTGGATGTATAGAGACACTTACGATTAGATATGGTTATTTATTTATTTTTAAAAAATACAAGACACGGTTTGATTTAAAATTAAGATCAAAATTAAAATTAAAATTAAAAAATAATTAAATTAATTTTTTGATATTTAAATATTAGTCTAATTAGTGAATTTTGTAAAATTTTTTTAAATCATTATATATTTAAATATATTATTTATTTAGATAAAAATAATATGGTAATTTAAATTTTTAAAATAAAATAAAATAAATCGGACTATTTGTTAATATTAAATACGAGGTCAATCAAAACAAAATAATGGTAATTGTAATGGTTCTTTTTGCCATAGAAGAAGAGAAGACACGCTTGTCGAGGAAAGTGAGCGGAAGCAAATGGGACGGTGGGGAACCGGGACGGAAACAGGGTTTGTTTTGCAATTTGGACCCGATCCGTATATTTGTAAATTAACCCCTCAATTATTTAAAATAAATTAATAGTACAGTATCTGCATATCTCTGCTCTCCAAAACGTTTAACTTCCACCGTAGTCATGAGAAAATTATTTTATAATAACCTTATATCTTATGTTTCACATTTAAAAATTTTTAAGGATAATATAGTTATTGATGAATAAAATATTTTTTATCAGTGGTCGGTGATCATTTAATTCATTCTTGATATATATAGAATATGAAATATAGGATATTGGTATTAGGAGTAAGCAAAATAAGTTTACCGTACCGGTTTTGCATATTTTAAAATCGAAACTGTATTTCGGTTCTTAAAAAATCAAGAACCGAAACAATACTGATTTGAGTTAAGAACCGATTTTTCGATTTTGGTTCTGAACCGATTTTAAACCGGTTCTAAAACCGATATACCGGTTTTTTTAATTATTTATTTTAAAATATTTTATTTATATTAAAATTTTATAAAAATTAATTTTAAATATACTAATATACAAATTATCCAAAAAATTTATTTTATTCATTATAATCCTATAAAGATATAATTTTAATTATATTAATATATATAACATAAAAAATTATATTTTAAAATTTTATATTATACATAATTATATATATATTTTTAATAACTGGTACAGTTCTGGTAAACCAATTTTTTACAAAATATAAAATCAGAACTGAAATCGGAACCGGATTTTCGATTTTATCAAAATTAAAAACGAAAACCGTACCGATTTACTTTGAGAACTGATTTTCCAATACAGTTCTTAACCGATATAATTCAGTATACCGATTTTTTTTCGGTTGTTTGCGAAAATGTAAAAAAAAAAAGTTATAAGCGCTGGGGGTGAGCAAAACCGGTTAACCGAACCGGTTTTTGCTCATTTGAGAACGGAACCGGATTCCGGTTCTCAAAAAATTGAGAACCGAAACCGTACCAGGTTTGGATGAAGAACCCCGGTTTTCCGGTTCCGGTTCTAAACCGGTTTAAACCGGTTCTAAAAACGGTTAACCGGTTTTATATTATAAATTTCCTGCAAATTAACCACCAGCGACCGCCGACGTCGGCGAGGGCGAGACGGTTCTAAAACCGGTAATACGGAGCTCCGGCGTCACGACGACCGGTGAGGGCGAGGCGGCGTCGCGGCGCTCGGGCGAGGCCGAGGCCGAGGCCGAGGCGGCGTCGGCGCGTTGCTGCGAGCTCGGTGGCGAGGCGAGGGCGAGGCCGAGGCGGCGTCGGCGCGTTGCTGCGAGGGCGAGGCGAGGCGAGGGCGAGGCGAGGCGAGGCCGAGGCGGCGCAATTAGGATTAGGGTTAGGATTAGGATTAGGGTTTTATATATAGAGGGAAAACCGGTACGATTCCGGTTAACCGATTTTTCAGAAAACGTGAAATCGGAACCGGAACCGATTTTCCGATTTTATGAAATTTCAGAACCAGAACCGTACCGGTTTGCCTGAGAACCGATTTTCCGGTTCGGTTAACCGATTTTTCGGTTTTTTTGCTCACCCCTAATAAGCGCGCGTGATTCGGAACCGGATTCTGACATTCGGGATCACTTGATCCGGATCCAGCGGTCAGATCCAATGATCTGGACAGCTGGATCCAAATCCAACGGTTAGAATTGTCCGCTACAACCATCGTAGCCCTGTTCGTGGGATTCCGAAAGGAGGGAGAAGGAACAGAGCAATTAAAATAGACTTTTTAGAGTATTTCCTTTTTTTTTTCTCTCTTTTCCGTGGACACCGGCCCACTGAACTTGATGAACGGGTACTGCAGAGCCAATTCTGTATCACATAAAATCATTTTTAATTAGGGCTAAATTGTAACAACTCTTTCAAAAATCCCCTCAAATTAATGTTAACCACAAACTGTAAATAACTTTCCTCAAATTGTAATTATTCAGTCGTTAAGGAATTATTTGCAATTAAGGTTTTGTTTTCAACGACTTATTTACAATTAACCTTTTTTAATATGATTCCTAAGCTGTAGTTATGTACAATAACAAGATGAACCCCGAAGGTCTGTTTTAAAATAAAACGATATTCAGGGGGGTATATGTAAAATTTCCTTTACTTTACTCCGGAAATATAAAGCAGGTGTCTCGCCTAGTTCAACCGACCAAACAGCATAAATCCTCCGCATCATCAATTAAATATGTTCCAAATCTCCGACAAATGACATCCAAATCTTCAAATCTGAATTCTTAATTACGTGCTTAACAGGTGTCCACAAATTAAATCAATTCCTACCCACCATGCTATATGAGAATATTAAAAAGAAAAGGCTTTCAATAAAAATACGATTTGTGCTTTAAAATCCTCACCAATGACCAAACTACTAGAATTTTGTTGTCTAAGGACCATAAAAATTGGTCGTGTCCCTATAGAGCAACAACTCATACGGACCTTTGATGGAAATATTTGCATAGGTCCAAGTTCAAATCAATCGAAAAATATTTTCATCAAAGGTGTAGATCAATCGTTGCTTATGTGAGGTAATTGATCGAATTCGTTTGTGTCAAAGTGTGCTAAACTGAAGTAAAATGAGCACGAGAAGTGTTGGGGAAATCGAAATAATAAAAATGGGTCAAACATCAAATTATTCCAAAAACTTAACCTCATTGGATATAGGCATTTTTCACTATATATATTGGACTCTATTTATCTAATATCTGATATGAGACTAATTCATCACACTCGACATTATAACAATTTTCCCCTTCAATTATGATTTGATCATATCAATTTTAACACTTTTAATCAAAAACTCTTTTACTCGATTTAGTCCACCGTGTAATTCATACTAACGGACTTTTTGTTTTATTTTTAATTTTTTTAAAAGAGATTAATATGCGACTCGACTCAGTCGCATCATCACGGTACTTTTTTACTTGACCAATTCTATCGTGTGACCCATACTAACGAGTTTTTGTTTCAATTTTTGATCTTTTTAAGAGATACTAATATACGACTAAATTCAGTCGCATCATCACGATAATTTTGGTTTTAAGAGTTTGCACAGCTCTGAACCTGAAACTCTGATACCACTTTATTGGGAGAACTTAAAAAGTGTCGAATCGAAATAATATGGTGGGTCCGACAGCAAATCATCTAAAAAATTTAAACTCATGGGATATAAGACTTTTTCACTATATATATTGGACTCTATTTATTTAATATCTGATGTGGGACTAATTTATCACACCTGACATTATAACAGAGAAAAACAAGTTTATAAATTGATTTTGCAGCATGTAATTTAAGAGAGATGTTGAACTTAGAAAGAGATCATAAGTTCAAAACTTCAAAATATATTGTTTGCTATATGCTACAAACTCACCTTTGAATATGGATAAACTGTCTCTTGCGGTGGAGAATCAGAGTATGGTTAATACTTTGCCTTCGCTACTCGATCCACCTTATCCCAATCACCCCAGCTGCGAGCCTTGTGAGTAATAATGAGTAGACTGAGATCAAATATCAAAAAAAAAAAAAAAGAGAGCGTCAGAATTCAGATAAATGAGTAGACTTATCATATTCTGGATTGAATAATTTTGATCCACGTCCAACCCAAGTCGAAAAGAATCTACTTTCGGAACGGGCCTTGTCTGTGTTGGCCCCTATTCTGTACCTTGAAACTTTAGGCCCATGAAGGTTTACAGAACAGGACAATCCAATTCCTGTCTTGGTTGATAATAGACAAAGTAGGGTCCACTAAAGTAGAAAGATTCAAATATAATACAAGAAGACAATAAATAAACAGTTAATGAAAAAAACTAAAGTAGATTCACAGACAAAGCATGAACCAATTCAGCTTCACAATGATGAATCATGGAAGCTGAAATCAATTGTAGTGGATCATATAAACAAGAACTCGTACTGCAATCCCTGCCAAACATCTCATGCTATATGCCTTGGCAGCTAACCAGAGGATATATTGTCCACAATTTAACTCGAATCCAATCGAAAAAATATGCTATACATACTGACAAGATTGTCCTCTAATTCTTGTATTTTTCTCAGATTTGAATATAAACTGATATAAAAAAAAAATAATAAGAACACCATCGCTGTCAAGAGTATCAAGGACCGAACAAAAGAGAAAATAGAATATTAAAAGGTAATTGACATATAACATGGTGTATTAATTGCAAAGTGAACACATGGGTCTTCTACTTATATGCTGTAGAAAATAATGCAGAATTAAACATATATACCTTCAAAAGTAATATTTGTTTTGTAAACCTGCAGAATATATCAGTTAAATATATTCAATAGAACTTTCAAGGCAGACTTTGAAATAGACATAAGAAAGAATCAAAATGCACTATACACTTTCCAAAATCCATTAGCTATCATTCAAAAATTTGAGACAATTTTGAGATGCTAATTTGTGCAGTTATAATTTCTAGATCAACAACAACTCATAACAAAACCTATAAAACAACCTTCTGAAAAAACACGGCATAAATCCCACAATTTTTTAGCACTTGCATATAGTCGCAGCATGATTTCAAACAGTTGTTTAAAGGAAGGTTTGCTTTCGGCCGGAACTGCAAAGAAACCGTAAAAATCGGAACGATTAGGATTTACTGTTCACGTACTGTTATAAGGTCAAGGGTGGGAGGATGCCAGGTGGAAGCTAGTGAAGAGGGTGATCTCAAGGGAGGAGGATGAGGAGGATTTGAGCTGGAAGGTTGATGAGGAGGAGGAGGAAGAAGATGAGAAGAAGCTAGAGGTCGGGTATGGCACGGCGAAGTTGCTGTCTTCCCACGGGGAAGATTCAGTAGTGAGTACAACGAATCCTTATTGCGCACAAAGCTGTTATAGCCCTCCTAATGGTGGCCAATGTCGAGGTCGACGTAGTAAGGGACGAAGACAGCGGCAGCGAGGGAGGTCTTGGTGGTGAGACACTCGTAGCGCTTCACGCAGTGGTAAGGGATGAAGACAGCGGCGCAGGAAGACTTGGTGGTCTTGATTCGCCAGCCATGGCCGGATCATATGTAAGCAGCAGGTCGCCGAGGACTCCCCACGGGCCCTTGACCATGAAGGTGCACCCGCTGCAGCAGAGCACGCCGGTGCACCAGTCATGAAGGTTTCCGACGTGGGCAAAGAGATAAGGGATCATGCTGACAACAGGCCAGTTCCCCGAAAGCCAGCTCCCGGCGTGGCGATAGCGAAACCTAGCATAGATAAAGAAGACAATGGAGAAGATGAACTCGGGATATCTGAGAAAGAAGCTCAACAGTGCACTGCACCATGAAAACGCCATTGCTGACAGTTGGTGTTGTTGCTGAGTGATGGATGGAGAGCAATCAACAAAGGCAACAGCTACATATAATGAGTAGATAAAGGACTAGAGCAAGAAATTCACCGAGGTTGGAGGAAGAAGGATGAATTTGAAGGCAAAAAGCTAACAATGAGAATTAGAATTTATCAGATGATCTAACGGATTAATTTAACACAATGAGATTGGTGATCGAGATTTGCTAATAGAGTTTAGGTGGAGCTATTGCGCTATAAATTAAGTAAAATAATATTTAATGTATGGTAAATTTAGTTATAAATTTTTCAAAAATTTTCTATTTTTTTTTTAAAATTTTCAAAAAGTTTATAATATTTTTCATTTAAAATATAATTAAAAGATATTTTGTAATTCCACGGCCAGATGTTCTAAACTCAACTGATAATGATTATGATGATTAGTTGTATTATCTTAGAATTTATAAATTATGTATGTGTGAAATATATTTTAATGAAAAGTTAAATATGCTTATGTTAATTTTTAAATTTTAATCATATTCATATTATTTCTTATATGTTTTTTTAATACACTAATATATATTAAAAGTAGACTATATCAGTGACTAACTATCAAAAATTAATTTTAATTAGCTTAAATAATATTTAATATTATGATAAAATTAAGTATAAATTTATTCCTAATTTTTCAAATTTTTTCAATTTTTTCTAATATTTTATCTTATTTTCAATTTGAAGTCAAAGTACAGTCAAAATATAGTCAAACTCTAGTCAACGCCTAATTAATAATTTAAAAAATTCTTTCGGCCGAAACTGAAACCAAAACGACCGAAACGTATCGGTTTCACTAGGTTTCGAAATCGAAACCGATACCGAAACAGCAAACCTTAGTTTAAAGCTTCAGACTTTCTACAGTATCTCGGTTCCTCAAGTCCCATTCGAACAACAGATCATGCTTCTGTTATTGGCGTAGGTTTAATCTTTGTGAGCACAGCCATGACGAAACCATATCACCTAAACACATGAAATTATTTATTGAAGCAATTGCCAAAGATAGAGAACACTATAAAAGTTTCATCAAATAGAAAAATGTTTGATTTTTGTTGTTTCAATGAAATGGATATCCGTGCTTGCTTGTTGCCTACAATTTTCCTATAACTTTATGGCTTATGATCAATAATAGCACACATCTACAAATATAAATCACTATACCAAAGAATATATAGAGCTGCTCTTCAACAAATTGATATAAATTGAACTCTAAAAATATGCATGAGATTAATCAACACAAACTTCAAATACTAATTTGTGCTCTGCACTGCCTGAAGTTGATAAGTAAATCTGATAGGACTGACTCATAACCTAGGCTGGACAAATGGCCAAACTGAACAAAATTCTGAACAAGGTGAAGATATGTTCTCCAGCACCATGAAAGAAGTCAAACCACATTTGCTAATCAGATTACACCAAATCCTTCAATCATAATGGCAATTCATGGAGATCAATGGCATCCTTGTTTATCATGTTCAATATATACATGGAGATTGAATGAATAAAATGCAATATTCTTCAAAGTTGGATGGTTGTATCATGAATAGGACATCTCATGGCAGTGAAAAAGGAAAAAAAGAAAAAGAAAAAGAAAAAAAAACAAATCTCATGTACAGAGCATCTAAAAATTTGCAATGAAAGAGCAAAATCCTTGATCTCCCAAAAGCAGGACATAAATTGCGAGGAAGGATCTGTTTCCATCTTGCTACCTGAATTACAGCAACACAATAGAAAAGAATTAAACCATCTCTGAAGCATCAGAAACATTACTATCACCATCATTTTGATCATGATGGTCCTTCCCAAGGGAAAAGGCCTGGTAACCTGCAAAACTAGACAACTGACCAGAACCACTGCTGCTCACTGATTTCTCAATATCATCCATAGGCGAGTTAAGAGGAATTGGACGATCAGGAATCGAAGGGACTGCAATATCCGACTCCAAAATCTTCACAATTTGATCCATCGTCGGCCTTGCCAGCAACTGGGGATGCGAAGCAAGAACGGCAACAAGCACAAACTTCTCCATCACTTCTTCTGGCCCAAGATCCTCCATCCCATCCTCAATAATATCCAATGCCCTCCCCTTCCGGACCAACGACCACGCCCAGTCTGTCACAACCCAAGTCCCGCCTTCGCTATCTGTCACAAACGCCTTCCTACCGCTGAGAAGCTCGAGCAGAACAACACCAAAGCTATAGACATCGCTCCGCTCTGTCAACTGCCCATACAGAGCATACTCCGGCGCGACATACCCAAGAGTCCCTGCAACTCTAGTGCTCACATGCGACATCCCCTCTGGCGCGAACCTTGCCAGGCCAAAGTCTGCAACTTTTGGTTCAAACATTTCGTCGAGCAGGATGTTGCTAGCCTTGATGTCCCTATGGATTATGCTCGGTTGCGCACCGTAATGCAGGTAGGCCAGTCCCTTCGCCGTCCCGACGGCGATCCTCTGCCGCATTGGCCAGCTCAGCTTCGTCCCTGTGCGGCTGAAGAGGTGGTCGTGCAAGCTCCCATTTTTCATCAAATCACAAACGATGATCCTCTGGTGGCCCTCCATCGGCGTCGTCGCCATGCAATACCCGCGCAGAGCCACGAGGTTAACGTGCCTGACGCTGGCAATGACCTCCACCTCGTGGGCGAAGCTCGCGTCCCCGGCGGCGGAGCAGTTCTTGAACCGCTTCAGCGCAACCTCAGTCCCGTCCGGCAAGACGCCTCTGTAGACGTTCCCATACCCGCCGCGGCCGATGATGTTGTCTCTGGAGAAATTCTTCGTCGCGGCCTTGATCCCCTCGAACTTGAATTTAATCAGCGTCGTGCTCGATTCGATGGCCTCCAGCGCCTGCTTGTTCTCCGGCCCGATGAATCGCCGCTTCTTCTTCCTCCTTCTCCGGCGGATGACGAACCACCAAGCCGCAAGAAGGAGGAGCAAGACGAAGCAGGCGGCGGCGATCCCGAAGGCCAAGGAGTCGGAGTGAGAGGAGTGCTGCGTCCGAGCCACCACAGTGGTATTAAGGAGGAAAAGGCAAACGGCGGTGCCGTCATCGGTGGGACCGAAGCGGTTGATGTCGGCGGCGGTGTAGATGAGGGAGAGGTCGGCGCAGGAGGTGACGTTGCCGGGGTCGGGGCCGGGAAGGAAGGACTTGATGCGATTAAGGCTGGTGGTGCAGGCGGTGCAGGAGGGAACCGAAAGGAGCGACTGGTTGCAGTTGTTGGCTAGGTCTTTACGAGCGGAGAGGGGAACGGCAGCCTCGAAAGCGGCACGAGAGGTGATGTTCATGCAGGACTGAGAGAGCCATTGGGGCTGGAACCCGCAGGAGGCGGGGAGGTGGAAAGAGGGGGGCAGGAGAGGGGAGATGAGGGAGGAGTAGGAGGACCAGCAGGCGGAGGCGGAGGAGGTAGGGGGGACGAAGAGGGAGGTGTTGAGGAGGAACTGGGCCTGGACCAGGTGGAGGCCGCGGAGGACATAGCCGCAGAGGGTGGGGGTGTCGGAGGGGATGGAGGAGGGGTTGGACTTGGCGGCAGAGATGAATTTGTTGAGGACGGTGAATTCTAGAGGGCAGGTGTTGTTCTGGGAGAGGACGGGAGGTGGGTGGAGCGAGAGGAGGAGGAAAAAGAGGAGGAAGGTCATGGCGGAAGGTCTAAGTGGTGGTGGAGCTGAGCTTTTTCATGGCGGATTTGATGGGAATTAGGGTTTGATGAAGTGAGGAGTAGGAGACGAGCTTCGAGCCTTCGAGGAAGAAGACAAGATCCAAACGGGTCGGCGCAGCGAAGTGAGAAAACTGTGTGCTGTGGATGGGCGTTGAAGACGAAGACAGGCGTTCTTTTATGAAAGCCCCCTGTATTTGTGATATTCACATATGATTATTTTGATTTTCTGATAACAACCCTGGTAGTTTATGTAATTATTGTCATTTGTAACTTCACTTTCTATCTTTTAAGACAGCCAAGGAAAACATCTATAAATTATACAAAAATGCTGTAAAAAGAAAAAAACAAAAAATACTGTGAAGAGTAAGTATTTTATTTGAAATTTTTTATTATTTAACTGAGTTATATTTTATTTTAGTCATTAGTTAGCTGAAGTGGAGAGTTTTCTGAAAATAAATTACAATCATTGAAAAGTTATATATAATTTAAAATTAATTTTTTTAGACATTTTTCTAAAGTTAGAACAACATATTATTTTCATATCCCTGATGGGTCTTGACAAAAGATGATTAAAAATTTCGTTATATATATCTTTCTAGTGAGCTTTTTGAAAAAAAAAAAGAAATATAAAGTTTTATATATAATTATTTAAATTTAGGAAGTTCTATGTAATTTTTAAAAAATCAGAGAACTATTTATAATGATTTTTTATTTTTTTTAATAAAAATTAGCGTTTCTCTCTGTGGCGCTTGACAATATTACGATTTTAAACCATGTTTTGCACATTTTATAGTACGATCAAAGTAGTTAAAGTGAATAGGATTATAAATGGGCTCAAAGGTCTACTGAATTTACATGCCAAGTCCGCTAAAAATTTGTTTAAAATTTATTTAAAATATCTAATGGACCTTAATCAATAATCCGTTAGATTTTAAATTTATTTTAAAAAATTTATTGGAGACTTATTAGAAATTTATTTATATATCACTTTATTGATGTGATATGTTAATTTATTTTTCAGCATCACTTTAATATATTATTAGAAACAATGAATAAAAATATTATCGGATTTTAATGGACTTAATCTAGTATAAATTTAACAGATTAAATTTTAAATAAACTTAATATAAAAATTAATGAATCTTAATAAATTTTAGCCCGTCTCAAATTAACTGAATATGGCAGAGTTCCCGGCAAGCAAAACACTCAGTAGGACTCGCGCCAAGTGCGTACAAAAATCAAACTTCGGTCGTTAGATTCAAAGTCCATCGCAGGCCTCGTGCTCATTTGATCTTTATCAGATTGCAAGAAATTTGGAGTTCGTTTAATTAACAAATCGCATTAATTATAATTTATAATCATAATTGTAATTTATTATCGCAATTAAATTTAAATGATTTTAAACCAAATGAGCATCTTTTAAATAGTTTATTATCATTTTTGTCTTGTTTTGCAAAATTAACTTGAATGTGGAATGTGTTATTAGACATAATGAAGCAAAGAAATGATTTCGTCGAGTTGCTTATGAAGCAGAATCGAATTATGAATTTGTTGATTAAAGAAATGCCACCACGGTTTAATTACAAACAAAGCAGAATCATTAATCATTTAATTGCTCTTAATTAATCACATGATGCCCAGCTGGGTTGGGCTTCTTCTGCTAATTTCATGAAAGCAGGGGGTTTATTAGAAAAGGATATGAAGAAAACCCATGCTTCATGACCCAAAACCGCCGGTCAGATCGGGTTAATTTCGGGTCAATTCTTGTGTTTCCATTTTGGACCTCCATCGTCGTCACGTCTCGCTCTCTCTCTCTCTTTCTGGAATCTCCTCACTCTTCTGCTCTTTTCGAAGCTAAATCCTATACTACTGCTTCTTCTTCGTCTAGCTCCCTACAGCGGACATCCTGAAGCGTGGCGTCCCTTTTGGTTTGGTTCTTTGCTTCTTTCTTGCTTTGCTCTTTAATCAATTTTTTTTTTCAGATTTGAATCACAATTCATTCTAGCCGATAACACGTGTAGATGTTGTAATTGTTTGTTTGGATTTTCCTCATTGGATTCATACTTGAAAAGAACTCTCTTTCATTGCTTTTGTTTCGATCTGAACTTATTAGCCTAGTTCTTGCTTGCAGCAACAGAAGTCGCTATTCTTGTCATTGCAATTTTGAGTAATTTTTTCTTGATCTTTTCTGGGCTCCCATAATTTTGTGCAAACCTGCAGTTCCCCAGCTAATATGGATCTCCCTGGAAGAAGCTTTCCTGATAAAAACAGTTGGAGGCTGAAGTATGGGTGCTTAATTGTTTTTAGTAGAGGAAAAAGGTTGTAGAAGTTCGTAAATTTACCTTGTTTCTGTTCTTAAATGTGACAGCATCGAGGCGAAGTCATGAGGTTTGAGATATTCAAGGACAACCCCAAGCACATTGATGAGAAGAATAAGAAGACCAGCAGTTAATGGCTTGCCCTGAATGAGTTTGCTGACTTGAGCCATCAAGAATTCAAGAAAAAGTACCTTAGCTTGAGAAAACACTTGCAAATCAGAGAAGGGATTCTGCTTCAACCTCGATGTCTGAAAATGCTGTGAACTTGCCCAAGTCTGCGGATTGGAGGGGGAAGGGTGCACACAAATGTGAAGAACCAAGGAGCATGTGGTTAATAGAATAATATGATCATATTGGATCCATGGATTTTACCTTGTCTCCAAGGTTTGAAAGTATCATGCAGGAAATTGTTGGCATTCTCAACAATGGCAGCTGTGGAGGGCATAAACCAGATCGTCACTGGGAATTTGACTTAGCTCTCGGGACAGGAGCTCTTCGATTGTGACAAAACATACAACAATGGCTACAATGGAGGGTTTGATGGACGATGCCTTCTCCTTCGTTGTCTCCAATGGTGGACTTCATACTGAGGAAGACTATCATTATCTGATGGAAGAAGAAATATGCGAGGAGAAGAAGGCAGTCTTATAAATTTTGAAGGTGCACCGCATCATTAACAATATAATTATGATATTTAGATGTGCCTTACATCAATATTTTCTACTTCTTCGAAGTCAGGCTAATCTACAAGTAGTAAGAATCAGTGGCTATGAAGATGTTTCGTAGAACAATAAAGCAATTCTACTGAGTGCATTGGCTCGCCAACCTGTTAATGTCGCCATTGAAGCTTCTGGCAGGGAGTTCCAGTTCTATAATGAAAATCTAACTAGATCCGAACTTAACGAGTGAAATATGGACATGAAATCAATGCGTAATTTCTTGCTGGTGTATATGAAACATTATGGCTTTGCAGGGTACATAAACAACAGTATCAGTTTCGCCAGTGCGCAATTTTCCATTTTGTAAGGGTATATATGCAAAAACCAAAATTTTGGAGTAAAATCCAGAGTGGCGTCACCCAGTAACCACAACCCCAGAAAGCAGCACCGCCAATGTTAGTAAGAATCAAAAGGAAAGAGACGAAAAGCACCCCAAAACCCCTCATCCTTCCCGGGTTCGTCCCCAAAAGGCTCTTCTCTCTCTTTGTCGCTCCCCTGCGAGCCCCCCATTTAAAATTATTCATGAAACCTTTGCCACAAAGCATCCAGACCATCGCGCCATTCTTCGCTTTCGTCCCCCCCCCCCCCCCCCCCCCCACCCCCCCCCCCACCCCACTTCCTTGCGCTCCAGGCAATCTGAAAGTCGCTCTACGATCTCCCCGACTCTGCTTGGGACATCACCGGTGATTCACGTGCCTTCCCTGGCGTCAACTGCCGCCGCGGCCGCGTCGTCACGCTAGCCCTCGACGACCCTCGGGCTGACTCCACCAGCGTCGCTAGCCACCTTGACGCCCGATCTCTCTCCCGTCTCTCCTGTTGTTACGTCCCGAAATAAAAACGTAATGGACCCGATATATCTACCTACAGATATACAACACTAATTCTATATAATTATAAATTATAAATGTTTCTAATAATTTTATAACTTGAAATAATAATTTTAGCATATAATATTATTATCTAATATAATATGACAAATCAATAAAAAACATATCTAAAATTAGGGGTATTGAAATTATAAGTTAAAAAATCAAATTAAATCACAGGAGTACAAATAATTGAATAATATAATTTATAACTAAATTCTAGGATTCAAATAATTAACAAATAAAATTCTAAATAATTATTTTTTCTTTTTAATAAAAGATAATGCTTAGAAATAATCTTTTAAAATATCACACATCACTTTTTTCGAAATAGTCTCTAGGATTAAAACCTACAAGAGAATGAGTAATTTTATATCAAGTTGACAATTTAATATGAAATAAATTTTTTAAATTTTTTTCGTGAAATATCAATCTTTTATGAAATTATGTTCAAAATCAAATAATAAACTCATGTCCTTAAAATAAGAATTTTTCTAATAACAATAATAATGGTAAAGACTAATAATAACATACAGGTAAATAACAATTGGTATCTTCTTTATAAAATTGGATACACATATAATAGGTATCTCGAGTTGGAAGCACATTAATAGACTTAAATCATAGTGGTCTTTTTCACAAATACGTGATGTCCCAGAAAAGACCATAATATGAATATACCGCTATTTTGATGTCTGTGAATGATAACAAAATCGGTTTCTCATAATCACATGCATGTCAACATGATTATTATTTAACCCCCAATGATAGAGTTACAAATCATGATGAAAACAATACAGTCAAAATTACTAAGATAAGGTAAATCATAAACCACTCACACAGCAGATATCATAATTAAATAATACATGCATCACTTCTTAAAATAAAATATAGTTTGATATATATATATATATCTATTTATAAGTATATTTTTTTGATTTCAAATCACGAAGTCACACGCATTTCACAAATCACGATATAATATCACATTATATTAATCAGATAAAAAATTATTTAAAATGAATAAGATGTATTGAAATATAGTAATTTAAAAAATAAATTATTTTAGTATATTAAAATATCACTTAGCATTAACGGGAATCCTTCATTTTCTTACTTGATAAGAAGAATACAAAATAGATCACAAGTAAAAGTTTTAAGTCTCGTCCAAAGCTAAATTACCAAATAAAATCTCAATTATAATTCATTATTGTCCAAACATGTTTCTAAATAAAGTAACTCAAAACTAAATCTAATAATATATATTAGCCTTAATTTAATTATACTTAAGCATTGAACCAAACTTAAGTGAAGTTCACTTATCATGTCAAAATATTAATTTACTATGAAGTTTATTTCTCAAGTTTTGAAATTAATAAAGTGAAAGGGATTGACTTTTAAATTATAACCATAATAAATTTTAAAGAGTCATTAACATTTAACAATAAATACATATCCCCAATAGAAATCAACAATCTCAAGCCAAACTAGGTGAAAAGATTACATACTAACCTAATAAACTACATATCAAATATAAATCAATATCATCTTATTAAACTCCAACTTGATTCACAAATAATTTGATACTAATTAGATCTTAAATATGATGGAAAAAAAATTATAATTTAGATCATGATAAAAAAGACAATAATAAATAAATAATAAATATCACTTTAATCGAAAAAGAGTAGTATTAGTTTACTTAAACGTAATACTAACTTTCTCCCCCAAAATTTTTACAAATTTTTTATTAAGAACTCGTATTTCATCTATCTTCTAATAAACTCTAACTTTTCCTAATTTCGCCGCCGAAACAAAAGAAAAGAAAAAACTATATTATATTGAGATATAAATTTGTAAAAGAAACGATTAGTGGCTTTTACACTTATGTCTAGAGCTTTTTTTCTTTTTTGGTTTTCACACCTCCCTTGCCAGCTCTCCCTCTGCCGGCCACTTCACCAGCGCTCCCTGCCTCTCTCCCGCGCTCCCTCCGCTTGGTTGCTCTCCCCCACAACTTCCTCCACGGTCTCATTCCCTCCTCCCTAGCCGCCCTCCCCTTCCTCGAAAGCCTACACCTCAGCTCCAACCTCTCCTCCGACGCGATCTCCTCCGAGATCGGGTGAATACGAAGCCTTGACAATCTCATCCATGGCCACAACCGGTTCTATTGAAAAATTAAAAAAGTGTTGAAACTAAATAATATAATAAATCGCATACTAAATTATTTTAAAAGTTTAAACGAACTTTTTTCGTTATATTTATCAAATTTTATTTATTTAATATTTAATATAAGACTAATTTATCGTACCTAATATTATAACAAAACCTTCCTTCGGAATCGATCGGGTTCTCCGTCATTTGAACTGGCTCAACTACTTGGATCTCAGCTCGAACCGCCTCGCCGGCGCGATCCCGGGCGAGCTCTTCTCCTTCCCTATCTCCAACCTCCAGCTCCAGCGCAACTTCGTATCAGGCACAATCCCGATGGCTGCGCCGGTGGCTATGCCTACCGTCGATCTGAGCCACAACCAGCTCACCGGCGTGATCCCGGCGGGCCTCGCGGGCCCGGAGCTGATCTACCTCCACGACAACCGGTTCACCGGCATGGTCCCGGCAGAGTTCGCAAGGAAAATGGCAGAATGCAGCATAAGAGTGCTGTACCTTCAACGGAACTTCCTGATGGAGCTGGATGGATGGTCTCCCGAGGATGGGGTGCCGCCAGGATGCACGCTGTGCCTGCGGTACAACTGCATGACGGCGCCAGCGTGGGCAGAATGCCCTAGCCGGGACGGAGGGAGGAAGAAGAGGCCAAAGGAGCAGTGCCAGCGGTGGCGGGGGCTTTGAGATTCGGGGGCGGCGGAGGATCATTGGAGTAAATGGTGGTGGGTGGAGGAGGCTGAGGAGATGGCCAGTGTAAAATGCCAAAAAAATTATTGATCCCAACGCAAATCTTCAGGAGAATATCAATGGTTGAAATTTAATCCATCACAGAAAAAGAGGGGACGCAAGCGAAAAATGAGAACGACCTATAATTATCCCAGACATTAGGGGGTCGAATGCGAAAAGTCCAGCTAGGAAACGAGTCCCTTCTCGCTTTCTCCCCGCGCGGCGTTTCGGTCTAAGATAAAATCCATATCCCAATGCATGTCTTCGGTGGATCTTTATGATAATAACACGGTAATATCTACTCATGCTCCGGATTCCTAAATGCGAATTTGTAGGACAAGATCTCACCCATTAATTCCTATCCTGCACAAATCTCATTGCATCACAACCTGTGTAATACGTATAGCATGTATAGGACATGTCCTACAAAATCATTTCGCCGAAAAGTCGATCCGAAATCGAAGAAGATAAAAGGATAACAACAAGCAGACAAATCTCAACCGTCCAATTTGATCTCAAATTTGAATACCCTAAGTTTCCCTCCCTCTGTATATAAGATCCCCAACTCCCTTCTTCGCCACCCAATCTTCTTCTCTCAAAACCCTGGCCACTCCCCGACCTCACAGCCATGACCAGAAAGAAGACCAAGCCGACGTCCCGGGACCCATTGCCTGCGCCGGCATTGCCGAAGCCGGAGGAGGCGAAGCGCCGGGATCCGTCGCCTGACCAGCTGGAGAGCCAGAAGACCCTGAACCATCTCCTCCTCAAGCAGACGATGGAGCGCCTCGGCCAGGTCACCGACCTGCACGCCAAGATCGACGAACTCGGTGCCGATCATGGCATCCTATCCTCCATGGAGCGAAGTTTCTAGCATAAGGACTGATCAAGAGGGGGCTGGATCTGAAGGAAGTCGAGATCCGTGAGCTTGTATCCAAAGTCGGTCATCTGGAGCGGAAGATGGGGGAAATGGTGGCGGAGAAGGGAGAGATGGAGAAGAGATTCACAGGGGAGATGAGTAGGGTGATGGGGATAATATCGGAGTTGAAGCAACAGAAGGAAGAGATTGCGCGGAGGTTGGCGGAGAGAGAGCATTACCTCGAGCAGTTGGAAGGCGAGCGAAGTGCTCTGCAGAAGCAGAACAGAATGTTGGAGATGACGATGGTGGTGGAGATAGATGAGCCGAAGGAGAATATTGTCGGGAAAGATCTTCATATTGACGTGTTGGAGAGCAAGGATAGGGATTTTGGTGGGAAGTTGAAGTCGGAGGTTGCGGAGAGGGAGCTTTGCATTAAGCAGTTACAGGGTGACAAGGATGCAACTGAGAAGGAGAGGAGACTCACGGAGATGAGCTTCGAATCTAAGATTGGGGAGATGACGGCGGAGATCCACGGATTGAAGGGGAGAATTGCTGAGATTGTGAAAGAAAACGAAATGATGGGGAGGAAGATTGCTGAGAAAGAGGCGTACATTGATCAAATGGCGAGAGAAAAGAAAGAAGACGCCGACAAGCTGAGATCTCAGCCTGAGGGTGAGCTTCAGTGTCTTCAGGTGACACTCGATGATCTCATAGCGGACAGTGAGGCAAAAAAGCAGCAGATTGATTTGACAGATGAGAGAGACTTGCTTCAGAGGGAGATGAGGGCTCCTGAGGCTGATCATGAACTGGTTATGATAACACTAGAGAAAAACATGGAAAAGATGGGAAAAGAGCTTCAGAGGCTTCAACTTGAGTTCGAAGGTTTGATTGCGGACAATGAGGAGAAGAACGAGTCCATTGATTCATTGATGCTGGAGAAAGAATCGGTTGAGAAAAGGTTGGTGGCTGCAGGGGCTGACAGCCATCAAATGCAGGCAACTCTAATGGAGCTGAACAGTCACATTACTGCAAAAATGAAACAGATTGATTCATTGAAAGCAGAGAAAGAATCCATTGAGAGAAAGATGGAGGATGCAGGGGCCAACTTCGAGAGGCTTCAAGTGGAGTTCAACAACATGTTAGCTGACAATGAGGCAAAGAAGAAGCATATTGCTTTGTTGATGGAGGACAAAGAATTGGTTGAGAAGAAGATGAAGGTTGCAGAGGCAATTTCCGAGGGTGTGCTGGCATTGTTGAAGAACGCCGCAGAAGCGATTCAAATACCTGAGAAGAGAGACAATTCGTATGGAAGAGATGGATGAGGATGTCCAGAGGTTTGCTAGTGCTGTGGATGCCATCAAGGCTGCTTGCGAGAGCAAGTTAGCAGAGGAGCGTGCAAAGAACAAGGGAGGAGTTCTGTGGACGTGGATGTACCCAGCAACCTCCACTGTAGTTGCTGCTGTTTCGCTAGCCATCGCTGCCAGAGCCCACTGAACATTTTGTTCTGGTAAATCTGAGTTATCCTTTGTTGTTCCTAAGAATTTAGGTCTCCTTGTCATCCCTGTTTTCCGTTTGTACTCTGGAAATTGTGTTCCGTTGAACTAAATACAATTAAACCAGTTCCTTGCCTTTTTGAACTGTATGTTGATTCTGGTCTAATCACCCAAATAGTGACTAAAAATTAGAGGACCCAATCTCGTACTATCCAACACAACCTGAACAAAATCTTCCAATACGAGTTGTTGAAGATTCTGATCATCATGCAACCACCATATTCCGGAAAATGCCCTGGGAATTACTGTTTTATTGTTATTTGGCTCTTTCCATAGAAGTTTCACCATGAATGAAGCCGATAAGTTCCTGTTGTGCCAAACAGTAAAGTTCTGATTTCATTTTTATGAATAATTACATAACAAGTTGGCTCACAAGCTTGTATGTATATACAGAATTTCAAACTGTTTCAAGGTGCAGATACAGCATTGCATATTTAACTGATGCGTCTCTGCCAGACGCCCTTCTGCTTGACTAAGGTTGGATCAGGATCGTTCCCAGAGAACTCCCATCTAGCAATGAGGCAGTCCCAAGATGAGCTTATCAGCATTGGGTAGTATGGGTGCCAGCTACAGTCTCTAACAGTTGAGCTATGGCAGGCAAGTTTTGCAACTTGGGCTCCAGTTACCTGGAAAACATTGCCAACCAAGAAGCATATGCTAAGCTTGTCAAAATTTCAATATTTGGTATATGACAAAAGTATTGGTAAATAACAACAGAAGAAATTTGGATGACTTCAGTAATGTACCACATCGTATATGTAGACACACTTGTCATTAGATCCAGTATAGATATACTTCTGACCGGTGCTGAAACAGGAAAGTCAAAACACAGCCAGATATTAATCCACATTTAGTTGATACAAGGAGCAGGTTTTGTTTTGGTAGACTGTGAAGTTATTCCTATGTACCTATATGTGGGAGAGAAGTAACAGCGTATTAGAGTCTGCAGAACAGAATGGCCTCGATATGTAGCCAAGGACTGATCTTTTGGGTGTATCAGGTTTCTAGCTTCTGGTGGGTATTCCATCCATCTGTAATCCCAGTGGAATCTTCTTGCTCTGGAACTGCGACACCACAAATCAGAGCAGCTAAAGAATGAATTATCACTGATGGCATTACAGGTCCATAAAAGCAGAGGACAAATTGGCGTTCTGGGAGGATAGTAGAGTGAATCAACTTAGACTGCCATTTAGTTTACCATGGAGAGGGGGCACATAGAAACAGAATAAGGTAAGATGTGGAAAACAAGGCATACCTTTTGGCGTCAGGGGACATCTTGCGAATGTCCCAAAGTTTGGTGGTTTGATCTTTACCATTAGAAATAAAATAACGGCCATCTCCACGACTATCAATGAAAGTAATTCCTTCTAAATGCCCTGCCAAGACACCTGCTGGTTTCCCTCGTGAATTCAAGCAGCGCCTATCCCAAACCTGAAGATTATGTAGTTTACAATCCAAGATTTTCGTCAACAAGCTGGGAAAAGCAAAGAGGCTGAATTCCAATCATGAACCAGGTAAAAAAAATCAGGAATAAATAAATAAATAAATAAAATGCCTAACACTAGGGT
Source organism: Trichopus zeylanicus subsp. travancoricus (assembly GCA_005019695.1). Taxonomy (NCBI): domain Eukaryota; kingdom Viridiplantae; phylum Streptophyta; class Magnoliopsida; order Dioscoreales; family Dioscoreaceae; genus Trichopus; species Trichopus zeylanicus. Next base: position 422,579 of record RXID01014353.1, read on the forward strand.
GTCCAAAAATTTGCTTCTTGCCAATGCCACAGAACAATGCCCTTGATCTTACAAATGAGAGCAGCTTTAGGTTTATATGGTCATTGAATACTCAAAATTCACACTGAACTGTATGCAGAATAACTTGCAATAAGCATAAAGGCCCATGTTATTTCCTCGCAAGATCAGTAACTGAAGTTATTCAGATCGATATTTTATCAACTATCATGATCCTTAACCAGGACATCATGGACTAATATATGGTTACAGCCTAATATGACTTCCAAGATATATTTCTCATAAATCATAACTTTCTATGCTTTTCCCACGAATACAAACAAGTACTTTAACTGAAATAGCTTATTATTGGAAGATTTCACATTGTCCACCAAGTTCAGATGAAGTCAAAAAGGTAAACTTAGAAAATTTCAGATAACCAAAGTTTCAGTGTGGGAGTATCCTGCATCATCTGAAAATCAGAAAAGTATTGTGGAACCTTGCACAGGGAATCATCACTTCCAGAATATATAAGGTGCCCAGTTTCATCAGCAAAGGTAACTGTGTTCACATCAGACTGAAAAGAAAAGAATATAATATTTCAGGAATATCAAATTTAGAAAATATAGTGTAGAATAGCAACATGAACCATACGTAATAAGTTGAAAAGTATGAAGGAATTAATTAGTGCAATTTTTATTTCCAACCATCCATATCTCTTGAATTCGAGTAACCTCATGTTCAGGGGCAACCCCTCTTGTCAGTCAAGTCATCAAAGAAAACTAGGACACAATTAATCAGGGAAAACAAATGCGGTGTATGGACATTAGTCATCAGTGAACATCATTTTTAGGATTTCTTTTTCAATGATCTATGGTAAACAAGAATCCCCACAAAAGCAATGCCACAGCTCCCTGAGTCATAAAAGCAGTAGCTGAAAATAAATAAAAGAACAAAGAAATTGGCATACAGTGTGAGCTGACAAACGCAACGTTAATTTATCAGCTTCCAGGTCATAAACATAAATTGCTTCATCGCTGCTTCCAGCAACAAGCTCTCTACCATCAGTTGAAAATTTAACAGAGAAAATTCCAAAAGAGTAGTTCCCCTCATCCTCTGTTGATAAGACTAGACCTTCATGAATTTCCTGCACAACAGCCAATCTTCAGAGGAATATTTTGATTAGAGAATGCAGAAAAAAAAGGTTCCAATCTTGATCAATGGCAGTGTTTATATAAACTAGGCCTTGTCCTGTCTACAGAACCTGAACTGCTACAAAAGGTAATAAATGTAACAAAAATAATCCCAAAAGATGTAAAAATTACAGAATCCATATTTTTTGCTACGGTGCAATACAACTGTATGCCCAACACCAGCTTACCACATGTACAACTTTCAAGCTTACCATGTGTACAACTTTAAAATGTCACCCAACCAAGAAAGCAGTACGTGGAAACTAGTATATGTTGATGTGGAACATACAGTAATATTAGCATGCGACTTTGTTGCAGCACTTCCCACATTGACAATATGAAGCATAGGCGACATACTGGCATAAACCTGCAATATGAAAATAATGAAACATGATCATAGTTGCTAGAATAGTTAGGTACCAACTCAAAATAGACATATTACTAATCAAGCTGAAAAAGGGTAGCTGGAAACTTGGTCACTTGTTGTAGTCAAGGGCTCTATTCTGCCCAGTTTATGAACAAGAGATATATAAAGAAAAAAAAAGTTCGGAGACTACACCTCTTAGCTTTAAGTCATTGTCCCATCACAACTTAGTGAACTCTTTAGTTTCAAAGTAGAAGTACTACACTCCTTTTCCTTGTACAAAGTACAAAAACAGTTATACTGGCAGACTGCCAGATGTTCAAGGTCAACTAGCATCCAACAGATTTTGATAAAAAACAGCATTCAACAGCTCACATCATAAGCAGTTGCCACAATTTAAAAGCACAACATGTAAGAAATTTTTCTGTAGAGCCATAAACAATCTGTATTCAAAGGAAATATTTACTATGCAAAAATAGGTCAAGAACTAACAAGAAATCGTTGATCAGGTGACAGAGATGTATCAGTTATCGTCCATTGCAAGCTCCTGGCAACAATATCTTTGCGTAGTGCCCAACCCTTGTCAACATCATATATTCTGATTTGGCTTCCCTATACATCATTTAATTGGGAGCAGAAAACAACATATAATTAACAATAAGCCAGACTTTAGTAACAGAAAGAAAAATAGAGTCAGAAAAAATTATAGATGTTTTGTCAATGCAATCCCCAACTGATAGCCTAGTTGGTAACAGGCCAAAATCCAAAACGAAGATCCTATCTATGGTGGCATAGGTTGCAGTTCTCATAAAAGAAAAAATTAAAATAAATAATAATAATAATGTTTCTCGTTTGCAAGTCCAGATTAACAATACCTGAAATCCAGCGATAAAAAGGGAGCCATCAGCAGAGAACTGTGACACATATGCTCTGCTATCCATCCTATCCACACACCATGGCCCATTGACTGGCAAGTATCGACCAAGAACATGGGAGCAATCAGCTAAAGAAAACCTCCCTCTCCCAGAATAATTAGCTTCCCTTCCAGATAACATCTTAATCGTAGGGATGGGCACTTTTGCCCCAGAATGTATAGCCTTACGAGTCTTCTCGCCGGGTTCTGATCTGAGTTTTGTAAGGTGAGCAATCTCATGATCAATGGGAACAAATTCTTCATCGTTGCCTACTGCAGTACGACCTCTATATATTGGCGGCTTCCTCCAGCGCTGAAACATATTGGAACAAAATTTACGTTCGTCACTCTAATCCATGTCTCATTTCAGAGAACCAACAAGTAACCAATATTCCTCCACCGATCTGGTCTTCAGGCCTACAAAATTCAGCCCATTGTGACAGTCACCACACCTGCGATAAAAAGTTGTAAATTTTTTACAGCAAAACCATAAAACCCGAATTCTGACACAAGGACGTCATAATAATACAACAATTCACGGAACAAAATGCAAGGAAATCAATTGCATATAGTTCTTTAACAACACAGTTTATCACATGGAAAACATTTCTACAATTTCAAAATAGTTCTAGGCGTTCTTTCCATGAGAACGCAGATCACCCAGGTTATTGGAAGTTAGAATTGCGTAATGCAACAATTTACTGCTCTTATTCTCAAAAAAAGCATCCCATTTCCCACAAGAAATGATGATCAGAACCCTATACCAAAGAATCCAAATAAATAAACAATTCCAAATTTACCAGCAGGTCCAAACTGCTTCATCTAAACATATCAATTAACAAAAAAAAACGACAAAAATAAAAAGGCTGACAACTTGGAAGGGATTGAAATTGCAGGAAATCAAATTGGAATCCAGGATTTGGGGGAAAAGACGAGATCTTTGAGGGAATTGGAGTAGTAGGTAGTGCGACTGACCTGAGATTGCGATCTGGGAATCGAGATGGTAGAGGAAAGGAGTGGAGTATATGGGATTTGAGGGAGGGAGTGCTGGATAGGGCGGCCACGAGGGCTCCTCGACACCAGGAAGTCTGCGCTGACGTACGCGCGGAACGTTGTTGTGTTATGCCAAATCGCGGAACAGAGTAAGTGGATGGTGGGATTTACGTGGCCGGTTCTGGTTGGTGCGAAAACGGTGGCCCCCGGGTCCGTTTAGCTAAGACTGCACGCCGTGGCAGCCCAGACTCGCTTGAGCTGAGACTGCACGCAGTGGTAGCCCACGGATCATTTAGGCCTAGACTGCCTCCATTTGGTACAGACCGACGGGCAGTGTCTTGGGCGAGCAATAGACGGCCCATAAAAAATTACCCTCTGCATGCGAACAGAAATACTCGAAATAAGTATTTTTTATTAAAAAAAATAAATACTATCAATTTTAGTATTTTTATATGATTTAGGTTTTTTTTTGGTGGGATTCGCAGATCACCTTATTCTTAAACAAATATAAGAAACAAGAAATAATACAACATCAAATAAAATAATAAAAAGAGACAAAGCAATATTGTTGGGATTCACAGTAAAATATTTACAAATCACCTTATTTTCAAACAATACAAGAAACGAGAAGTAATATAAGATAAAAAAAAAAAAAAAAGACACAGTGATATACGTGGTTTATCCAAAATCGAATTACATCCATGGGGGAGCGAGATATCCACTATCAAAAGATTTTATAAGAGCCTATAAGAAAAATCGGACTCTTTCTTACTCAACTAAATTCTTTCATCAAGTCTCAACAACGCCTCCCCCTTAAAAAAAAATCTCCAAGAGAACATCATGAGAATCACCATGAGAGACCACCGAGAAATACTAAAAAGACTTACACACGAGAGTCGACACTCTCTCTTTTTCTCTTCTCTCTATTCTCTCTATTCCTCTCTCTCTATTTCTCTTTAGTTCAACCTCAACACTATACTACACTTAAACTCTATGTATTACTAGAATATTTATAAGTCTTTATTGAGTCTGAGTTTTACTCTAATTATAACTCCTAATATTACATAATAAGTATTTGTAATCAATTATAAGTCTGAATTCAACTTTAAATTCCTACTTTAACTCAAATTCTAATTCGAGTTTGAAACATCCAAAACTCAATAATATCTACCTTAGCTTGAACTCAAAAGTGCCACCATCACAAAGCTTCAACCACCGTCTCTCATTCAGCCCTTCCCCTGGACTACTAGCTTATTCAGCTAATAGCAAGACGTGAGCTTAAGTCAATCTCGAATTCGCTTTTCATGCTTAAATCTTATATTTTTGAAAGCCTTTTTATGACTTGTGTCTCATAGTATAGTAAAAGTAACTCAAAAAGAACGTCTATCTCTCGTCAAATTATTTCGAGTATTATACTTTCTCTTCACCACTGTAGCCATCGAAACTCCACATACAACGGTGTTTCCTACTAATTGATAAATATTGTTACACTTCTCTCCTTTCATCAGAATTTAAATACCTCGTGTCACCATCATGACTTCATCTCTCGCTAAATAATTACAGCATTTTGAGTCTAATACACTAAGTGAAATTAATTTTTTTTGCATCTTGGGGACATACCTCACCCCAGTAAAAGACAAAGCGCTCTATTAAATATTTGGATTTAGACTATTTCTACACCGACGATCTTACAGGTTGAATTATCGCCCAACCAAATAGTATTTTTCTTTTTATTCTTCTCATAAGAAATAAACCAATCCTTTATGAAGTAAATATGATAAGAACTGTCAGAATTTAAAATCCACTCACCAAAAGTACTGATTTTTGTGGATATTATAAGAACGTCTCCATCCGCACTATTCTTAGAAGTATCATCCATTATTGTTGTCACCATATTGGAAGACTATATTTTTTTATGTTCAGAACAATGTCGTCTAATATGGTTATACTTTTTACACGAATAACATTATACTTTCACTTTCAATTTTGATTTAGAACATTACTTACTTCTCCACATTCTCTTGATATTCCTTTTTCGTGAGCCATCAATCTTTCACTAAACTCCATATCAATATTAAAATTTCTCCTTTTCTCATTAGAAAAAAGACTAGTTGTCAAATCTTTCATCTTGAGAGTTTCTTTATCATAAAAAATTGTGGTCACAATATGATCGTATAAAGTAAGAAGAAACATCAGGAAAATCAGCATCTTATCATTCTCTTCAAATTTCACATCAACTTTCAGTAAATCATAGATAATATTATTAAAGTTATTTAAGTGATATAATATAGTTGTACATTCACTCATACATAGTTCGTACAATTGTTGTTTTAGGTAAAACTTATTCGTAAAATTTTTTTGACAGTATAACTTCTCAAGTTTTTTTTTACAGTACAACTTCATCAATGACATTGTACAAAATCTCATCAGTCAAACTTAAAATAATTAAATTTAATACCTTCTGATCTATCTTCTCCTAGTCTCTATCGCTTATCTTGGCTGACCTCTTTTCTTTACCCTCTAATGTCTTTTACAAACCTTGACAAATAAGAACCACATTCATCTCTTTTTTTCATAAGGTAAAATTTATTTTACTGTCAAATTTTTCCATCTTAAATAAGGACTTTGTCATCTTAGTTATTTGCTCCTAAGCTCTGATACCAATTATTGAAATCCATAGCGGAAGGTTTATGAATCAACTTATTCTCAAACAACACAAAAAATGAAAAGTAATGCAAGATAAAAGAAAATAATAGGAAAAGATATAGTGATATACGTGGTTAACCCAAAATCGAGTTACGTCCATAAGGGAAGCGAGAAATTCACTATCAAAAGTCTTTACAAGAGTCTATAAGAAAGACTGTACTCTTTCTTACTCAACTAAATTCTTTCACTAAGTCCCGACAATGTCTCCATCTTCAAAGAGAATCTCTATAAGAACACCATGATGAACCATCATGAGAGATCACCAAGAAACACTATAAAGACTCACATACAAGAGTAAACATTCTCTCTCTTTCTCTTTTCTCTATTTTCTCTATTCGTCTCTCTCTAATTCAACCTCAATACTACACCACACCAAAATCTTATGTATTATTAGAATATTTATAGGTCCTTATTGAGTCAGAATTTTACTCTAATTACAACTTCTAATATTATATAATAAGTATTTAAAATCAATCATAAATCTGAATCTAACTTTGGATTCCTATTTTAATTCAAACTCTAATCCGAGTTTAAAACACCCAAAACTCAATATGATATATGTGGTTTACCTAAAATCGGGTTATGCCCACGTGATGAGCAAGAGATCCACTATCAAAAATCTTTATAAGAGTCTTCAAGTAAGACTCTACTCTTTTTTACCCAACTAAATTTTTCACTAAATTTCAACAACGCCTCCACCTTCAGAGAAAATCTCCAAGATAATATCATAAGGAATCACCACGATAAATTACCGAAAAGTACTAGAGAGACCCACACATGAGAGTCGACACACATTTTCTTTTTTTTCTCTCTATTCTCTCAAGTTTTTTCTCTCTCTATTTCTCTTTAGCTCAATCCCGCCACTACACTATACTTAGACCCTATATATTATTAGAATATTTATACGCTCATATTGAATCTGAATTTTACTCTAATTAACAAGGTTTTAAGTTTCAGCCGAAATGGCTCGATTTCGACTGGCCTTGAACCGAAACCCTAATTTTGGTTTCGGTTTAAGGTTTACTGTTCATCTTCACCAACGAGTAGAGCTTGAGCGCGAGCGGGAGCTCGCCAGGCGAGCGAGCACAGGAGGGAGCGCGGGCAGGAGCTCGTCAGGCTCGAGCACGCGCGGCGAGCGCGTAGGCGGGAGCTCGTCAAGCTCGAGCGCGCATGCGCGCCGGAGCTCACCGGGCTCGCGTGCGAGGGCGGGAGCTCGCCGGGCGAGCGCTCGTGAGGGGGAGCTCGCGCCGGCTTCGTGTTCGAGCCCGAGGGCCCCGCGAGCTTGAGCCAGTCTGCTGCCGCTCCCTCACCTATCTCGCGCCCTCACCGACCTAGCCCCTACTCCCGCAAGCTGAGGACGGCCTTGCACCGGGGTCAGCACTGTCGCCAATCTGGTTCTGATGCCCTTGCTAGTTTCTGTCAGATATTATTTACATACATAATATTATTCACGTAACTGTTCATTATTTTTTAAAATTTTTAAACATATTATAATTTTTTTAATTTGAAGTTAAAAAATAATTGAAATAAAGTTAAATTTTAGTCAAAATATAATTAATAAAAAAATATTTTGGTTGAAACTGAAATGAAAATGATTTTGATCGAAACACATTAATTTTTTTGCGTGCATGACCGTTCCACCGAAAGTAAAGCAAAAAAAAAATTTGTGTCGGTCTTACCCTCATGTGAATCGCTGTCACGAGATTGCACAGAGGTAGTTGTTATCATATGTTTATAAATGTTCATCTGGATCGTTCAGATACTAAATTCATAATTCCACATCTAGATATTTTAAACTCAATTGATGATGACGATGATTAGTTGTATTACATTATAATTAATAAATTATGTATGTGTCAATTATATTTTAATAATAAGCTAAATTTTCTTATGTTAATTTTTAATTTTTTAATCATATTCATATTATTTCTCATATATTTTTTTATATAATAATATATAAAAACAGTGGTTAACTATCAAAATTAATTTTAATTAATTAAAATAATATTTAATATTATGGTAAAATTAATTATAAATTCTTTCATAATTTTTAAATTTTTATAAAAAAAATTTTAAAATTTTATCGTATTTTTAATTTAAAGTCAAAGTACAGTCAAAATATAGTCAAACTCTGGTCAACACACAATTAATAACTAATAAATCTTTCGGTCGAAACCAAAATGGCCGAAACGTATCGATTTCGTTGGGTGCCAAAACCGAAACCGAAACCAATACTTAAAACATTACTAATTACAACTCCTAATATTACATGATAAGTATTCAAAATCAATCATAAATCCAAGTTTAATTTTAGATTCCTACTTTAACTCAAACTCCAATTCGAGTTCAAGACATTCAAATTTAATAATCTCTATATTGAGTTAAACTCGGACGTGCCACCATCACGAAACTTCAGCCATCATCTCTCATCCAGCCCATCCTCCTAAGCTACTAGCTTATTCAACTAATTATAAGACACAAGTTTGAACCAACTTCGAATTCCTTATTCATGCCTATAGTTTTATACTTCTAAAAGTCTTTTGGAAAACCTGTGTCTACTATCATAATAAAAGTTACTCAGGAAAAACATCTATCTCTCGTCAAATTACTCCGAGTATCAGGCTTTTTCTTTACTGTTGTAGCCATCGAAACTTCATTTACAATGGTGTTCCCTACTAATCAATAAATATTGTCACATGTCACCTTCATAACTTCATTTCTCGCTAAATAAATATAATATTTTGAATTCAGTTCTCCAAGTAAAATTAGATTTTTTTCGTATTTTGGAGACATATCTCACCTCAGTAAGAGTATAAACTACTTCATCAAACATCCGGATTTAGATTATTCCCACACTGGCTATCTCATAGATCAAATTATCGCCAAACAAAATAATACCTTCCTTTTTATTTTTCTCATAAGAAGTAAACCAATCCTTCTTATACCAAATATGGTAAGAACTACTGGAATCTAAAATACACTTACTAGAAGTGCCAATTTCTGCGGATATTGCAAGAACGTCTCCATCTGGACTATTCTCAGAAGTGTCATCTGTTATTGCTGTCATCTTATTTGAAGACTCTATCTTCTCACGATTCAGATAATACTGTCTGATGTGGTCACACTTCTTCAATTAATAACATTGTACCTTCGCTTTCGATTTTGATTTGAACCGTTGTTTGCTTTTTCCACGTTATCTCAATCTTCCTCTTTCATAAGTTATCAATCCTTCACTAATCTCAATAACAATATTGGAGTTTCTCATCTTCTCATTAAAAAAAAAATTAGTTTTCACCTCCTCTATCTTAAGAGTTTCTTTACCATAATAAATTGTGATCACAATATTATCATACAAAGTAGGAAAAGACATCAAGAGAATTAGCAATTTATCGTCATCTTCAAACTTCACGTCAATTTTCAGCAAATCAATGAAGGTATTCAGGTGATATAACATAGTTGTATTTTCGCTCATACGCAATCCGTACAATTATTGTTTTAAGTAGAATTTGTTCGTGAAATTTTTTGAAAGTATAACTTATCAAGTTTTGTCCAAATATCCACCGTTATCTTTTTATTAATAATATTATACAAAACCTAATTAGTCAAATTTAAAATAATTAAATTTAATATTTTCTAATTTATCTTTTCATAGTCTTCACCACTTATCTTGAGCGGTTGCTTTTCTTTACCCTTTTTCAAGATTAATTCCCAAAAATAAATGTATATCAAATCCTGCAATTACTTGGTCTTTATTATGCATAAATTGAAACATCCGAGTTTAAAGGTAACTCGATGTAAGTCATCTTAGAATCCATTTATCCATATTAGTGATCTAAATGAGCCAAAGACATCGAGCTTTCCGTATTTCAACGTTAAACTAGATCGGGAGCATTATTTTTAAATTCAATTTAGGAATTAACTTTCGTTAATTTTTTAACTCGACCAATTTGACTGGGTACATCATTAGTAACAAAAATCTAAAGGAGCCATGTTATATCAAAATGCTTGATAATAAGCATGAAGTTGAAAGCAGGAAGCCCCATCAAGAAGAGAGTCTAAAAAGGGAAGCAGCAGCATGAAACATGATTTCCAAAGCAAAAGCTTCCAAGAAACCCGCTCAGTCCTCGTGATCAATATCAATACGAGAAACCAACGAAGACCCAAGCAAGAAGCCGGAAACATGGCCCCTCGCAGCAAAAGCTTCCAGAAAACCCAGTTCAAACGCTAAATCGCGAAATTAATTCCCTGCAACTTTGCATTTAAGGACCAAACCTTCCAAACAATCCAAAAAGCACCCACTTTCGCCGACCGGTCGACGAGGGGCCCGCCACGTTGCACGTCCTCTTCTTTTGTCCAGACACGCGAACAGCGACAGCCATGCGCCGCCCTTTGTCTCCTTGCGGGCTTCTAGAAGGATCCGGATGGGTGGGGGAGGGGGAAACGCGTCCCCCGAATTTGGGGCTACGTGGCTCGTTTCGAGGGGAAGGACTAAAAGAGGCACGCGTTCCTTATCTTGTTTTCGTTTGTCGTATCCGCGCCCACGGGTTGCTGGTGACGTGGATAAATAATGTGAGGTGGCGAAAAGGTGTCGAGCAATCCAACAGTCGGTGCAGGCTCGCAACGAAGTTATTTTGTCAATGAGTTCTAATATACGGGGAGTTATTTTTTTCTAGAATTTTCTAGAATAATAGAAGTGGCATCCATCATCCGAGACTTTCTCGCCTTTTATTTTTCAATCATTTTTTATACTTAATATCATCAACTAAATTTCATTCAATTCATTGTGGGCTCCTCCTCCTCCGCTGAGCCCTAAACCCAGAAAGAAACGAAGAAACTCTTGAAAACAAACTGCTCCAATTGTCATGCCTATCAACCACAGCTTTCTCCTTCCTTCTCCACCAAGAAAACCCTAAAATTCTCGCTACCCTTTCCGGACAAAGATTCAAACTCAGATTTTTTATTTTTTTTTGTTTTAACTTTTTTTCCCGTTTCTGTACATGATCTGAAACTTGAAACTAAGAGAACAGTAGATGAGTCCTATCAACTATACAGATATACATATAACATCATCATCTTTCTTTTACTGTAAACCCAAGCTCACAAACTCCTTCATCTCGTCCATGACTTCATGGCAATGGTCGTTGTTGGGAAGAAGATAGAACCCGATGGTGGCGCGCTCCCGGAACACCAGCTTAACCTCCTTCCCGGCGTTCCTCAACCCCTCGACGTAGGCCAGCTGCCGGTCATGGATGAGGTCTAATCCGGCGACGACAACCAGGCTCCTCGGGAACAGAATGCCGCGGAGCAGGGGCCCGTTCGGGCCGAAGGGGTTGCACGCCGGATGATCTCGGTCAGCGCCTTCCGGGAGGAATGCCTTCCAGTACCAGTCACGGTCCTTCACCGTAACGAAGTACTTCCCGTCCAGCTCCAGCTCTGAATTCGTTCGCCGCTGCCCGCCGAACATGGGGTTTAAGAGGATGTTGCCAGAGATTTTAATGTCGGAGGCCGCGGCGCGCAATGCGACGTGGTGGGCGATGTTGCCGCCGGAGCTGTCGCCGGCGAGGAAGACGCGGATGGTGGAGGACTCGGAGCCGGAACGGAGCCAGGGGTGGGAGGAGACCCACTTGAGGGCAGCCCAGCCGTCGTCGTACGCGCAGGGAAAGCGGTGCTCCGGAGAGCGGCGGTAGTTGACGGAGACAACGGCGGCGGAGGAGCAGTGGCGGACGAGGCGGCGGCAGAGGGAGTCGTAAATGGCGCTGTTCGAGGAAGAGTGGGCGAAGCTGCCGCCGTGGAAGAAGAGGATGACGGGGAAGGGGTCTTGCTGGAGAGGACGGGAAAACTCGGGGAAGAAGACGTTGCCGGTGGTGGTGAAGGCGGCGACAGAGGGAGAAGAAGAAGGAAGGTAGATGCGGACGAGGAGGTTGGAGGGGAGGAGGAGGTCGAAGGAGAAGACGCCGTCGACGGGGACGGAGTTGGGGGGGACCTTGCGGTCGAGGAACTCGGCGAGGTGACGGTCGAAGGTGCCGTCGGGCCGGCGGAGCATGTTGTAGGCGAGCTTGAAGTTGGAGATGAGGACCCATGTGTTGAGAGGAACCACGTTCTGCAGAGAGAGATTCCAGATATAGAAAGAGAAGATATTGGAGGAGGAAGAAGAAGAATTAGAATTCAAGAACATTTTTTTTTTTTTGAGAATCTGGAATCAAATTCCGTGCTTTTATCTTCTGCTTTTCGATGGAAAGATTGGGGATTTTTCACGTTTGGATTGAGTCAAAAATGGATTCTATTTGTGCATTTTGGATGGCAAACAGAGCTCGAGGAAACGAAGGAAAAGTATTTAAATTGAAGCAAAATCGCAACGCCCTAGAGATTTAAAAAAAAAAAAAAAAGTGAAATTGCATGAGGTGAAAACATGAATCTGGAAAGACGGAACATTTTTTTTTGAGAAATAGCCAATTAGATCGAGAAAACTTCAAAATTTTCATCTCCATTTTAATGAAAACAGAAAAACAGAGTGATCTAAAACTAAGAAAAAGGGCATTTTCAAAATTAAAACAAAAAGATCTGATTTTCCATGAAATTCAGAAGCGCTTCGAGGACACGAATAAATATTGAGCCGTGAAATCATTAGACATGAAGGAAATCTGCAGGCGGAAGCCCTAAAACCCAGAAAAATTCCACCATTTCCCCAAGCAGAGCTTCGCGGAGAAGAGAAAGACGATACCTTGGACTCATTGGCGTGAACCTCTTCGCTCCCAGCCATCGCAAAACCTTTCACTTCCAACCAAGCAAACCAGGCAGAGGAAGAAGAAGATCACCGCAACCCCAGAAAGCTTCCTCCTTGTCACATCCGCCGACCTTCATCAACACCAAAACCCTAATCCTCCATGGAAGTCTACAACCTCATGCCCTAAATATCTAAAAAAGGAGAGAGCTTCGCTCTGAAGGAGGAGGAGGGGGTAGAAGGAAGGGCGGGGGAGGAGCCGGATTCGGGCGGCGAGGAAATAAAGCCGTTAACGCGGGACCCGATACCGCCAAGTTCCCTCCTATTAAATATACGAATTTTCCGGGTTCATGTTCTTCTTTTTTCAAAAAATCATTTATTGTGGATATATCTCCTATATAAAAAACATAAATGAAAATAAGGGATTTATGCGAGGTGATTTTTTTCGGAAAATATTGTGTAAATTTGATGGGTAAAAGGGTAAAAAAAAAAAAAAAAGTGCGGGCGGAAGACGACAAAAGAGGTCGCAGCGTGAGGCCGACGCCAAGGAAGCGCGCAACACGACAACGAGCAGGGCAGGCCCTTCGGATGACCAAAGGGACCTTCCCCCGCCCCCCTACGCCGCCTACTTTCCGCTCATTATTTCTTGGGCTTTAATTAAATAAATAAATAAATAAATAAATAAGCAGTTATAGAATTTTGGACTTTTTAGCCCTGTTTACTTCCGTACAAAATACACATTTTTCTAATACTGGGAAAATGGAATTTTCTATGCATACCCCTAACAATTTAGAAATTTATGTTGCATATGTTTCAGTCTAAAATTAATAAAAAAAATTATTATCATTTAATTTTGACTAAAATAATTATTAAATTAAAAAATAATTTATTTTATTTTAATTTTTGTGAAAAATTAATTGTTCAATATTATGAAATTATAATCTTAAAAGTTAATTTTGTTAGACCAATTATCGATAATTATAAAATAATTATCCGAAATAAAATCAAAATGAGAATAATTTTATTTGTAAACTAATTTTATTGAAAAAATAATAAATTAAAATATTTTAATTGAAATAATTTGTTATAAAATTACAAAAAAAAATTGTGTGATTGCTAATAATAATAATAATAACTAATTTTTTTTTTATTATAATTACTATTTAGCTTTTGGAGCCTCTTTTGTGCACGTGCCGAGTTCCAAACCATGTAAAACAGGTCTGAAGAAGGAAAAAAAAATATGTGAAGTAGAAAGGTAAATTCCGCAACCACATGTCTAATTATATAACCCTATAGGGACCCTTTTGCAAGAAAAAGAAAGTGGTGCTAAATTAGAAATGCGCGCTGAAATATATAAAAAAAAATAAAATTTCCGAAAATGACGAGCCGGCGAAATCCGAACCGATAGTTGGGCGGCTGTGACCAAAATTAATTGACCAGGAGGTTGGGAGCGTGGAAAGAAGCTCAAACCAGACCTGACTTGTTAGGTAATTAATTCCAAGCACGAGTATTAGGTTTGTTTCTGTCAGGTCTTGCCATCGATCGAGCCTGACGTGCCGGCGCGCTTGCGTGCTGTGCCTCGTAGGCGTATGAATACAATATGTTGATATTTTTCGGGGTGATCATTTCCCTGAGATGCTCGTCCCCGCCGGCCATCCACCCACCTACATACAAAAATCCCTCCCCAGAATCTCCCTTTCCACCTCTTCCCTCAAAGACACTCCACCTTCTTCCCAGAAAACCCCCCAGTCCGCCCGCCCTCCTCCTCAAGCTCCCTCCACTCTTCCCAAAATTCTAATAGCTTCTTGCTCTGCTCCTCCAACCCGGCATTCGATTCAAATCCAGAGCTTTCGTCTCCCTCCTTCAGTCCCAGCTGCATTCCATCTCCTCCTTCACCATTCCCGAACCGAGGCCTGGGATCGATGGCGTTGCCAATTCAGTATTTGCGGAGAATGGGATGGGGGAGGCGGTTCCGGTAGCGGAACGGACGAGGATGGAGATTGGGAAGCAAGAAATTGAGTTCTACGAGGGTTTGATGGCGATTTGTATTCTACTGGCCACGCGAAGAAGGCAATGGAGGTGTTTTTAGGAGATGAAGAGAAGAAGTTGGCCGCTGGTGAAGGAATTTACCAGCTTTCGTTGAGGATTTTGCGCGGGGTCGGGCGGGTGAAGCTCTGTTGTGCAGTGCCGGGGGGAGACGGTGAGAAAATATGATTTTGAAAAATATAGTTTTCCTGTTATTCTAAAATAAGAGGAAAAAAAATAAAAATTAATCTCAGCATAAATATACAATGCTCAGATAAATCTCAGAAAATCAAACAAAAAAGCACACCTACGAACAAGGATATAAACGTAAATTCGACTCGAAATTTTTGAATTTCAAAGATTGATCGCATTGAGCGGTCAAAAGGGCAATCGAAAAGGTTTAGCGCCAAAACATCCCTTTGCACCGCCACAGAGATTAGACTAAATATTCTCCTACCGCTTCAGAAAACCCAGCTAGTAATTACGAGACCCTGAACAAAAGCAGATCAAAGCAAGGATGGTGGCAGGAAGCCGACCTAGAACTCCTGCGAAGCAGATCCGACCTCCGCCTTGTCGCCCTTCGTTGCCTTTTTGGGCAGCAGCACCTGGTTGATGTTGGGGATCACGCCACCGTGGGAGATCGTCACGGACCCCAGCAGCTTGCTCAGCTCCTCGTCGTTCCTCACTGCAAGCTGTATGTGCCGAGGGATTATCCTGCTCTTTTTGTTGTCTCTCGCCGCGTTCCCGGCCAGCTCCAGCACCTACAGATCCGAGATCCACAGAACCAGTTAGATCTCCAGAAATCCTAACCATAATCCTAGTGCAATAAGTTGAAATGATAAAACACCTCGGCGGCGAGGTACTCGAGGACGGCCGAGAGGTAGACGGGAGCCCCGGCGCCAACGCGCTGGGCGTAGCGCCCGACCTTGAGGAAGCGAGCGATGCGGCCGACGGGGAACTGGAGGCCGGCCTTCTGCGAACGGGAGACGGACTTCGACGCCTTCGGCCTTCCCCTCCCGCCCTTCGTCGTCGTCGCCGCGCTGGAGCTCATCGTCGTCTTTTGGATGGAAATCGTAACACCAAAATTCGGGAGAGGGAGGGATATGGGATTTTTTTCGCGGTTCTGTGGAAGACGAGTGGAATGGTGTTTATATAATGAACGTGCCGAGCGAGACCATTGGCTCTTTTTGTTTCTTTGGATTGCCAGCATGGCAGAGTATTGAACGTCAGATTACAAAACGGGGTCTACTCATCGGGCGGATGAAATCTCTCAGCCATAAAGATTCTGCAATTGTTCTTTTCGCGAACAACCCCCTGTATGTTCTCCAAAATACAGAAGGCCATTTGATTTGGAATAAGTTTCGAGATCATCCTTTTTAGGATTTTTCTTATATAAAATTAATATTATTTATTTTACACTGTTTATTTAGTATTTGAAATTATTTTAAATTAATATAGTATGTCAAATACTAAAATTTGGACTCATTGAAAAATAAAATTATTTAAGGGATCTATTTATAAATATACAAATATTAAAATTTTAATTGAAAATTTTAAGTTTTAAAATCTTCAAGTTCTTTTTTATAAAATTTTATTTAAAAAATAATAAAATTTGGACTTACTTATAAATAAAATATTTGAAGAATCTATTTATAAATATACAAATATTATACTTATAATATTAAAGTTTATAAAATTTTTAAACCGTCAAGGACCTTTTTGTAAAATTTTATTTGAAAAATAATAAAAATTGGACTTATAAATAAAATATTTGAAGGGTCTATTTATAAATATACAAATATCAAAATTAAAAAACTTTCATGATCCTTTTTGTAAAATTTTATTTTAAAAATGATAAAAATTTGGACTTATTTATAAATACAAATATTTATGGGGTCTATTTGTAAATATACAAATTTAAAATGTTATAAAATTTTAAAGCCTTCAAAGTCCTTTTTATGAAATTTTATTTTAAAAATAATAAAATTTGAATTCATTTATAAATAAAAATACTTAAGTTGTCTATTTGTAAATCTATTAATATTAAGCTTGTAATTTAAAATTAATTTAAAAATTTTTAAGGTCTTTTTGTAAGATTTTATTTTAAAAATATTAAAATATAGACTTATTTATAAATAAAAATATTCGTGGATTATATTTGTAAGTATACAAATATTGAATTTATATTTTAAAATTTTATGGCTGTTTTTATAAAAATAAATCTTTCATAAAGTTTTAAAACTTTCATGGTCTTTTTTGTAAAATTTTATTTTAAAAATAATAAAATTTAAATTTATTTATAAATAAAAATATTTGAGCAATCTATATGTTGATTCGAAAATATTAAACTGGTAATTTGAAATTTTATGAGATATTTATTTGTAAATATTTAAAAGAAAAAGTGGAAAATAAAAAACTAAATTTTCGAGAGTTTAAATAAAAGCTTACAAAGAGTAAAAAGAAAAATTTTTTTATCAAAATTTCAATTAAATGGTAATAAGTGGTTATTTGTAATAAATTTCAAAAACAAAAAAGTTGTAAATAAATATTAAAATTGCGAAAAAATTTTAGTAAATAGAATAAATCTGTAAAAATTCTTTTTTTTTTTATTTAAATCCAATCAACAGCTGACTTCGTTTGGTCGTTATTGAGTTTCTTGTTGAACAATAGATTTGGTCTCGTCTCTGTGCTTTTCATACTAGCTCATGATCTTTTCCTTAGTCTCAATCCAAATAGGGCCTCGACATTTTGCTAATTATCTTAATACTTTCTTTTGGAGGAACTCACCGAATAGTGGCAACAACATATTGTGCTTAAATATCAGAAGCATCTATGACTTTCTCAATAATGCCAATGCAGCATCCAACAGACTTACCCGAAGCCATAGCCTCAGCAAGCTTCGATCTAGCAATTTCATGGCGGCGGAGAATTAAAATGGTATTTAATACGGCCCATCTTACTTGAGAATCTGCTTTCTTCTGTGTAAACCCCAGGCTTTTCAGTAGTTTATCCAGCTGTGAAATACAAGTTCAAAGGACTATAATGAGAGCAGCCAGAAATAGTTGAGAGAACAAGCATTGCTTCTCTGAGTATTTGAATGCAACCTGATTAACGTCAGCGAGTCCTCCCTCAGCTTGCCCAAAAAGAAGATACTCAGTTGCCACACCAGCCAGTGCAATGCATGAGAACCTGTTAAGCATCTGCCAGAAGAACAATATTTTCAATTACAATAAAGGACCTGAGAGAAATCAAATTTCGATCCCGTAATAAGCAATAAGCACAGGAAAACACATCCTCATTTGATTGCATGCACTAATAATGATACTGTGCAAATATAGATAAACAATATCATTTTCTTGGTCAACTAGTAATTTTCATTCTCACTGTCGAGATCCCACTTCCCTGATTGCAACTCTAGCAAGGATTTCTTGCAGATGAATATAAAAATTGCCTAAAGGCTAAAACTGTTTCAACTATTTGTCAGGAAGTTTATGGAAGAACAACTCATGAATTTGCCAGTGATACATTCTGAAATCAATATATTAATAAACACTTTGTTTTGTGTTTAGTGACCACATACATGTTTTATGAGCAGAGCTTGAAGCTTGCTTACCATTTGATGAGCTTCCTATATATGAAATTATGATAAAAAATCTACTGACACAAGTAAAACCGATAATGTTGCTGTGGGGATATCCACATGCACTACTGATAACAATTTCAACAAACAAAACAATTATCAAATAGCTTCCAGTGCCATTAAATGACCATAAGCTACAACAGACAGGCTTTACCAAAAACACAAATAAATAAATAAATAAATAAAAAGCTTCTACAAGCAGCAAAAGACATCACTTTTCTGGAAAGGATATTGCCGTGTATGTGGAGATTACTAGTAACACATCCACAAGGTTTAAGGAAGATATACAAACAAAGGGAAAAAGGCATTGCCAATAACTGAGAAGAACAAGAAACAGTCATGAAAGGTATCCCAGAAATGGGAAAAAAGTACCTTATGTACCTTCTTAACTAATTTCTTTAACTCATAGCATAATATCAAATAACATTTTTTTTACAAGAAGGGAGTCCTCACCTTCGCAGAAACTTTTCCCGTATTGATCTACACAGCAAAAAGAAAAAAAGACGGAATAAAGACTCAAATCTAAGTATATAAGAAGAGAAGCACATGGTTTTTTAAGATAAATTTGCTGAGGTATTGTATAAGTTTAAAAATAGACACAATAAAGAACACAGATAGCTTATAAACCTATTGTGGTACATGCTTTGCAGCAATTTAAGCATGATTGAAACTCCGACGGTAACTAGAAATCGTAAACATGCACAAATGCCGGAAAAGGCTGAAC
The DNA here is from genome assembly GCA_005019695.1 of Trichopus zeylanicus subsp. travancoricus. NCBI lineage: Eukaryota > Viridiplantae > Streptophyta > Magnoliopsida > Dioscoreales > Dioscoreaceae > Trichopus > Trichopus zeylanicus. The sequence goes on from RXID01014353.1 coordinate 441,834, forward strand.
ATGTAGATACTCGCAATTGTGGGAGCAGCAAAGATATTACCGTAGGTACAGCATAAAATATTAGCATATATTCCTAGAATCCTAAAAATAATGGATGCACATGGACAAAGTCCCAGAACTAATGCAGCACAGAAAAACAAAAGTTCCAATGTCAAAATTTTGCTAGATATATCAAATAGGTAATTTGCCTCTTAAGTTCAGTGTGAATATCACAATTCACTACTAAATTGGGATCGAACACATAAACTGAATGCAGAAAACTAATAAAACTTACTTCTTCAAGAAACTCAAAATCCACAAATGCAGTGCCCGCCTGGACATTAAGTGACCCATTCTTTTGTAAGGCTTCTAAACTTGTTAATGTGTATCCCCTTGGAAGAACTCCAACCAAGTAGGCAATTAAGAAGTGGCCAGCCTCATGCTGCACAAATTTACCCACCCTAAGAAACTTACCTCCTGAAAGGGATGTATGATGTCATAGCAAAGATTAAATGAACAAGTTTGAAACAAACATACATACATCATTTATGAAAAAGCTATCAGCAAGTAAGGTGAGCAATTCCAATAGCCCTCAAGAACAAAACAAGAGAGAAAATCTGACTGCTTGAAAATGTACGATGACTATAGTTCACTTGAGCGGGATGAAACCCAGTCCTATCAGTTATTAAGCAACTATGAGGCCTCAATAAGCTGGACAAAATTTGAGTATGGAAGCAAAAACACTGATAAATACCAATGTCAAATCATGCGACAAGCAATTGTTTGTTTATTATATTTCAATGCCAGCTACAACTATACAAAAAGCATGTGCTCGACCACCATATATTTTTGAGAGGTAGGTGCCCCCAATTTATCCAGACTGCCTCGAGACCCACACATACTCAAAAACTTCATGTCCAGCTAAACTACTATATAAACAACCTCATGTTAGGAAATAGAAGGAAAACCCTGAAAACCACAGGACTGCAATCAATATCATAATAAGAGAGCAGAGGCTTACAAATACAATAAACAAAGTCCGAAAAATACAAGAAATGCATGCCTGAATAACCCTATTATGATATCTTTGACTGAGTGTATGTGCAATAGTATCAAGCACCAAGTTCCTCACCCCTCCATCAAGAGAAACCTAAAAACTTAAACACGATGAGTACCCATCTTAGCAGCAGAACTATATAAAAGGTTGGTAGAGAAGCAAGTAAACATATTCAACAGGAAATCAAATCATGACCATTATTCAGATGGATAAAACATCAGACCTACAGAGGACTGTTAAAGGATCCACATTAAAAATTCCAGGTGGTATGTAGGGGTGTAGACGAGCCAAGCTCGACCCGGCTCGGCTCCAAAACTAGCCAGAGCTTGGAAAATCAAGCTCAGCGAGCCAAACTCAGGAAATCAAGCTTGAGCTGAGCTTGAGGAGCTCGACTCTAATATAATTTCAAAAATTACTTTTTAACATTTTTTTAATTAATTTACATTAAAATAATTTTTAAAAATTACAAAAAATTTAAAATAATCAACTATAATATCACAAATTACAATTCGTAAATTCATAATAAAAAATATTAAACCTAACAAATTTATAGGTAATACTAGTAATATATATAATTTAAAAATTATGAATATTGAATAAATCATGCTAATAGAATAACATCTAAATATAAAAAATCATATCAATTATAACATCACAATTAAATAATTAAACATATATTATATATTATATGTTACAAAATATATTTTAAAAATTATATTTTTATATATTTAAAAAAATAAATAAACTTTCGAGTTGAAATTGAGCAGGTTGGACCTAGCTCAAGCTCGACTTGAAACGAGCCAAGCCAAATTCGAGTCGAGCTTAAGCCGAGCTCAAGCTGCTCACAAACTACGAACTAAATTGACGACCCTAATGTTATTTGATAGTTGAGGATCTCTAAATTCTACATCCATCTAAATTATATAAAGAAAAGACAGATCTAGAAGCATAGATTATGGGTTGAGAATGCAGCACAGCTTATTAGAAGCTATTGAGTATATCCCAACCAAGAAGGAAATTTCTCCATACTAGTTACCATGCAAGAAAAGTTTGTGAGTAAATGGAGCACATTTTTCATCTTTATAAAAGAAAGATTCAAAATGTTTCCATGTGCATATATTTGCTGCTAAGCAGCATCCAGAAGAATCAATGACATGAATCATGGCCTCTATTTCAGTCCTTCGGGAACATGATCTCAATTAGAGATCAGAAGAAATAGAAATTGTAATTAGGCTAAAACTGTAGAATAAAGGTGCAATAAGGAATTACCAGAAATGGGAAATAAAGACATCAGTGTAAAACATGCATGAATGGTTTATGATTGCATCTAAAGCAGCAAGTATTCTTTGTCTTAATATTTTGCAAACACATCTGGCAACTAACATACTAGAGTGCACATCCTCTAATCATAAAAGAATGATCAAAGGGAAGATTTCATTTTGGTAGCATGATGGACAATATAAGCATACCAAATCCAGTGACCACAAAGACAACAAGCCCAGGGTAATATACAATATTTGCGACATGGAAAATTCAAATATGACTGACGCTGAAAACCCTCCTAAAAGTGCAGCCAACTGAAGATTTCTCTCCACTGATCCCAAGGTCTCATCAATAGGTGACAACAGACTCAAAGTATCTATTCCATTTAATTTCAGTTCATCCAGGCTGTAGAGTCTCTGTGGCACCTGCATCCCAACATTTAGTGATTAAACTATGAAAGAACAAAAACAAAATTGGCCATATTACTGAAAAGCAAAAACATCAAAAAAATCGGCAAATAGAGCCGGCTAGATATGAAGTGAGCTACCTCAAAATAGGAGAAACTGACTACACACATGAGCAGAAAAAGTAAAGACTGTCAGAATCTGCAATTGATCACATTATTTGACCCAATTGGATTAACTCCACCAAGGGGGATGTCTAATTAAGATATATCAGGTCATATTGTACAATCACGAAACAAATCAAACTCATAAATCATAAGTCTGTTAAAGAGATGATATGCTGCTTTGAGGTTATGTGTCAAATACGCATTGAACAAAACAATTGAAGAATGATCCTTTGTTTCAATCCATCTTGAAGCCACTTAAGCAAGCGAAACTATAATACAACCAGACCGAAAGCTAAAACTGACAGGCACTTTGCTTTCTAGCTTCAAATGAAATAGAACATGCATTACAAATGAACAAATCAATCAAACATAAAAATGGCAATCTCAATGTGCACAACAAAAATTTTATTATTTTTTAATCAGCAAACATATTCACAAAGACATTTATGGTATAAGAGTTGATCACTCATATCAGGATAACAACATCTAATTCCACAAAAAGGTTAATGAGAAACCACTTCAGACATTGAGAGAAAAAGTTCCAAGTGCAAGGGCATTATGGCTAAAAATTAAAATTAGCAGAAGGTGAGCAATCTCAACATGATACAAACATAGATTGACATGCTGACTAATCTCAACCCGTAACAATCATAAATGGCCGTGCTATTATCTTTTCTAAAACAGCTATTAGTTCACAGGAAAGCATCCAGAATCACAGGGATGAAACACAAAGGAAAGAGAATGTCAACCTGCCGGACTGCTCCAAAACACCTAAGTCCACCAGGTTTGCCTTGCAAATCCTTCACAAGGGAGAGAGCCTCCCTCTCATTTCCTTTCTTCAATGCCCCATCAACTTGTTCAAGAACCTGTGACTGCACACTACCTGTCTTGGAAGCATGCACAGCTTTCACAGACAACAACCTAGGCTTCCAAGAGATCAAAGGACCCGTCAAAAATAGAGCTATTGACATCTCCTACAGGCTTCTCCAAAAAAACAAAAGGCATCCTACAGAACCAACTACTTCTGGAATGGAACATGTTATAGACTGTATAAGATAAAGTTCTCGCTCACAATTTATCATTTCTACAAAAAGAATGAATGAACCTCAACCATACATTCACAACACAAAAGAACTCCAGAAAGTGACATAGTCTCTCTCTTTTCACAACCACACATTATTTACAAGGATAAAAAGACTAAACTAGCATCAGGATGGGGACCAAATGAAAAAGATAGAACACATAAAGGAAATTTAAGCAAACCTTAGATAAGCAAATCAAATAGTTCTCATGAGTCACAGCAATCAAACATCCAAAACATCATTTTAATAAAAAAAATAAATTTTCAACGAAGAACCCCAAAAACTCGTACCATTTCAACCAGAGGATGAAACTAAAGAAGCAAACCACAATAACAAATGACACCAGATCAAAGCACAAGATACATGAAGAACACACGGCACATATTGCTATCATCCCAACAGTCAGATAACCATGTTAATCAAGACTATGTTTTTCTAGTACCATACAAAACTCAGTGAAAAATAGACACTAATATCAGTCAAAACTACCATCAATAGCCGAATGCCAATCCTCTTTATAGGAGGTACAGACTCCACACCATCGCTAATTCTAAAATTCCTGCGATGCAGAACCAAGCTTCCCCTTTCCTTGCCCGCCTTCCTGGGCAAAAGATCCTGATGAATGTTAGGCAAACTCCACCATTAGCGATCGTCACAGTGCCTAAAAGCTTCCTCAGCTCTTCATCGTTCCTCACCGCCAGCTGTATGCGCCTGGGCACGATCCTGTTCTTCTTGTTGTCCCTCGCAGCATTCCCCGCCAGCTCCAAGACCTCACGAAACAAGCCGACAGCTGCCTCAGACGAGATTAAAACGGAAGGAAAGCCCTAAACCAATAAAATATCGGGGAATTAGTACCTCTGCGGCAAGATACTAGAGGACGGCGGAGAGATACACGGGAACGCCGGCGCCAACGCGCTCAGCGAACTTGCCGGCCTTGAGGAACCGAGCGGTCCTGCCGACGGGGAACTGGAGGCCAGCCTTGTGGGATCGAGACACGGACTTGGAGGACTTCGGCTTGCCACGACCACCATTCCCCGCACCGGAGCTCATCTTCGTCGTTCCTTGAAGCGAAGACCAAACACAACCTAACCCTAGATATTCGAACGCCGGAACGTCGTCGGAGCTCGTGTGTCGCGGTTTTGGCTTTCGGATGAAAGCGTTTATGTGGTGGTACGGCGAGGAAGGTTCGTGGTGCCGAATGCTTCAAAGGGTTTCGCGGATGGCCAGCGTGGAAAGCTGCCAGCATGGATTGATTTATCGTGTCTCGACACTAGTACTGCTTTATTTTGGGGCGATATGCAGCTCAGCTGTCTGAGCCCAAACGGAAAACAGCACAATAGATGACGTGGCTGAAATAAATTGGCCCCGGCTGCAGCCGACTGTCACGTAATCATTTTTTGCCCAAGGTGCATGTGATAGAATGTTTACATACAAAATTAATTTTTTTTTCCTTCAAAGACTGTATACTTCATAATTTGGATGCTCAACGATCAAAGCCTATATACTTCATAGTTCTCAAATTTTTTAGATCAGTTGTTTGGTATATATTCCGGTCACCTTAACTAAATAGTTTATATGCCTGAACCAGATGATCGGATATTTAAACTCATAATATTAGTTACAATAACTAGTTAAATTTAATTATTGAAATATTTTGAACGTCCGAATTTTATAATCTGAATGTCCGAATACATAAACCATAGACATTTTGGGCTCTCAATAATATGCATGGGCATCCGAACCTCACAAACATACAAATCGTTCTCCCTATATGTATCTAAACATATCGAAAAATTACAATTTAAATTTTTTTCTCTCTATCAATATATTTAAAGTCTGAAACTTGTAATGGTTTATAAGCAAACTAGTTCAATCATTTACAAACAATAAACTTAAATTATATTGACACATTAAGTATTATATTTTTTGAATAGTTTAAAAATCACAACATTACAATACAAAATGTGTCATAAAATATTCGTCCATCAATTGACTCAAAAGTATCCTTCGTATCACAAAACTTTACAAATGACTCAAAAGCATCCTTCAAAATCCAATTTACATCTTATGAAAACCATATAAGTTATAACGCAAAAATAAATTGTAAAATTTTATAAAACAAAATTCATATGGTAGAAACATACTAAATTATGAACTCCTCCCTCTACACCTTACTCTAATATTTGCTCTTATACCCCTTTTCTTTTCCTTTCCCCTACTACATTCTCTTACATGTTGGTTTTTCGTTAATTCTTAATTTTTCATTGATTCTTAGTTGCGACTACCTCCAAACGCTTATATTAGTTTTTGTGGTATGAGAAACTATTTACACGCTATCTTGTTGTACCCTACATTACTACACCTATACCATAAGTATACATAATCTTGTTTGATTTCTCAATTAGATCCTTAGATCTCGTTTGGTTTGGAATCAGGATCAGAATCAGCCCACTTCAGAATTATTTTTTTATATAAAATTAATATTACTTATTTTACACTGTTATTAAATTAAATTATTATAAAAAATTAAATATTTTTTTTTAACTTTAAATTATTGAAGCGATAATTTTGATAAAAAAGATATTTATTTATAAAAGTGGTTAACAAATCTTGATTCTAATCCCAAACCAAATGGTGCCTTAATTCTTTTCCTCTTAGGCTAATTGGGCGGTCTTTTTAAATATAGAGAAAACATATGCATAGAATTTAGTACAGACATCCAAAGTTATTTACTTAAAAGTGAAGTGATAGGGATATTGTATATTTTTTTATATATCTTCATAATATAATAGTTATCAATAAAATCAATTAGATTGAATCTAACATCAAAGAGAGCAATAGCATCAGGAACACAAGATACTTCCGTTAGCTATTATTGTTTATAATCACAAATCTTCTACATTATATCGATAATCCATCTTCCTATAAGATCACTGGCCTCTAAGATATCATCGGAATATCTCTAAATGTAGTACACACCCTGTGCATGTGAAGTTTTTCCAATAAAAGTCTCTATTATAGGCCTTGGCCTTTTAGACCAATAGGATTCTTTATTTCCCCTTGTGAAAAATTTTATCATTATCCTTTGTCTGATATAATTAACTAGTTCAAACAAGAGAAGCTCTCTATATTAAATAAAATTATTAAATGATTCAAAAATATTGTTAGTCACATAATAGGATTTCACTGAAGATTAAATTGATTTTTATTTCATGTATAGTCATTTATTTCTTTCATGTATTATAAAGTTGGTATAGATAGTTGTTTAATTCTCTTTGTGTGTTTGATGAATTTAGTAGGTAAAAATATATCTGAAGCCTTAAAAATTATAGTTCCTAACTTTTTTTGGGAGAAGAATTTTTTGAAATTTGTAATCACATGCTTCGTACAAGCTCTATTATTCAGCATATGAGAATATATTCTTCACAGTATCAAAAAAGCACTTCTTCCTATATGAAATAATAATCATGTTATTCAAGTTTTCTAATATATGCTTCAAGTTATACAAAAATTATAACCAAAATTAATATATTTCTCTCTCTATCGTTGCATATGTAACTGGGATTAGATTGTTATCCCCATCAACCCCATAAACTGAGAATAGTACATTTTTACACTTGCCTTTTAGGAAGCATCCATCAACCACTAATATAGGCTTGTATCTAATAAGAAAAGCTATATATAAATATGTAATGACATAAAATATATTTAGAAAGATTTATCTCGACCTTAGCTAAAGTGAAAAACATTGTTTGGGTTTTTTCTCTCCAACTCTACCTTTAGAGAATAAAACAAGTTAAAAAAATCTTCTTCTTTATCATGAATAATCTTGTAAGTACAATCTTTTCCCCTCCATGCATGCATATAACATTATATTTATCATTCATCATATTTTTTTTGTTTGTTTTAATATGATTTTCTTATCAATATTTATTCAATGCAAAACTTACTTGTCTACTTATTTAGGACTTGTCATTTTATTCTGAATCCTATTGATAATAATACATGTATAAATTAGTTCTATTTTTTTACTTGAAAGCTTGTATTACCAGACATCTCTGAAGTATACAGCCTTTATGAGCAATTTTCGAAAATACATTTGACTGTTACTCTATTCTATTCATTATTCACAAAAAAAGTTAGAACTTATGGACAATCTGATACTATATAAGAGTCATTCTAAATAAATACATATTCTCAAATGTATCTTCTTTTTTCATATCATTATCATTCATTTTGTTTCTAATTAAAGGTAGTATATTATCTTTTACTTTATCTTCTATTTTTTTTTCTTCGCCTTGTCTCATCTCCTCTTACTCTTGACCCAACTCCCCTTACTTTCACTCCAACTCATCCTCCTCCTTCGCCTCATCATCATTAGAAGAAAATATTCGACTATGAAAATTGAAATTAGAAGGACAAGCATTTAGGTTTGAATTAACATACTTACATCGTTGTACAATTCAAGACTAGGAAGGTTCTCCTAACATAGACCTTTTTTGTCTATGCTATGAGCACCAAATATAGGCGTGAGATGAGTCAATCTATTAATATTCATATGTTGATTTGATTCATCAAAAGCTTCACCGTTAAGACTTGTAGGAGATATTATAGATAGAAGATCTCCCAATGTCTTTAACTGATATGTATATGTTGTTGTATTTTAATATTTTTTACCATTATCTACATTATTATGAGCTGAATTTTATTATTAATTGACATATAAATTGGAGAAATGCTATTTGAGAATAAGTACTTAATCATAACTAGTTGATTTAGCCTCACTTTGACTAGCTTACATATTTCAATTCATAATTGAGAAAATGTGTACTTATTTACATCAACTAACAAATACTTTTATTTACTAAACACATACTTAATCCTCTGAGTATGTTGAACTTTTTTCTGAGGTGGCCAGAGGGCACTGAAGGAGGTCAGGGGTTGGGCGACTAAGAGAGAAGAAGATCATGAGAAAAAAAGAAAGCAAGGAGGAGGATTTAATAAAAAAAATTTATAAATAAATAAATATAAAATTTTTGAGGGTTTAAATAAAAAGTATAAAGGAAAATTTTTTTTCTCAAAAATTTAATTTAATTATAATAAAAAATTATAGGTAATAAATTTCAAAAGAAGAAAATTATAGATAAATATTGAATCTCGGTGGTTATTCATAATAGAGTAAATATTGGGGGTTATACGCAAAAATTTCTTGCTAAAAATCTTAGACTTCTTCAGCGAATTGCATCGAAATACTGGGTGTACTTTGTAAAAGTCCCAAATATCGTCACGTGACGGACACCCTTCCGCTTCTGTGATTTTCTCCGCCCGTAGAACCATCTCTCCGGCACAGAAACCGGAGTCCCTCTCCGCCCTCGGATTTGTTCTTCCTTCTAGGGTTTCGTTTTCTCCCGTCGTCTGGTTCCCCTCTCCCTCGCTTTCGCCTCCGAACAATGGGGAGGTACCGGAGCCGGAGCCGGAGCCACAGCCCCCGCCGCTACAGCCGGAGCCCTCCTCACCGCAAGCGATACGAAGACCCCCGCGATCGCTTCCGGTCCGGCGGAGGCCGCGGCTACAGGGATCGCCGTTCTTCCGCCCCTTCTGGTCTCCTCGTCCGAAACATCTCCCTCGACGCCAGGTCCCGCTCCCTTTCCCTCCTCCGTAGTGCTACGGTTAGGGTTTTTCTCGCCCTTGTGTTTTGATTCCGCTTTTGCTCATCGACTTGATCTAGGGTTTCTGTTTTCTTGAATCGCCAAGACTATAGCAAAAGTGGTGTTGTTTCTGTTGAATAAAAGCTCTCAATGCATATATGATATATGTCGTTCAGTAGTTGTCTTTCCTTGCCCTGGCTTGGTCTAGGGTTAATGCTTTCTTGCATCACTTTGACTGTTTCGTGAGTTGTGCATTTGTTTTGAAAATAATATTCTATTCTTCTCGATCACCAGTGAATTAATGGCCATTTCTTGATTTTTCTCACCCTCGCAGTATGACTGTCCTGTTGCCCCATCGGCTTGGTTTAGGATTTCTTTAATAGAGGATTCCTCTGTAGTATATATCAGTGAATCAACGCTGATATGTTAAGACGCCATACTTTGCTAAAAAGCAAAATTTTCACCCAAATTCTGGTAATTTTAATAGCAATCCTTATTTTCTAATATTGCCTTACTAATGTTTGTTGTGTTTTCTGTTTTTACAGGCCTGAGGATCTGAGGATCCCGTTTGAGCGTTTTGGTCCTGTGAAAGATGTGTATCTTCCAAAGAATTATTATACTGGGTATGTGTAGTTCAACATTCTTCAAGTTGAAATAATGTGCTTATTCCGTGTAAGCTTCAGATGATTTTGTTGGTGTTATGCATTGTCTTTATCATTTAATTTTCTATTGTTTCTGGTATATGGGAATGGCATTCAAATTAAGCCTCTGAAGAGTTCTGAGAACAAAATGTTTACTTCTCAAAGGGAAAGCCTGGGCATCCCAGTAAAGCTTGTGCTAATAGTAGTTCCTATTTCTTGGATGATTAAAACATTCATCCTTTCTGATCCTGGAAAACATCTGGGATGTACTGTTGGTGATTTCGAATGGCTTTTTTTTCTCAGAATCTCTTATCGCACCCTGTTTTCTAAAATGTGGGTTGTTTTCATAGTTGCTTCCACTTAGCCCAAACCTGTAATCCATTGAATCTTGTTGACTTCCGGATGTTTTTCTTTTTCTTTTCTGTTTTTAATAAAAATCCAGTGCCTGCATCAAGTAATTGGGTGTGAACAAGCCTGGTTGGGTTCAGTCTTATTTGGTGGCTGAAAGACTTCTCTTCTTCTATTCAATCTATCGTCATAATCTCTTGACATCCATGCTTGTTTGTCTCTTTTGCCCACTAGGAGTATTTGTTTTGACAGTGTATGCAGTTTAAACAGGAAAATGGCTGAATCCTGCAACTTCATCTTATTGGAATTTGGTTAAAGTTGGAAATTAGCTTGTGAGTGATGCTGGTTTCTCATATTGACTCTGTCCAATCAATGATGATTTAAAAATTACACAAGGGGTATGATCTGTCCTTGGCATCACCCAATTGGATTTGATTTAACTTCAATAAACTGATCTACACTTCCTTCCAGACCTAAGTATAAAGGAATCCACCAGCCTTAACATTGAAGGAATGATATCTTTCTTTTTCATTGTGTTCATCCTGGTGGTGGTAGAGTTTGTTTCCTCAAGATGTAATGGTAGATTCTGTTATTCTCGTTGTCCTATATCTGGTCAAAGTTTTACTACTTATAGTGGTCACCAGTCATCTTCATCTTTTGTTTTCTTGTAGGGAGCCACGTGGCTTTGGTTTTGTGAAATTCCGTAATCCTGAAGATGCAGCTGAAGCCAAACAGCAAATGAACCATCAAATTATTGGTGGCCGTGAAATATCTATTGTTTTTGCTGAAGAGAACAGAAAGACGCCCCAGGAAATGCGCATGAGTGCCAGAATTAGGTCAATTGTTTATATCATGGTCATGGTATCATAAATGCATACACTGTTTAGTATATTAAGTTGATATTTGCGTATTTTCTTGGAGCAGTGGTAGATATGTGGGAGGAAGCTATAGGAGAAGATCTCTATCAAGATCTCCAAGGCGTCGACACCGATGTTAGTACCCCGAGGAGTATATTCTCCTTGTGCCATATTTAATTGCATATTTCAACTATAGAATGTCTGCAGATGCAGAGCTATTGCATGATTTGGTGTCTTGACCATGGTTATCTGATGTTTGTCTTGTTGTTGACAGCTTACTCACGCTCTCCTTCTCTAGACAGGCACCACACAAGGTCTGAAACTCTTTTCTTCTTGTTTTCGTATGTCTTACAACAATGTGTTTCTAGTGATCTTGTTACTTTATTGGTCCTTCAAATCAGCATTATCTTTATTTACAATTCAGATGAATCACCTGCTTATGACTATAAATTTACAAACCATTTGGCTGTTTGGGAGTTCTCAGATTTCTACTTGTCGCTTTATTTTTTATTTCAATCCCTCTTCATAGTACCTTTGTGCGGCTGCTGGTGGCTGGGGAGGCAACTGTGGTCTTTTTGAAGTTATACCCAACATTCTCTCTATTTTTCTTCTTTACATATCATATTGTTACCTCTTGGTCTGGTTCTATGTTCTTTCTGTCTAGATCTTTGTTTCTTAATGTATTTAAACCTCGCCATTTGTGAGCATGTGTGCACATAGATTTGCAATTTGATGTGTTCATCTCAATCAAAAAAAAAAAAATGCTAATGCACCTCGCATACTGTGCTGAAGTTTTGGTTGGCTTTTATTTTTCTCTCTGTTGAGCTTTCCCTCGATGTTGATTGAGTTGTTTCCAAGTTGTTGTTTAGAGCATTGTGTTATCTGCACTGCTGAGTTTGTTTTAGTTGGTCAAATCACTGGATAATCCAGATATCGCACACTCCTATGATATTTGTTGCAAATTATTAAACTATGTTGAGCATTCTTCACTAATTTATACACCTTATTCTCATGCTCAAATGTTTTGATGGTAACAATGCTGTATAAGCCTTTTTAGAGTTTAAGGTTGTAAAATGTGAGCAGAACATTGTTATAGAAAGGTCATGGCTATTTTTCTTCTTTCATTTACTTTCTACTTCATGAATTGTTTCTTTTTGTGTGTATTGTATATGATTCACATCTACACTTTTGGGATGCTAACTTAATAGGGGTCTGTGTATTTTGTTTTTTTCTTTATTCTGGCTATCATTGGGTCACCATGCTCCAAAAATTTTTGAATAACATGGCAGTGTTGCTGATGCAGATTTTTAAAGTGAAAGTGGTTGTAGAGTATCAATGGCTTATTAGAGACTAAAAGAGAAACAAGACCCCAAAAGACATTGACTACATTATACATTTTCAAAGTTTTTTGAGAAGTATCCATTATGCATCTTCACCCACAGTAATGAAAGATAACATGGTTTGTTGGACAGATAATTGTAGACTATTTTTTTTTACTATGTGCATAACAGATTGATGTGTTGGTTTTGTATACTATTCAGTTAAGAAAGAATCTAGAGCCTATAATTGCAAAATGAGAAAGTATCTTGTCCTCCAGAGAATGGGAGTCCATCAAAAGCCCTCAGTGCTAGAGATAGAGAGCTTTTCCTCGGTGGTGTTCATACTTTTGTCCAAAGTAAAGATAATGTTGGTCTAAGACAGACGAGGCAAAGTGTGGTGAAGCTACCAGATGATGTGCAACCAGCTGCACATTTATAAAGCTTAATTCAAACATGTTTGGACCAAAGTTTCATAAATTTGTTGATGAATCTGTGGGCAATGCAGGTAAAAGTTGTGTTCCACTATCTATAGGTTTGAACTGGAGAAAATTGAGATTACCAAAAAGCATATTTTACTAGCTGATTGATCTGCGATCATGACATGTAACTTGTAGACTTATTCAAGGCACATTTTTCAACTTTTTGATATTCCTACTGCACTAATTCTTCTGATTGCAGGAGTTTCTTACTAGCCTTTAATGCCTTTCACTCATGTGATGCTAGACTTCATATTGAAGTCTGGAAATGCACGATTGAACTCTTGAATAATCAGAAAAATGTTGAAAGCTGAATTTGTTTTCTGTTTTTTTTTATTATTTTATTTTGTTTAGTTAATTATTTATTTTATTGTCTTTTAACCAAAATGTGAATGCAGAGACCGCGATAGGGGCACTCGTGACGATTTTGACTCCCCACCGCGATATGTAACCCCATCTCCACGGGATGGTAGGGACTACAAGTCTCACAGACGAACAGCTAGCCCTGGTGGTAGTGACCGGAGCCCATCTAGGTCTCGTTCTTTCAGGTAAACCTAGTGCTCTGTTTTTCTTGCTATCCGGTTGTCTGCGCTTCACTGCTTTTGATTTTTCGCTCTTTTCCCCTTGTTGCAGCCCTCGTTGATGATGAAGTAAGTTCCTTGGTGGTATCCAGATGAAATTCCAGTATAAATGTGTAGTTTGTTTGGAACTCTGCTGTGTTCTTTTGCAATTAGAATAGTTTTGATGCTTTTCAACATGAGTGTGAAGTATGTTAGGGTTCTAGATTCTAGTTAAAGCAACAAACTCTTGTAATGATACTCTGTGCTAGTTTTATTCTATATTTCAATGTAGCTGTGCTGTTTTAGCTTTTGGGGATGGGCAATGGTTTTGATGTGTGAATAATGTGTTAAGGTTTTGAGATTCCGTTAAAGGGTAACACTTGCACTTATCTAAGCTCTTCGGTACAAAAAGCCTGGAAATATTCCTGATTTTGGTCAAGGGATGATTCAGTTTGGTGATGGTTAATTCTAGCGTGGAGCTTGGATGGTATAGGCTGCAGAACAGCCTACAACGATGTGGTTTCTATGGTTCAATGTCCGTGCTACAGTTTGTCATAAAATGATTTGCTATTGTCTGCAGTAACACGACGCAGGCCTACTCTCCCGTGTAAAGAGCTCGTACAGTTCGAAATCTCCAGGTTGTCAGGTTGTCTATTAAACAGAGGGAGGGTTGGGCAATGTACTATTCAATTGAAAGTAGAGAAACGGTTTATGTTTTTTATTTTCTCAAACGACATTTGATCCTGCTGCAAAGAACACCTATTATTTAAATATTTATTAGGGTTAATTATATACAAGTCTCTGAAATCGTACGGAATGATCTATAATTTTTTAAAATTTTGATAATTGTATAAAAGTCCTTACAATCTTCTAAATTGTTATCTGTATACAAATTCTTTGGGTTATTTTAATTCAAGGAAAAACGAATATTTGTTACATGTGGAAAGCCGTATTATAGAATAACTATTCTGCTCTTTGACTAATCATATATTAGTCCCTAAGAGCCCGTTTGGTACGCGATCAAGGTCAAAGTCAAGACTAGTAAATCATTTTTGTAAATTAATATCTTTTTATCAAAATTAAGACATCAACAATTTAAAGCTCAAAAAACTATTTAATTTTTTATAATAATTTAATTTAATAATAATATAAAATAATAAATATTAATTTCACAAGAAAAAAAAATTCTAAAAAAAATTGACCTGATCACTAACCCCATTTCAAACATAGCCTAAAAGACCATTGGGTGAAGTATTATTTCAAAACGATATCATCTCCCTTTTTATCTTTTGAAAAATCGTGACGAACTTAAGTAAAATTGAACTAGAACTAATGATCTAATTTTGTAGTCCCAATTCAAACCTACCTAAATTTCTAATCAATTTACATAAAAGTCCCCAGATTGTCTCAAACAGATTATAGAAAGGTCCCTAAGGTTATTTTAACTTTACATATTGCCGAAACCTATCCCAGTCATTTTCCTTCCAACCTCAAACTCTACTTGATTAATGTATAAGAACAGAAATTCTTCTGAAATCCCCGTGATACGCTACATCAAGATGAAAAAGTAACTCATATTCGATACATTTTACCAGGTTTTGAATATTCATTCGCTTTCACCCCAAGCAAAAAATTTCAATCAAAAAAAGAGAGAGCATATTTTCATGAATAGAGGAAGAGCATGCAGAGAATTAAGCAGGTTCAGTGTGGAGAAAGAGTACAAGACAACTTCGCGCACAAGTCCTTCATCGACATCTTCACAAAGGCCCAACGCAAACTCAAGAGAACCTCCACCGCCGGCATGGAGGAGAAAGAGGAGACGCCGGAAGTGAAGATTCTAGAGAGTAGCCCTTCTCCTTTTCAACTTACTTCACCTGCCTTCCAGTCTTGCTCCTCGAGCCACGTCAGGAAACTCTCGTCGCGTCCCCGGCGAAGAAAGGTTCCACCATCTCCTCCTCGACTTCTTCGACGCCACACACCAAGCTTTTACTACGTGTGCTTCTCTTGTCTCCCTGGACCACACTCGAAGCCACCATCACATCATCCTCCACCTTCTCCTCCGCCTTTCTAGTGCACAACCACTGCCACCTCCTCCCATCTCGCCTCGTTCTTGAACTTCCCGAACCCTCTCTCTCCACAGGACCCATCAAACTTCCACCCCACTCGTGCCTCTCCGGCCAGTTAACTCTCCAGCTCACCGCCGCTCAACAAAGAATCAAGAGAAAGCCGAAATTACTTTGAGCAGTCAGGAAGGCCACCGGGTTGGTATAGTTGCCGCTTGCACTACTGCCAGGGTGGCTGCATTGGTTCTAGCTTGATATTAATTTATTATTATTGGATGCAAAAGTCAATTTCGAATACTCGAAGGCTGCATTTTACAGTTGTATTACTCGTAGATTTTCTGGCCACTATCTATATATAAATTTCAATTATGAAATGGATAAAACCTGCGTGAGTCTCCCCTCTCCGAGAGTGTCGATTGACCACCAGCGCTGTGTGAGCGGAAGAAGGGCGAAACGAAAGAGGATTCGGAATCATCAATGGATGTGCAGTGGGCGCTGCTCGCGCACGTCGTCGTCACGGCGTTGGTGGTCGTCTCCGTCCTCTGCGGCCAGTGGCCCATCTTCTGCGGCACCTTCGTCCAAAAGATCCACCACTTACCTTCGGCGTCTACGATCATTCCCAATTTTTCTTCTCCTTCTTTAACCAATTCTTGATGCGGATATTGCCTTGTGGGGTTCGCTGCCGTTCTGAATTGGTCCTGAATTTCTGCAGAATTTCATGCTTTTGATTTTCTCTGTATACGCCTTGGTCTCTGTGCCCACCGGCTTCAGGCCGGCGCTCGCGCTTTCGTGCCGGCCTGACGTCTGTACTTGCGCCCTTGCAGTCTGACCCCCGCGTCTATGCCCTTGCGCCTGCCTCAGCTCCCACACCCGCCTGTTCGTTCCGGCCTCTTGCCCTCGCCAGCCTCGTGCAGGCCCTGCTGCTTGCACTTGTGCGCTCGTGTCCTCGCCCGCCTGTCCCCGCGTCCGCACCCTCGCATCGGTCTCCGATGCTCGCACCCGTGCGCTCGCGCCTGTGCCCTCGCCGGTCTGGTGCTCGCGCCCCTTGCCGGCCTCGCGCCCTCGCTCTCGCTGGGCTCGCGTGTTAGCCTCTACCACTTACACTTGTGCACTTACGCCCTCACCGGCCTGGTCCTCATGTCTGCTCGCTCGTGTTGGCCTCACGCTTCAACTCGTGCCCTTGCCGATTTGACCCCCGCACGCACTCTCACATCGGCCTCTAGCGTCCGCGTCTGGTCATTCGGGTGAGCGCGCGCATCAAGCTGGTGCTCATGCCCTCGCTGACCTCACGTCTGCATCCGTGGCCTAACGTCGGCCTCGCACCCCATTCCACCCTTATTGGGCTGACTTTCATGTCTGCGCCTTGCGCCGACTTCTAGTGTCCGCAATTGTGTGCTCACACCCTAGCCAATCTAGCGCCCGCTTCCGTAAGCTCCCGCTAGCCTCATACTCTCGCCGTCGTGGCTCTCACACCGGCGCACTCCCACCGGCCTCTCTCTCGTGCCCTTGCTCCCTTGCCAGCCTTTGGAAATGGTAGTCGCATCGGAGTGGGCAGGGGAGCTAACAAACGAGAGGTTTGTATAATATTATTTTTAAAATAATATAATATTTTTAATTTAATGTTAAAAAATAATTAAAATAAAGTTAAATTTTAATTAAAATATAATTAATAAAAAAATTTATTTTGTTGTTGAAATTGAAATGAAGATGGTTTCAATCAAAACACATCGATTTCTCTTAGTATCAGAAATTGTTTTTGAAATCAAAACTCAAAACCTTAATTATTACATAAAAGATAAGTGTCGGAATGTTAGCGTTGGAATTTAGGAATAATTACATTTAATAACCTATAATTTTTACTATTTACATGCAAGTCATTTTAAATATTTATTTCTAATAAACTATACAAGTAATTAATTATAAAAATTAATTAAAAGTATATTTACTATTATGAAAAAATTATAAATAATTTTTTTTTTCACTTTTTTATAATTTTTTAAATTTTTTTTAAAAAATTTATCATTATATTAAAGTATAATTAAAATATAATAAAAATCTGATCAATGCATAATTAATAAATAAATAAAAATTTTTGGCCAAAATCGAAAGGAGAATGGTTTCGACCAAAATAATCGAAATTATCCTTTGCTAGACGCTGAAATCGAAATCGAAATCAAAATTTAAAACCTTACTTTTGACACTTGATTTTCACAAACATACATGATTAGGGGATTCAATAGGATCCAAGCTAGTGGTGCTATTTGGTGGTTGTTCAATTAATTTCGATTTTTCATTGCAAAGCTTGGTTTTTTTTGTGTCCATTACCGCGGAAAGCTAATAATTTAAGCATGATGGTTTTCTCGCTTTTCATGGATTTTGATCTAGTCTGTTTGATGTAGACGATTTGTGCTGATTGTTTAGATCCTGTTTGGTTTGAGATTAGAATCAGGATTAATCAACTTCATAATTATTTTTTTTTAAAAAAATTAATATTACTTATTTTACATTATTATTAGATTAAATTATTATAAAAAAGCAAATAATATCTCAAAATTTTAAATTATTGTAGTGTTAATTTTAATAAAAAAAATATTAATATATAAAAGTGATTTATTAATTTTAATTTTGATTTTAATGTCAAACAAGACGGTGCTGTGACCGTCCAAACCCAATATTACAGGTGCGCGACCCAAGTATTTCCTATTCTTATATTCTGAAGATTGAAACTCTGATGCTATACAGGCATTAAAAATGTCGGTGGAAGTCGTATAAGATTATGTTGTAGGTGCCAGGCGTGCGATTGTAGTAGGATAGTGCATGACAAACAACATCCGCATGTGCAATTCCATGAATTTCTCTATATCATCTTAAGAGTTCAAAGTTTGTATAGAATGGATACGTTGCTGGATTTTCAGAAAGCTCAATTTTGTGTAGTCCAGCTGAAAAAATGCGCTGTATTTTGCACATGCATTAGAGTTATGGTGAATCTTAATCTGGGATGCCACTTCACCTTAATTTTCCAACGTTTCACTCGCCACAAGAAGAAGCATATAATGGTGTTTATCAATTTTAATTGAATGTTTATATTACTTGTATTAAAATACCTGCTTGCCAAGGTCCAAAACGGTGCTATTTGAGAAAACTAAATACCCAATATCACAATAATATAACCATATATTACTTTAATATTGTTTCCTGATAATTAAAAGTTTTGTTAAGATAATACATGCCTAACAGATACAACAGTTGATTTTTTAAGTGCAAGAATTGGCAACCCAACCGAACTCCTAGTGAAGGCTCTAGTGAAGTACACTATATACACAACTGGCTGAGTTAAGAAAACAGAAAGATTAAGAGCATCCCCCCCGAAGGTGGCTTCTTCTTCTTCTTCTTGCTCCTCTGAACAAGTAAAATAAAAAAAACAAAAACAAAATCGCAGCTATGAGGCAGCTTGATTGGGTAGTGTTGGTGGAGCAATCCCGAAGACATGATTTCTGCAGCGCTGGAAAATGCTATCATATAATAAATCAAACTGTACTCCTGCTCTGTCCCGATTCACGACAAAAAATATGTGGTCCGCTTCAATAATCTTGTAGTACCTGTCAATTAAACCACCAACATTTCATATTCAGATTTTCTTCTACCAAAATAAATTCCATAAGAAATATGATGATGGTATGGATTAATAATGCATTCATTGCCCTACACACATGATAATAATGAAATGAAAAGATCTAGTTTCTGCCACCTAACTGTTTTAATTAGTCAGATAACCTGCTGAGCGTACAGATTAAATTCATTATGGATGCTCCAATACACCATATCGTTACTAGTCTAATTACATAGACATTGTTCGCAACACATTATAGTATATTGTGAGACAGGTGGCATGTTCAATCCTCGTACAACCTCACCTTCGTTTGGTAGATTTTAGTTCAGTAGTTGGATACTACTTTCACAGTTGTCTTCTTCAAAGCTGGACAAGAGGTAGCTATGCATAAAAGGAAACTGCTACCTGTATTGGTTGTGTCATAAAACCAATCATGAATTGTAAAAAAGAAGTTGACTACATGATTGGTGCAATAGATAGGTAGGTAGCCAACCTTGAACCATTTTCAAAAGAGAACTCAGTCCCTCATTTCAACTCTGTTGACTTTCTAATCCACATTAATTTCTAAATTCATGGAGTAAGTCGTACAAAAATATGATATGTCAAATCATTTCAAGCAAAGGAGATAAAATTTAGCAATAAAATAAAGAGCATAAAGGAAACTATGAAAATTATGAATCAAGGGTGAAAGTTCTAAATGCAGAATAAAGTTGCTGTTATGACAAAGAATACAAACCAGATGCCAGGTTGCAGAGGATGGCATTCCGAATCATCCACAACAAAATGACTCGGGTGTTCGACAGGAATTCTGGGATGTGTCATAGAGATTGTGTTAAGCGCTCCATCATTGTCTTCCCAATCTTCATCCCTGTTATCAATCATATGATACTTGAGAGATCATCTAAGAGACTTGGGGAAAACTTCACATCAATTTAGCCATCATATCTCACTGACCTATACCCTTTATATGGAGGAGGCACATCAGGAGGATGTCTCCATTGGGTCATCTGCAGAACTCTAATGAAGAGCAAAGGATGGATGCCAAGAATACTTGAAGGCACTGTCATTCCCCAGATTTTTCGGGTCCTCTTTGTGGCATAGCTGAAGTAGTATGTGTTTGGAAAAGTTTGCAGATTAGAATTCAATTTGAGGGAGCCTTGGATTGTGAGGTCTGGCAGGATCCAATCTCCTGAAGCAAATGGCCCAGTATTGCCCAAGAGCAGATCAGCAAGACCTGAAATCCCTGTCTTCCTCCATTCCATCTCAAAGTGATCAAACCCAAAATTATAGTAATTCTTGAGCCATGAGATGTTAAGCCAGTCATAGACTATGACTCCTAATCTACAGAGTTGGAGCAAAGAGATGGATTTCATGGACTTTCCATCCTCAGGCCTATATATAGATGATCAAAACAATAAAAATATAAGAAAAATTTTCAACAACAACAAGAAAAAAAAAATCCTCATGGAGTAAGGTATGGTTACACTCACTGCATTCCATCAAAGTAGGTTCTTGTGGTTCCATTGAGAGCACCAGACAATGAAGTAACACTCAAAACCCAATCCTCTGAAGTATTTTCATAGCCTTCAAATGCCTATGTAATAGAGGACATAATTTTAATGAAGCTATAGAATTGGATTCTTTCTCAGCTATTTTAAATATCTGAAAAAAATGAAACTATGGGTTATTGAATTGGAAATATGATTTTTAAAAGAAAAAAATTACCTTGTCAGCAAGCATTTGCTGCAGAACCCGGACGACCTGAGCTCCGGCTGAATGCCCCACGAAATGGATTGGATGGTGTTGATCCCAGATTGGAAAATGTCCTACATTCCACTCAAAGACAAACTAAAATCAAATTAAAAATGCAGTATTGTGGCGCCTTTTTCTTCGAACAGTAAGCACAAAAAAAGATGCAAAACAAGGAATTTTTAAATTTGCAAAGCAATGCCTTGTTCATAAACTCTTCCAAAGCGCGAATGCCCACAAACCCTGCTGTGCTCCTCCCCGTAATCCACCCGGCCCCCTTTCAGATAATAGAACAATTCACGCGCTCTGAAATCAAAATCCAAGAACAAACTTTCAACAAAAATCCAAAATTTAACCTAAATGAGAAATCAAAACCAAGAATCAATCCAACCTATCATAAATGCTCGTCAGAGAACCCAAATCCGGCACCAGAACGTGATCGTCCTTCTTCTCTGCCCCGGCAAAATACGACAAACCACCAAGCCTCTGCAAACCACAAAAAACCAAGATTAAACCATTTAATTGCATTTAGATCCAAAAAAACATTTAAACACTGAAAAATTACCCCTTTCCCGAACCCAAAGATCCCGTGAACGAGGACGATGGGAGGCACCGAGTCATCGAGCAAGACTGCCTTGCCCTCCAACGTCGCATTTCCGCCGCCGGTGAGGCGGAGAGAATCCGCCAGGCCCTGTGAGAGATCGGACGCGACGGCCATGCTGAAGATATAGAAGCCGTACAACAAATGCACCATGGAGCTCACGAACAACTCCGCCAGACCCAGCACGCCGGCGGTGAGCTTCCCCATGGATCGCGGGGAACGCGAGAGAGCAAGAGGAGAGAAGGGAACGAGACCTTGAACCACCAACGGAAAGAGCCTACCTCTTCTCCTCCTCTTCTTCTTCTCCTCGTTTCCTCTCCTCTCTCGCTGGAGCCAAGAGAGGAAGAGGAGTCAAGAGAGGAAGAGGAAATAGGGAGGGACAACGGAGAAATTCTTCTTCTTCCTCTCTTTTCCGCGTTTTTCAGAATAAGGAAAAGGGTATTTTGACAAACAACCCTGCACTTTTTGGTTTTTCGGTTGCACTCCTCTGACTTATTT
This sequence comes from Trichopus zeylanicus subsp. travancoricus, assembly GCA_005019695.1. Classification (NCBI taxonomy): domain Eukaryota; kingdom Viridiplantae; phylum Streptophyta; class Magnoliopsida; order Dioscoreales; family Dioscoreaceae; genus Trichopus; species Trichopus zeylanicus. The sequence goes on from RXID01014353.1 coordinate 464,156, forward strand.
GGTTTATTGCAAAAGCCACCTCTCTCGGGAATTGGGAAAAACATTTTCTTAGTTATAAAAATAATAAAAAATTACTTTTCACAGGCATCTTTCTAAGCTGAAGGAAACATTCTGGAAATTAATTGAAGGCAGAAGAGATAAAGGGTATTTCTGAGAATAACACAGATTTCAGGGGGGTTATTGTAAAAATAGGAAAATCTGGAAGGTGCGATGGAACATGGGTTGATTGCCACAGCCTTCGCGTTCCTATGCCAGCGTGAATATTTCGCTTGTCAACCGCTCTATTGATCGGTAAACGGGTAACCATAGGAATTGACCAAATTACTCTTTCCCATTCAACGACGTAGAATAAGAGGTGGAGAAAGTGGTTGCGGCAAGGATTCCAATTCTCCGGGACGGTACCCAATCGGCTTGTGCTACCTGGAGAATTTTGATTGGGCCACTGCCGATAAATGAGCCGGTGTCGGACACCACGTGGCAGGGACCCGGACACCATTCCTCGCAAGAGCTCTTGTGGGACATAGGACTGAGATCTCACCGGCTGTTATCCTTGTGATTGGTGAAGGACGGATCCCGAAATCAAATCAATGGATAAGAACAACTTGTCCTACGCGTTCAGTGTGGGAGAAGTTGTAGGCGAAGTTAATCTCTTATATAACAGAGGGTCTGCATGGAATTCCGGGGGGGGCGCTTTATGTGGCATTGTTCTTCGTCTGCGCAACTCGGCAAACAGATAAGAGATTTTCTGTTGTTTTGGTGCCAAGATTAGAGATTTGGTGATATCCTTTTTATGGTTTAAGTAGCACAATTGATAAATTATATTAATTATTATAAATAAAATATACTATATATATATATATAATCAATATAATTTCCGTTCACTAATTTTTTTTCGAAGTGTAGAATCACAACTTGAGTCAATCTTGTTGTACTGCAGAAACAGAAAAAAAAAAAAACCATATCAGTATATTTTCCAATATGATATAATATATCATTTTCTTTTTATTGTTTTGCTCAGCCTTGGGTGGGAGAGGTTGCTTGTTTAATATATAGCCAACTTAAATGTTTAAGGCTAGTTAGCCACGATTCTTTTGCTCACCCCTGATCTACTCTGCTCCTCTTGTTCTTTGATTTGTTCTTCTTTTCTTCTTTCTCATTGTTCGTCTCCAATTTGCTCTCCTCCTGCTCTTTTCTTCTTTGATTTGTTCTCCTCCTTTTCTTTTTCCCCTCTCACTTTCTCCTCCTTCTCCGGTATACTCTCCTCCTCTTTCTTCTCCCCTCTCCCCTCTCCCTTCCTCCTCCTTCTTTGAGTTCTCCTCCTTCTCTAATTCTTTAATTTATTTTTCTCCTTTTTTTCCCCCCTTTTTAAGAAGTAGCAGCAACAAAAAGAAGAAGAAGCAATAAGATGAAGGTATTCTTTTTAGAAGCAACCAGAATAAGAAGAAAGAAGCAACAATAACAAGCAAAATCCTACTTATATTATTATTGATGCAACAACGGTGGAAAAAGCAACAAGGAGCAAAAAAAAAAAAGAAACTACAGTAATTATTTCTGATGCACAGGAGGTAGTAACAATAGCAAATGCAAGAAAAAACTGTAGATGAAATTACTACTGCAACTCAAAGAATGATAGAATAGGGATGCAAGCACCTAAAAGGATACAAAATCATATACAAACCAAGGGCCTTTATTGTAGTTGATGATTGATTGGTGAAGTTAGTAGGGAGAAATGGAGCTCACAATGTCTGAGAACAAAAAGCTCCTTGTGAAGTTCTGACGATATTAAATGTGGTTCTCTCTTTTGTAGCTCATCTAGGGCTTAGTGTTTTGTTTTTTTGTACTAGAGAGCATATACTTATTGTTATCAAAATAATAATAATAATAAAAAGAATAAGAAGCACGAGGAGGAGGAGGAACTAGAGAAAAAGTAGCAACAACAAGAAGAGAAGAGACATGCCTTCCTCTTCTTCTAGTAGCAGCAACAAGAAGAAGAAGTCTTCTTCTTCTAGCAGCAAAAACAAGAAGGAGAAGACATTTTATTCTTCCTCTTCTACCAACAACACTAGCAAGAAGAAGAAAGAAGAAAAAGCCTTTCTTCTTCTTCTTGCTCTTGCTGCTCTTGAAGAAGAAGAAGAAGCTTCATCTTCTTCGATCCTGCTCTTGCTGCTCTTGTTGATTTTGAAAAAGGAGGAGGACAAGCAGCTCCATCGAATCTCTAAGCTAAATCGAAAAGAGCTCCATCGAATCCATGGCGAGCTTCTTCTTCTTGCATCGAATCCATGGCAATATGAAATGAAAATGAGCTCCGTCGAACCTCGAAAATTTCGTTCTGAAAGGCATCTCTTGAGCTAAAATTGATCCATTTCGGTTGAAACATATCGGTTTCAATCGAAATATAAACCTTGGTTATAATTTAAATAAGGAAAAATTTCTTTTACTCCCCCTCATTTTTTTTTCTTTTTGGGGGCCGTTTAGATCCATTCACATTTGAAATTATGAAATCAAGAGAATTGAATGATTTCGAAAAATTAAAAAAATTAAAAGAAATAAATATTTTCAGTGTTTTGATGAATAATTTTTGATAGAATTGGGATTTGGCCCATTCATAAATTCTAAAATTTCATTATTTAGTTGACAAATATAATCGATCAATTTTATTAATTTGTTAAATTCTTGTGTTTTGTTGGAGTAGAAATTGAGAATTAGCATATTACACAAAATAATAATTTATATGTAAATTATTATAAAAATATAATAAATTTAATATAAAATTTGGTAATTTAATTTTCACAATTAATAAAATTTTTTAGTGAGTTGCACAAGCGAAGAATTATATAAATATATGTTAACTAATTATTATTATTTTCATGTCAAATAATTTTTAATAAAAAAAAGTTTTTTTTTGAAACTATTTTATTTGTAAATAATTAGAAAAATATAATAATGTTATTATTAAATATATAAAAATGATTAAAAATAATAAATATTTTAAAAAGGTCAAAAATAGCAAGTTATTTAAGTAAATTGTAATCAATTATGGATTTATTTAATATAATTTTGTGATTATATTGTCAAATAATTTTTAATAAATATAGAAAATATATACTTTTCATTAAAAATAATTTATTTGTAAGTAATTTGAGAGATAAAATAATTTTATTTTCGAAATTATTGAAATAATTTTAAAAATTAATAAGATTTTACAAAAAGAAAACTCAAGAAAATCAAGTTGGAGCCCAAGAAAACCCCAAACAGAACCACGATTAACATTTAAAATTCGATCCAGAAGACGGCACAAATTACATCGAACACCAAGCTTAAGCCTATGAAACCACAACGACGCATTGCCGTCCCCAACCCTTAGATCAATGAATCAATAGAACCCAGAAGCAAACATCACGGGAAAATAAAAGAAAGAGGCATCCATAGATGAAACCAAGCAATGCAGTAACAATTGAATCAAAAGACGATATCAGTAGATGCCCGACAGAACTATCCAGATCTAATCGCTTGAGGCTTCGAAACAAAACATTCTACCGTTGGTGCCATCGGATTTGTCATTGGTGAAGGTATCCGAGGACGACGGTGACGGAGGAGCAGAGAAGCACAGGGACGAGGGGAGATGAGAGGGTGGCGGCTGCAGAGGCCGGGAATGGAGCAGGGGAATCCACGGCGAAGTCCAAGGTGGAGAAAGAGAGGAATGAGGTTGGTTCAGCAGTGCACGGAGTCGAAGATGTGCTCGATCACTGACAAAGACGCAGATGGAGCACGAGATGTGGTTCAACATGGGACGTAGTCAAGCACGGAAAAGACGAGTGAAAATAAGTAGAATTTAAAAGTGGAATCCACGACAATTCCCTCGGAATTAGTGTCTTTTCCGCCAAAAAAATAAGAAATTAAAAACTGAAATCCAAAAGGGCTGAAAATCAACTAATTTTTTTGATTTGTGAATATAGAATTAAATCAAACATAATAATATAAAAAATTAACTTTTAATTTTTTTAATTCTCCTCGTTCCGGATTTTAGAAATGGAACTAAATAGTCCCTTAAATCCAAGTGATTTTTCTCCTTCATTAAAATACTCTAAAGCTGCATTGACTTCGCCAACTCATCAAAAATAGTAGATGTGGCAAACAAAAATTTTTGGACCGTTGGATCCTAGAGTGGACTTTCACTCTTAAGGCCCAACAGACTTCCGTTTCCGACTCTCCCCTCTCTCGCGTGACATTAAAATCAGTGGGCTCTTCTCACTCGAGAGATCTCCTCCTTTGTGAGATAAGGTCCTTAGGTTTAATTCTTTGACAGTCGACTCCCTCATTCTCGTTCTCGCCTCTCTCGTCGGCTTCGTTGGCATCGTTTGGAATTGCCCCTACCTCCTCATCACCTATCTCTTCTGCATATCGCCCTCCTCCTCTGCCTCCTCGTCTTCACTTTCGTCGTTACCCACTCGAACAAATCTCACCCCATCCTCAGTAGAGCCTACAACGAGAGAGGGCGAGACGTCTACACAGACCCTACGCAGACACGAGATGGCGGAATTGCGTCCAGCACGAGAGGGAGCCATATGAGCAGTTATATCTAAGGATCTCCTGAAATTCATTGTCCTTTTTGGTGGTCAACTAGATACCAACAACAATGACTGGGAGGAAATAAAGGAGGAAGATAAAGTTAGAGCATCGCGATGATTTTATTGATCACTCCTATTACTCATAAACATTTAGAAATAAAAAAAATAAATATCTATGTGAAAAAAAATAAATACATATACATAAAAAATAAATATATGTGTGTACAAAAATAAAGGCTTAAGATAAAAATTTCAGCTGCTGGGATCTATAGCGAATTTTGGCTCTGCAGTTTCAGAAGTGTTAAATAAGTAAAAATCCACTTTTAAAGCGCAGCAAACTTCTTTAATGAATTTTTATGCCTTATACCATGGTTTAAAAGATCAGTCGCTACATTTCGGTTTCGACCGTCCTTTCGGGTTGAACTGATTTCTGGTCTTAAATTTTAGGGTTTTGCAGCACTGCGACGATGCAGTTTTGCACGATGATGGAGTTTTGGTGCGACGGCAATGGTGCAGCCATGGACAAGCGGAGCAGCGGAGGTGCAAGGAGGCGGCGGCGACGGCTTATCCTCAAAATTGCTCACCAGCTTCTCCATTGACAGAGATCATTGGAGAAGGATTATTTTTTGAATTCTTCTTTTGATTAGATAGTGATGCCTCTACTCTTGGGACGGTGAGGAGAGGGAGGAAGAGGATGGCGATGACAACAGCGGCTGCGGCGTTGTATTCAGCGTGGGAGACGGTGATCTTCTTCTCGACAAGTATCACTGCCATAAGAAAGCCGGCCAGTGACAGGGAGATGAAAAGGAACTCGTGCAAGAACTTGAGCTCATCTTTCTGATGAACTGGTTTCATGATCCTTATTGTGACGATGAAGACGACGGAGACGGCTGCCGGAAGCCTGGCGATGAGGAGAACAAGTGACTTGGAGTCGAGGCCGTAGAATGCTAAGCAGAGTTGTGTGATGATGGCGCCGCTGAGGTCGACGAATCCATTGAGCAGGCCGAGCACGGCGCCGCGGCTTTCCGGGAAGTTTTGCACGACGATGGAGCTTCGGTGCGACGGCGATGGTGCAGCCATGACGGGGACGAGCGGGGCAACGGGGGTGCAAGGAGGAGGCAGAGCTCTCACAGAGGAGGAAGAAAGGCAGAAAGATGAAGGAAAACAGTAAGAAAGAAAACAAAGAAAAGGGTAAAGAAATTATTTTAGGGCTTATATTTTATAAGCTCAAGCAGGCGCAGGATGCCAGAGCGAAGCTAGTGAAGAGAGTGATCTCGAGGGAGGAGGATGAGGAGGATTTGAGCTGGGAGGTTGATGAGGAGGAGGACGAGAGAAGGTCTGCTTGCGGCTGCCTGCGCTCTCGTCGAAGACGGAGCGGTCGATGCGGGGGACGACGACGTCGTCGCAGCGGCGGAGATCGAAGGTGGAGGAGGAGGAGCAGGCCAGTGCCGTCAGCTCCGCCTGGGAGATCACCCTGAGGTCCACCACCGGGATCGCGTTCATCGTCGACATTTTTGGTGGAAGTATGGAGAGTGAAGGGCTGGAGTGAGAAGGAGACGACAAGGATGAGGAGAGGAGGAAGAAGTGCCCGATCCTTTCGTTTTGCGGGTTCGGATTTTACCGCCTTGTTAGCTGCCGTGGCATTTTGCATTTATTTTTGCCATTTGGAGGAAAAAAGCCAAGGGAACGTGCGGCGGTTTAGTTGGTTCGAATAATTCGGTTTAAAAGAAAAATTAAAACATTAAAAAGATAATGTGATCAAAATTTCAGTGTTTGATTACTGATTCGAATAATTCAAATTTTTTTTGGACCATTTTACTTTTAGCTCCGGTTGCAATTTAGGGTTTTCGTGTGCAGTGCGTAGGGCGAGTGTAACGCACAGCAAGCTTGTGCCGGGAGCTTATGGGGTGAGCTTGAGCGGGGAACTCGCCGGACGAGCTCACACAGGGAGCTGGCCGGGGGAGCTCACCGCGCCGGCTTCTAGCACCTGAGGACATTTTAGTCATTTTTCATTTAAAATTTAATTAAATTATATAATATTAGTTTGATCAAAATTTTAGTGTTTGAATAATAGACCGGAATGATTCTGACCTTTGTTTGAAAACAAACGAACCGAGGAGATCATGGTAGCTAGCTCTTTCTCCGCTCCATTTGGTATGCGCTACTTCAGCAAAATTGAGAGAAGTAGAGGAAGAAGAAGAAGAGTTTTGATTTAAATGAAGGAAGAGGCTTCAATCAACGCGGACCTGTTTGGAAAGAAAGCTTACGGGGAGGACAAAGGCGGCAGCTAAAAAGGAGAAAGGGACTCGGTTGATTCCTTAACAAACCCTAGTTAGTTCTTTCTAACCCTCCTCATCATCATTATAATCTTTGATTACTTATGTATATGCTCTTTCTCAACTTATTTACAGGTAGAACTAAAATATTGATTTATCTCAGAAATAATTTATCGATCTCAACTATTAAAATTAATTAAAATATTATTTAATATTATGATAAAATTAGTTAGAAATAATTTTAAATTTTTAAATTTTTTTCTAACTTTTTTAAAAAAATTATAATATTTTTTATTTAAAATTAAAATATAGTCAAACTATAATTAAAATATAATAAAAAAATATTTTAGCTGAAATTGAAATGATAATATTTTTGCTAAAATGACTAAAATAACCAAGACTTATTGGTTTTTCTGAGTGTCAAAATTGATTCAAAAACTGAAACTTAAAACTTCATCTTAAACTTTTGGGAAGAAAGTCTACTTTAGGCTCCGATGGTTCCACATTAAATCTTTATTTTTCTAGATATAAGTATTGGTTTTGTTTCACATAAGTGTTTATTTTTTTTACTAACTGATCATCATCCTAAGTGTCCTCCTCATCTCTCTTCCTGGCTTTGTCGGTGCTATTTGAAATTGCTCGTCTCCTCACCATCTATCTTCTTTACATGGTCTCCTTCGTCACTCTCCTTGTCCTCTTCGTTTTCACCTTTGTTATTGATCGCCCCAATAGATCCCACTCCATCCTTGACCATACTACAACACGAGAGGACGAGGCATCTGTGAAAACTGGTGCAAATACGAGATGGCAAAGGTTGTGTGTAGCGAAGAGGGAGCAACGCAAAGATGAGAAGGATGAGCAGGAGGGCAACAAGAGCGCCCATATAAAAAAGATAAGTGGTGAGGAGGTAGGGACAATCCCAAATGACATCGACAAAATCGGCGAGAGAGGCGACGAGTAGGAGAACACCGAAGAGAAGGACGAAGAGAAGGACAGAGATGAATAAATAGAAATTGAAAGTTGGCTCTAGGGTTTAATAGTTGATTTTTTTTTTTTTTTTTGGTTGAAATTACAATACCGCATTAGCTATTTTTGATGAGTTTGGAATGCTTATGTGACTTCAAGAGATTTTAAGAAAGAGAGAATATCAATTGGATCTAAGAGAAAGAAATAAATATGTGAGAGAAGTAAAGGAAATTTTCTTTTTAACTGATTGTTTGAACCTAAAATGAACGATAAGCACTAATAGTCAAAATTCAAAGAGTTATATATAATTTTTAAAAAAGATATATTATTTGACGTTATTTAAGTAGAAGTCAAAAAATAAAAATTCCTATTACATGGTTAAAAAGAGGGTTTGGTGATTCACCTACTATTAGAAAAAACTCTCTATTGTTCAGTCGAAAATTTTATTTTAAAATAAATTTTAACTTGAAATATAAAATAATAATTTTACTCATGACCTAGTTTAGACTCATTTTAGTTGATCTTATATTAAAATTTAATCAAAATATAAAATTACAATTTTTCCCTTGAATTTTTTTAAACACGTTCGAACCAATTCGACATAGAACTAGGGCTCAATCTAAATAAAATTTGGATTTAATTTTTTTTCATATTTTTCATTACACTATTTTTAATTAAGTCATGAGTATTTTTATTATTTTATTTTAGTCTAAATAATGTTAAATAATATATATTCTTTGAATATTTTTAATTCTAATGATAAATCTACTCATGAAAATTTTTTTATAATATATTTAATAAGCTAAAAAAATATGTAATTTTTAAATTTGAAGACATATATATAATCTAGGAAGTATTTATGGAGTTATATGTAATTTTCTAAATTTTGAAAAAAATATATAATTTGATAAGATTTTTAAAAAAATTATATATAACTTTTTAAAATTTGAACGGAAAATATATAATTTGATAAAGCAGTTACATGCAGGTGACCTTTAAATTTATTGTTATATAGAAATTCATTTGAGAATCATAGGACTGAGTAAATTTCTATACATGGGTTTTTTAACTGATCGGATTTGTCTGATGAAAATCCGATCCGACCCAATCCGGTTGAACAGTGCTACAGTTGGCGGTGGCAGGGGTATGCTATAAATTGCTAAAGTTCAGGGGTTTAATTATTATTACTCAAGTATAAGAGCGTGCACATGAAATATGAAACATATAAGGGGTTATAGGAACAGTTCTTAGAGAACCGGGTTTGAACCGGAAATTCAGTTCGTTGCCGAAACCGGTACGGCTCCGGTTCCATAACTATGAAGAACCGAAAATCCGGTTCGGCTCTTGAAGATGGGGAACCATGGCCCCCCTCGTTTAATCCTCGACGACACTCGCCTTCTCAATAGTTCTTGGCAGGCTATCTCGATCGGAGACGACGACGACGACGACGAAGTTCAAGCTGGAGGACGTGATGGTGTACTTCCCCTACGAGCACATGTACCCGGAGCAGTACCACTACATGCTCGACCTCAAGCGCTCCCTCGATGCCCGCGGCCACTGCCTCCTGGAGATGCCCACCGGCACCGGCAAGACCGCCGCCCTCCTCTCCCTCATCACCAGCTACTCCCTCGCCCACACCTCCTCCCCGCTCAAACTCCTCTGCTGCACCCACACCGTCCACGAGATGGAGAAGACCCTCGCCGAGCTCCGCCGGCTCCTTCCCCACCTCCCTTCCGACGCCCGCATCCTCGCTCTCGGACTCTCTTCCCGCAAGAATCTCTGCGTCAACCCTAGGGCGCTCCAGTCCCCCACCCGCGACTCCGTCAACTCCGCCTGCCGCCGCCTCACCGCCTCCTGGGTCCGGGCCCTCGCCGCCGAGAGGCCTCCTGGGGCGGTCGAGACCTGCTCCTTCTTCGAGGATTTTGATCGAGCGGCTGCCGGGGGTCATGATGCCGTGATGCTAGCCGTCCGGGGTTTATACCTTGCAAGATTTGAGGGCGATCGGGAGAGAGAGGGGCTGGTGCCCTTACTTTTAGGCCAGGCAACTGATTAGGTATGCGAATGTCGTGGTCTATAGCTACCAGTATCTGCTTGATCCAAAGGTGGCCGGAGTGATATCCAAGGAGATGCAGGAGTGCGTGGTGGTGTTTGATGAGGCGCATAACATTGATAATGTGTGCATTGAGGCGCTCAGTGTGAGTATCAGGAGGCAGACTCTTGACGGGGCCACCAGGAATTTGAGTCGGATGTCTCAGGAGATCGATAGGTTTGTCTCATTGTTGAATGGCATTCTCTTGAGCTCAATGCTTGTGCTTTCAGATTGTTCTACGCCAAAAAGAAAGACAACTTCAGATGTTATTTCCTTTAGGAGCCAATCTGGGATCAACTTTACATGTTAAAATTAATTTATCCCTTAATTGATTGTTTCCTCGTTCCAACTTCCAATTCCAGTGAATGTTTGTTCGTCAGATGCTTGATTTGGTAGGAAGGTTCAAGGCCACTGACGCTGGCAGATTGCATGCTGAATATAATCGTCTAGTGGAAGGTTTGGCACAAAGAGGAAACTTGCCCAGTATGTATACTGTCCTGCTCCTTCCACATTTTGGTTTTGCTCTAAATTTCTTAATGTTTTACGCATTTTATGGGAAATGTTCTTTAGTTGCCGATGCATGGCTTGGCAATCCGGCCTTGCCTGATGACATTTTGAAGGAAGCGGTGCAGGGAAATATCTGTAAAGCAGAGCACTTCTTGTCTGTGTTGTGTAGATTGGTGCAGTATCTGAAGGGACGACTGCAGATCGAAAATGTGGAGTCAGAAGGGCCTGTTTCCTTTGTTGCTTCAGTAAATTCCCAGGCTGGAATTGATCAAAAAATGCTCCGGTTCTGCTATGACCGCTTACATTCTCTCATGCTTACTCTTGAAATAACAGACAGATGAGTTTTTGCACATCCAAACTGTCTGTGACTTTGTGACTTTGGTTGGTACATACACACGTGGGTTTTCTATAATAATTGAACCCTTTGATGAAAGGATGCCCCATATACCGGACCCTGTGCTTCAGGTTTGGACTCCGATACGCTTATTAGTATTTTGAAGTTTCTTGTGGTTCAGAATTTAATTTGTCACTTACAAAGAATCCTTGTGTTTCTGATATCCTTGTCTTGCTTTTGTCATTTTCAGCTCAGTTGTCATGATGCTTCACTTGCTATAAAGCCTGTATTTGATTGTTTCAAGTCTGTCACAATACCTTCCGTGACCCTAAGCCTGATTGATCTCTATCCTCACCTTCTGAATTTCAATCCAGTCATAAGTAGGAGTTTTACTATGTCCTTGACAAGAGATTGCATTTGTCCCATGGTTCTCACTCGTGGAAGGTAAGAGCTGCAGTGAACATTGATTTTTCTTTCAGCAGTATGTTCTCTTCCAGCCCTGCCTATGTCTCAACTTTATCTTATCACCACAGTTGTCATGTCTACGCACTTGTTTTTGCTTAATTGTTCAGTCCTTCATAGAGCATTATTTGATCAGATCAGTCTGCTTATTTAATTCACGATGCTTTGTTCGGTCCTTCATAGAGCATTATTTGATCAGATCAGTCTGCTTATTTAATTCACGATACTTTGTTACTTTCAGTGACTAGCTATCTGTAAGTACAAAGTTTGATATGCGTAAGGATCCTGGTGTTGTGAGGAATTATGGACGACTCTTGCTGGAAATGGTTTCTGCTGTTCCAGATGGCATGGTTTGTTTCTTTGTCAGCTACTCCTATATGGATGGTATTGTCAATAGTTGGAATGAAATGGGCATATTACAGGTGATTTTGTTTGCTCCTCTCACATTTTGTGATATTCCTAAGTCAGCATCATTTCTCATTATTGTCGTTTCATTAGTTAAGCCAAATCATCATGTGGTTATTCTGTTTTTTTACTGTTAAGTGTCCCTAGCATGTATTTAACTGCTGCAAATGGTCCAGTGCTTCTTTTTGTTTATGCCACTATGCTCACTCCATCTGTATCTATATTGTTCTGGCTCACAACCACCTTAGCATCTCCTACAGAAACGTTGCCTTTATAAGGATCTTCCAAAATTTTCATGTTTTTTCATCTTCTGGTTTCCATTATCTGATTCTAGCTAATCCCACAGTAAAGACTTCCTCTTAGTAATCATGTGGAATAACATTCCACTACATCACCTAATTGAAATTTGATCTCTTCTCAGGATATAATGCAGCATAAGTTGGTTTTCATTGAAACTCAGGATGTAGCAGAAACTACATTGGCTCTTGATAACTATCAGAAAGCCTGTGATTGTGGGAGAGGTGCTGTCTTTTTTTTCTGTAGCAAGGTACCAGTACTTATATTTTCGGATTATATTCTTCATTGCATGATAAAAATAGCATGAAATGAAATAAATATAGATGTGCATTATTGTGCATTCAAAATGCTGGGAAACAGCATATAGTTCAGCACATCAGGCTGTTACTCTTGATATACTAATGGTTTTGCAGATTTTATACCATATGTGTTTTAACAAGGGATTCATCCACGAATCATGCAGGGGAAAGGTAGCGGAAGGTATAGATTTTGATCGCCATTATGGTGGACTTGTTATCGTGTTTGGAGTTCTTTTCCAATATACGCTTAGCAGGTGAAAATTTCATATCTTTTTTGCTGTGTATGCTTTCAGTCTAGCTCCTTCATAATTTAAAATGCTCAATGCAGTGTGTCAGTCTTGTTTCTGTCTTATTGCTCACCAGTTATGGTTTTCTTTTACAGGATATTGCTAGCTAGGTTAGATTACTTGCACGACACATTTCAAATTAAGGAGGGTGATTTTCTGACTTTTGATGCATTGGTATGGTTTCTCTTTACAGATACTTGCTAGATCGCATGCTTGGTTTTGTAAAATTTTGTATCATTATTCACATCTATTGGGTGGCAGAGACAAGCTGCACAATGTGTTGGCCGGGTTATTTGATCAAAGGCAGATTATGGAATGATGATATTTGCTGATAAAAGGTACACGAGTATCATCATTTTCCATTTTTCTACTATTAATCTACGACTCTGTATTTGTTCTCGTGCTAAATTTTTCAGACATTTGATCATATAGTAAATTATTCATGGTGCTTGAATTAGTCATTTATTCTTTTTGTTGCAAGACATGGTTTGATGTGATATTGTTAATATGCATTTTGGTGATTTTATCATGTTTAATTTATTTTAGATTCATTATGAACACCTTTTGCTGGTTGTCCTGTCATTGCATCTAACACTGTGATGAACTTTGCATGCAGATATACTCGTCATGACAAGCGTTCTAAATTGCCTGGGTGGATTTAGTCACATTTATGCAATGCCCACCTCAATCTCAGCACAGACATGGTATTGCATATTGCCCGCATGGTTTGTATTTGTTGATTAGCATTAGCATAAATTTCTAAGAAGAAATCGATAGCATACACAATCTCAGTTCTTTCCCTGATTCTATCTCCAATGTTTTGTTTCTGCTTGAACTGTGTTCAATTTGATACTGTGGGTGAAGTTCCTGAGGAGGATGGCACCACCCTATGATAAAGACTGGCGCTATTGGCAAGAAGACTTTTGTCACAGGAGGACTTGGAGAAGACGGGGGGAGGCGCTCTCGAGATGTTTTACCATTTATCTGTTCATCCTAATCAGTACCCTTTTGGTCTCCTGATGCTTCAAATTTGGTTCCTGCAAAATATATTTGGCTTCTTGTTATGCTTCTTGTTGTACAGCATGCAGGTGGCAGAAAATTTTGATAATAATATCGAAAGTTAATTTAGGGCATGTTTGTTTTGTAGGAAAATCAACAAATTGAGATCCTCAAAAATTAATAATTTTGTTTTATAGGAAACTTAAGTTTTTGAAAAGTAAAATTTTTTATTTCGAAGGTTTTGATTTTTTATCAAAGTTGGCCGGCGTTCAATATCCAAAATTTTTTTTCAAATCTTTTAATAATGAAATATATTTTTTAAAAAAATTAGAAATTTTAAATATTCACAGTATTTTTAATATTTAATACTTGATATTTAATAATTAAAGTAGTCTAGATTTTAAGATATTTTTAAAGAATAAAAGTAACATTAATTTTCAAAATTTTGAATATCTAATTGGTAATTTACTTGAATATTTGATAATTTCAAAAACTAAAATTACACAAATCAAAGAAATAATTTAAAAATTCAATATTTTCGAATCCATTAAATTAAACACGTGAAAAAATTTAAATTTTCAAGATTCTCAAAGCCTGAAAAATTTAATTTTGCATGACATTAATTTCTAGCAAACACATTATGTCCTAATAAAAAAAACTCTTAATATTATCATTTTTCTTAGTCTCTTGTGTTTTTTATTTAGCACAAGAGTTAACATTGGGAAGTTGGGAACAAGAAAATGAGCTTCTGTTATATTATGTTTCTTTGCTTCCTTTCTAGAATATAAATTTGGAGCATGGATAATATCTTGGCAAATTTAGAAAAAGATTTGCAGCTAACTCACCATTTGTAGCCATCATCAAATCCAGCCATTAATTACAAACAAAACCCTCAACTAACAAAACCAACGCCTGAATCAAAACCAATAACTTTGACAACAGAATACCAATATACTTGATCAAATTGCCAAAACCTGGTACACAGTTCTATATACAGGGTAAATTCTGTTCTACTGCCAAATACATGGAGCTATGACCAGATAATACACAGAAATAAGCAGAGTAGGCATACAACAGTGATGAGAAACCATCTTTCTCATTGTTCAGAAACCTTTGATAGCAACTACACTGCATTGCAGCAGCTGGATCACTCCCGAGAACAATCTCTCAAATCCACAATATCAACCTTCCCAATTAATTCCTACCTGAGTGGAAATAATTTGAATTGAAAAGAAAAGGCCATTAGTGAAATTCAGACAACAATTCTACAGATGTAATTCAGAGGGTATGCGAAAGCTCAAAAGAAAATTTCAATGAGTAATAAGAACCATACAGCTGACAAAACACAGCAGGTGCATTTAGTAATAGGAGAAATAATTGGGTCAAGTGTCTAGGTCCAAGTCTACATATGGTGTTAACTCAGGCTTATCTAATAATCCATGTCAAAACCTATTTCCTTATCCATTACAAGATGCGCCCAGCAATATTAATGAGGTTACACTAGTAGCAACTATAACATCAGGCAGCCTTGATGATATTCATGATATCATGTACAATCCCATTGTCCATACATGAGTATGAATGCTGCAGAACACACAAACACACACACATGACAGAAGTTCAGAGAACAGGTAATCCATTTGCACTGGACATATTCAGCAAATTGAAGGGGAGATTTGTTTGCAGGGACGGGGCTGACAGTGGTGCAGGCAACCCCAAACAAAGTTGATCATACATTTAGAAACAAACAGAGCAAAAAAATTATTTGCTGTCCACCATGTCCAAAAACCTATTGAGGCAATGATGTAATTCTAATGGAAATGCTGAATTAGAAGAAAGAAAAAAAAAACAAAAATGGACAACAAAAGTCAATTGCCTAATGAAAGAGAACCTGTGATTTTTGAGGGTCCTGCCTGACCATTTGTGTCTCGCTGTGAAACTTTCATGGACCTCAGTTTTGAGGCAGAGGACCTAAATGCATGTATTAATGGTTGCTTCTCATCTTCATCATCTTCCTCATCATCTTGGTCATTTTCTTCTGATGCACTACTAGAATTTTCTTCTTCACTTGAACCTTGCTCTTCAAACAACTTCTTCCCTTCTATGTTTCTCACCTTCCTCGGGCGTCCTCTAGGCCTCTTTACAGTAATTCCTTCTTTCTCATCTGCATTATTTTAAACTCTGAGAATAACCTTTATCATGAAGACATCTTCATTAAAAGCTGTTTGATTCCCTTTACCTTGTAAGCCTTCATTCTTTGCATATTTCTCCTTAAGGTTCTCAACAAAGGTATAATAGGGGCGCCAGCCACTGGGATCTTCATTGGTATTTACATTCTCTGACCTTTTCACAACATCTTTCAAGCTGCACAGAAACAACTTGAAATTAAATAATACCTTCACGACTAAAGAGCACAGGATATTTGACTTACACTTCCAGGATATCTGATGCAGGAAGCTTTGGAACAAATGGAAGTACTGCTACCTCCAGAAAAGAAAGCTGCTTTGGGGTATTAATGAACGCAAATGAAATGCCATCCTTCACAATTTTTAGAATATCTGTTCTATACTTGTTGCGAGCTGCACCTATGAATGTTCCTGAAAGCCGTGCAGCCAGATCCTTGCAATCAGAAAAGGACTTGCCGGATAAAGATTCATCATCACTGTTGGAAAGATCCAACAAATACCGCTGATAACCCTGATTCAAAAAGAGAAAATGACAAAAAAACAATTATTTCTCTGTGGTATTGGAGGAAATATAAACATCAACCCAGAGTTCAGTACACAGCAAAATACAATGCAAGCCCAAACCATGTTATATGAACATTGCTCTAACGTGTTTACATCTGAAGGTACAGCCTTCTTCTGGAAAACCTAGCTAGTCTTAGCTTGATATTGGGGAATCTCATTGCTATTACTCAAACAAGCATGAAACATATGCATGCATATTCATCCATCAGTCAAATTGGATAGTTAATCATGGGAATAATCGTTGGAGACTCAAATGACAGATATGCAAACATGATAGCTTATATGCTGTTCTCTTGTCTCCACAAATTTAGGACCTTTTGCTTGCATTGTATAATTTAGTCATGTACTGGAACTGATAACATTCAAGATTATGAAATGCATCACAAATTAAGAAGGCGTGGCCGGTAATGCTAAGCCTCCAAAACAATGGGAAATGTGTTAAAAGATAGAAATTTGCACCCTTTTTAATGCATCAAGAAACAGAAAGGGAATGTTCTCATTCTCGTTTTTCTTCAGGAAGGTAATCAGATGCTTGATTATCTCTGCAACACTCGCTCCGTGCATCACAAAATGTGAGATGATCTCTGGACCAAGGTAATCCTGAAATACTTAAAATGTTAGGTAATGTACATTCACTAAGAGTCCAAAGTTAAATAAAACCTTATATTACAGAAAAAAGTCAGAACAAGTACTGCTGAAAAGCAAGGCTCGCAAATTATGAATGAGCTTCAATGCAGTCTGCAATCTGAAGAAGTTTACAGAATGCATTTACTGCATTGCACATGTAATAGCATGAGATGGATTAAAGACTTCCCCAAATTGTTTATTATCTAGACTAAACAATGACAAAAAAATATTGGCAAAAACACGTGCAATATCAACAAAAAGTATGCTAAAGAGAAGAAGTCCAATTGTGATAGATATAGAAAGCATCTATCAGAGAAAATGGGTGTGATAACTATAAAATAATATCAGAAAACTAACTGTCAAATCCAGCCAAAGAAATTGTAGTTTCTATCTTGTGATCATCCCACTGGAATCCTGATGAAATATATTTCTCGGAACAATCAACCATGAAAACATAAAAAAAGCTTACATGAGATACTGTATTGCTTGCCACCAGCTTTGCAGCTGCAATCATGATTGCATCTCGGTTAGTCTCTTCGATATACTCTTCATTACCATCTTCATCTTCAGTTTCATCTGTTGCAAATCTAAATGAACTTAATCTCTGCCACATAAAGCTCAAAATAAAGTATAAACTGAGTAACAACAATAACCTGAAACATCTAGTTGCTTTTCACAAAGCTTCCAAAACAACTTAAGACTGGATGAATCAGGACAATAACCCAAACTTTCAAGCCTTGTGTTAGTATATTTTGGCTTTTTAAACAAGCACCACATTTCTGCGAGTATAATGCAGACCTAGAACAGCAAAACGAAGTTACCAGACAAACTTCCACAAATTCTGTATGGTAAGGAATAAGTATTGCTCAATTTCCATGGTGAGGCAAAAGTATCACTCCATTCAGAAAACATTCCTTTGCCTCATGAAGGCATCATATCCAATACAAAAACAAATGTCCCAGGAATTATGATAGCTTACTCTAGAGGAAAGCAAATTCCAACTCCTTCCTTCCTTCTGAACTTCACCAAGGATGTTGGCACAATAGTGTAGATGTTCAAGCAAGGCAGAACGTTTTGATAGCAAAGAAGTAAGAGATGATCCAGAAGGATTTTCACCATCAATTGACTGCAGACACCAGACCACGTGCAAATACATGTTGAGGAGCAAAAAACTCTTTACCTGGTAGAGTATGGAGGGCACTGACATTAGCATTTCTGAGGGAAAAGGCAGATATAGAAGGATAATAATAATCAAGTACCTCATCATCCAAATCTTTTATCTCTCTCAAAATTCTTGACATATCTTCATATAAATCATCATTGGGAACACTCTTTGTAAGTTGAAGCTCATAAAGTCGCTTTAAATTAACCAAAAGGGAATATTCATCATCACCTGCCTGCAACTACTTGTGTTATGTTTTACCTGGCACAGTTCCGAAATTGCAATATAAAACACATACCGCTACTTCCTTCATTGCAGACTTTAGCTTTGTGATCAACTCGTTCTCAAGATCCTTCAATTTATTCTGTGCATAATCTTGTAGGTCAGCTCGGCTTTCAGCAGAACAATAAGTAACAGCCTTGATGCAAGATCTCAACGTGTCCTTCTCACCATGCTTGAAGAACGCATCAGTGACAAGTTCCAAAATGGCCTTAAAATACTGAAAGAAGCATTAAGCGGAAAGTTACCCTCTGAAGCAATTATTCACAGGCCAAACATAATACAAACCCAACCAACCTTTTCCTGCCTCTTCAGTGAATATAGCTCAAGTTTCAAAAGTACGATGATATCAACCAAGGATGAAACTTTGGCTTTGTCAGCTATATATTTTTGTAAAAGCTGCGGATAAGTCTTCATCATAGCAACAGTTAATTCCCTCCTGTTGTTTTCCAGTGCTTCCTGGGAAGACGAATATTGTGATTTACCACATACTCCACACAAGAGATCAAATCAACAAGGTGAGCAGCCAGATTTTCTAATCCTTCAACCAACAAAGGCATGTAGATGGTTACTCCAATTCAGCATGAAGAAAAAGGCACATAACATACCTCAACAAAATCTAGGATGTTACAAGCATTGCCCATGATGAGAACTTGGAGTGACAAGTTTGAAGGGAAGTTGAAGATTAAGAAAAAAAATAGGAGATATAACAAGAAGCTTTTAAATAGCAGCCTAGGTGTGGTATAAGTTGTCTCAACTTTCAATACATCAATACATCTCATTATCAGAATTAGCAGATAGGCAAAGCTGATTCAAATACCTTCTGCGCTTTGGTGTAATAATGCTTTCGATTATCTGTAGCAGGAACAATTTTCTCACCAACAGCTTTCCTTGCAGAGGCATGTAGCAGTCGAACTAGATTGGTTGCATCCACATCAGTAAGCTCAATCTCTGGATTCTCATCAAGAAGCAAAGTAGTGATACATTTCCAATCCTGCAAAACAAGCATCAGCAATGGAACAGTTTAGACAAAGAAACTGCAATTACTGAAAGAAAATTATATTCAGATAATCAATTAAATACTATACTTTCATGGCCTTCATGTCATCCCAAATATCATCAATCACATATGCACTCATAATAGGATCATCAGGAAATTCTCGTAAAATTTGCAACATTCTTCCCAAATGAACCTGAGCAGATTCATTGTCACCACCTGGCCACAGTTCATCGAATGCCAAAGTCAAATAAGCAATAAATGAATGGAAAACAAAAACACTAACAGCCAATAACCAGATGGACCTGGTTGCGATCCTTTGACATTTTGTGCAATCAGGTGATCATACACTAATTCACCAATTGCACGTCTAATCATGGGTGGTTCATCAATGAGCAAATCATACAATGGACCTAATTCATCATCCGTTAAGAGTTGTTGTCTGCAAAAAGGGGAAGTTAATAGGCCCTACGATTCAATGAATGGGCTGCGAGCAGATTAAGATAGTGTAAAAACACCTACCTGAGTAGTTGTTTCAGAAGACCTATGGCAGATACAGCAACTGAAACATCAATGTCATCAGCAAGCTCAATCATTCTCTTACAAAATCTTTCAGTGAAAAGTCCAAGAGAGGGCACATTATCATCCACCTCATAAAGAGCTTGCAATGCAAGGACTGAAGTTTTTCTCACCCCAGCACTCTTCATGAGCAAATGCAAGCAAACCAGTAAGCTAAATCCGAAGCCTAGCTATTTAAGGTTCTGATACCACACTGGCAATAATCTGACATACAAGTAAATCTTACTTTGTCATTTAATGTCCATCCAAGATACTTCAAGTATAAATCCTGCAGGAAAAGTGATGGATATGACACAATCCATGTACCAAGAGATTTGATGCATGTTGTTCGAATGTCAGGGTCAACATCTCGATACCTGTGCATAAATAATCTGGAAACACAACCACTCAAGTTAATTCTGAGATATCCAACTTCCATTAGTGCATAAACAGATGAAATTGCCATTGAACAATAAAGCTATCTCACCCTGTAAATATTTTTCTCATCATCTCTTCTGTAACAGTTATCATTTCATGTGTCAGAGATAACCTTTTGTTGAGTGACTCTATGCGAGGACCATCATTGCGTTTTTTCTTTTCAGCATTCAACTGTCTTTGTGTAGTTTCACGTTGTCCAGCAAGTGTTTTGGCAACATTTATGAACGATGTGACAAGCTGCAGGCCCACCAGTGAGGCCACTTGGCGATAAACCCTTGGAGGGGTACTGTTCCATAGAAGCATGATCAAGGTCCCCAGAAAGAAATCAGAGAAAACTTCTGAGTAGAAGAATATAAAAAAGAGGAAGACATATCTAAATGTCTTATTATGTTTCATTTATTCAGAATAAAAGATATGAAAAGCAAACAATTCCCCAGTATAAGTTACATACCATGACAGTGCAATGACATAATCCATGCATTTTTCAAACAACATCTTATCAAACAGTGGCCCATTCTGACATTCAAGCACTAAAGCATCCCAGAACAATGTAAGATTTTCCCTGAAGCTCTTCATGTCCCTGCTTTTCGAGTTGTAATAGTCTTCATTTTCACCCTGGGATATGTTAAGTCTAAAATTCGAAAAAATGGAAATTAAAGCCTTACAGTATGCACTGAACATTGTCTAGAAAGTCAAACTACAAAGTAGTCTAATTGAAACAAAACAGAACTGTAACATACTACAAGAAACTAAAGCTTCTGTTGCATTCATAGAGTGACAAAACCATTAAGCCTTGAAAAATGATATCAAACTAAGGATACATTTCTTGCAAGCTCAACAAGAGCAACAACTACATCGTCCACATCAGTCTCATCGAGTGAATCAACGTCCAGCTGATACTTAGCCCCACAAGTCTGCATGTCGAACCCAGAAACCAGAATCATAACAAGCTAAAACAAATGCAGAAAAACAAAGCCAACAAGCGTCAACCATCAAAGACTACCTCAAAGAGCATCATCAAAAGTTCAGCCTTAGCAGATTTAGGATCTGCTTCATATCGCTCAACCCACTGCTTGACCACATACTGAATTAGCTTCCCATTGTGCTTAACAACGTCTGCAAGTGCAACCACACAAAATTGACATGATTCACAAAATTTTGATCTACTCAAGCACATTGTATCACAAGTTACTAGTTTTACAACTAAAAAAAAAAAACAATGGATAAGAGAGTGCAAACCAATCAAGCTCCGGCCTTCCTTGAGCCACGGGG